>CM074608.1:1319796-1739796 GCA_037305975.1 Chrysolophus pictus
AGATCAAAAGCAACAAAAGCTGCACCAACATTAACGAAAACTCGAGGCAGAAAACGTATGGAAAGGAAACAACGACAACAGAAAGGGACAAAATCCGCCCCACGTTGGATCCGACCATTGGAAAACGCTGCAACCGAGGAGGAATTTCTCCCACAACGCGAATATCCGGGCCAAGCACGCCGTGCACCAACGCACCCGCGTTGAGCTGAGCGTCTGAACCGAAAGGAAACCTTTCTCTCCACCGATTTCATTCCCGATTTCCACTCTCATGACGACCCCGGAGCGATGGGAATCCGCTTATGGGGTCCAGCCCCAACAAACCCTCCCGGTGCAGCGCTTGGTGCAGAGGGGTTTGCAGCGTCGTGGTAACCTTGACGTTGCGTTTTGGTGCAACCCCGGACTCAACCCCTCTCACCGTTCCCCGTTTGGATCCGCAGCTCTTTATTATAACAATAATAATCAAAATAATAAAAGGGTGACAAACGGCAGCTCTGCGCTGTGCTTTGAGAAAGGCCGATTTTAGGGGGTGTGGAGGAGGTGGCGAAGGAGAGGGGGAGGGGGGGGGAAATACGCCAGAAGAGGGGTTCAGCACAGAGATCGCTGTGCACGTTGCACACGGCGGCCACATGCATGCAGCCCCGCATGCACAGCGCTGCACCTTCCTCCCTCTGCCTCCCTCAGCGCAGCCCCGCACACAAATTCCCACCCGCGCTTCGATCCGCTTAAATCTGCGCGGCTTTCTCTCGCGTTTTCACCCCGACATTCGGACGCGTTTCGACGCGTCCCGTTGGCATCACCTCCGTTTATTGACCCCAGAACAGCCCTGGCACCCGGGGCAGAATCAGACCCACGTCTTCAAACGCACACAGCCTCACACGCTCACACACTCACACACACAGATTTTTCTTTTTTGTTTCAGCGCATATGCAATCTCCACCGCGAAAATAAAATGTGGCAAATGAAAGACTCTTTTCAGACCGTCCCAAACTTAAAACATCTGCTCAACACATCGAAGCGGTTTGGTTTGGGGTGTTGGTTTTTTTTTTTTTTTTTTTCCTTTTCTCCAACGAGACTTCAATTCGCCAAGAAAGAAAAAAAGAAATCCTTTTTTCCTCTCCGAGCCCCAGCGAGAACCTCAGCGCCCGAATGAGGCGCAGCGCACAGATCCGGGCTGCGATGTTCGCCGCAAGCAAAACGGCGTTTTCTCCCCTATTTTTTTTTACCCCTTTCTTCCCAAAGGTCGAAGCCCAAAAGGGACCCCGTCCGCTCCTCTCGCGGATGCGGAGCGTTTTGAGCGGAGAGCGGAAAGAAGGGAAGGGGGAAAAAAATCGGGTTCAGCCGCCCTGAGAAACAGCACCAGCTCACAGCAGCCCCGAAACGACCCCTCCCCCAAACAACCCCGGATCCGCTGCGATATCGCAATCTTTACAAATCCTCCTCATCTCAACGCGCGTTCAAAGGACATTTTTTTTTTCTTCCATAAGCACACGCACAGCGATTTGGTTTTTTTTTTCCCTCAATGCACACAACGAGAGGACGCGTTCCCAATGAGCGGATCGCTCTTTACAAACCCCCCCCTCCCCTCCTCCAGCCTCCCCAAAACATCTCCAATATACACATTTTTAAATATACGTTTCCAATCGGAACAAATCTCCGTTTTTTTCCAAAGCCAGCGACAACGCACAGACACAAAACCAGCATTATTGTGCCCATCTCTGGAGCACACAGAGCGCGCACCGCCGCATATCCGTATCACTGCTATTCTCACAGCCATGGACGATTTACTAATTGCTGAAATTAGCGACTTGATAATGAATGATTCCCTTACCTTTTGCTTCATTGTCAGAATTGTCAGTGCTGGTGTCAGTGTTTTTATTCAGCTCTTTCTCTGCTTCCGAAGGGCTGATTTTGGGTGCTGGGGCGCTTTTTTCTGTTTTAATTTCGTTCGTGGATGTGTTCTGAGTATTATCTGTTTTTGTGTTTTCGGGGAAACTCACTTTAGCCACCGGGGGCGGAGGAGGAGGAGGAGGAGGAGGTGGTGGTGCTGGTTCCAGATGCTCGTTCCTTGGGTTCAGGCTCGCCCTGGATTCAAAACTTGCCTCAAACTCATTTGGATTGCTGCAGTTTGACGTCTTCTCCATGGAGGGGTAACCTTGGCTTGCTCGGTAGTAGCTAGGAACGGGGACTTCATGGTCATTTAGGCAAGGCTCAGGCATTTGGTTGGGATAGAGGGCTGCCTCTGTGGCATTTTTAGCCCTTTTGTCAGCGTTATACATACAGCAAACATTCTCTTCCTTGACATTGGTTGGGAAGGAGCAGGATGGGAGCTGTCTTGCAACAGGTTGCTCGATCCTGTACGTATTTTTGGGGTCACACCAAGTGTCTAGCTGAGAAAGGTAAGATGGATAGGTGCTGAGAGACAAGGTAGCGCTATTCACCTCGTCCCTTTTGGAAAGAGACGGGATAATTCCACAGTTCCTCATGACTCCGCAGCTGAAATCGCTCCCAGGCTGCATGTACATCCCTTGGCTGGAGGAATAATTCTCCCCTCTACAGGTACCGGCCAACGAGTCCATCAAAAACGAGTTAGAAGTCACATTGTTGGGACATGACATTTTCAGAGAGGGTTTTTAAGGAGGAATACTCCAGCCAGGGGCTGACATCTTTTTTTTAGGGGGAAAAAATATCAAGCACCATAATTATCCACGCATCGGTCCCCCCCCCCACCCCCCCCACGTGATGCCCAGGCCAATGAGGATTGAAAATGGCCTTGATGATTCAGACGGGGCCGACGTCACGGGGGTCAAGTTGTCGGGACCGGGAGCGGCACCGGTGGAGCAACAGCGACATCTGCCAGCACCGGGCCGGGACCTTCACGTTGAACAAAGGCACGGAGCCCCTCCGCCCCCCCCCCCCCCCCTTTTCATCCCCCCCTCTCCGTTCCCCTCCCGCCCGTTTGTTTACCAACGGAGCCCCGCGTGGAAAAGGGGGCAAAGGGAAAAAAAATAATAATAATAAATACAGATAGATAGATAGCTGATAGATGAATCGAGAGATCCCCGCTATTTAAAAAATAAAAACACACAACGAGAAAAAGCGGATGGGTTTTCTTTTATCCCCCCCCCCCCCCCATCCCCACCCCGGGGAAAATAAATAAACAAAAAATGGGAGGGAGGGGGGGGATTTATATTGAAAAACGTCTCAGCTCCCCCACTCTCCTTTTCCCCCTTTTGTTTCTCTCCGTGCTTTCTCGCACTTTCCTCTTTGCGCCCCAAAAGCGATCGCAATTGGAATTGTTGCCTCTCCCCCCCGTCGCCCCCCACCACCACCACCACCTTCTCCCCTTCGTTCCCGGCCTCCCCCCCTCCCCCCCCCACCCGTCGCCCCATCGAGCTGCCCTCATTTCTCCCATCTCTGCTCGTTTTGGGTTCTAACGAAGAGGATTTGGGGTTCGCGGGGAGGGGCGCGGGGGTCGCGATGGGAGCCGCTTTGTTTTTGTAGCTTCGAGGGAGAAAGCGGGGGGGGGGGAAGGGGGAAAAAACGGGGCAAAAATAAAGGATCCTCTCTCTGCCTTCACCCCGCGTTCCCTAAAAGCCCGAAGCTCCTTTAGCAGGTTGGATATTTCCCCCAAACATCCCCCTTTTTTTTTATTATTATTTTTTTTTATCATTTTCTTTTATTTCTACATCTAATGAATGAGAAACACGGTTCCAAACCGAGGTCGGCTCCTCGTCCCCCCGCTTCCCCCCGCTGCTTTTGTCGTTCCCTTTAGCGAAGGACGCAGCTTTTTTTAATTATCCACTTTCATTCCCAACCCGCCTTCGGTTTCTGCGCCGCGATGGCATCGTGGTGCCGCGCACAGGAATTCCTCGTGGGGGGAAAGCGGGGGTCGAGGGGCTCCGAGGGGGCTGCGGCCGCAGGTTCTCTCGCATCTCCCCTCTCTGTGTCTCTTTCTCTCTGTTTCCCTTCAGGAAATTACAAACGGGGGGGAGAGGGAGCAAAAAAAAAACCCCAAAAACCCATCACCAAACCACCCCCAACCCGGGTTGCACCACTGCGCATCACGCAGGAAGCTTTTGCAAACTGAAAGTTGCCCGTTTTGTTCCGATTTTATTGCGTCTAAATGGAGATAAACACGTATAGATTTTTCCTGGTGGAGGCAGAGCGAAGAAAGTTACTTTTCTCCCCAATTTATCCGCTCTCTTCTTTTGTGTGCGCAACGCGATGGGCGCTCAAGTTGATGTTTGCTTTTAAATTGCACCATTTCCGAGCAGGGTTTGGTGCTTTCAATGCGACGGGATCGAAACCTTCGCGCTTCCATCCTCAGCATTTCCCCCTTTGTGGGGTATTTCACAAATTGAGCGTCGAGCTCTATAGATTTTATCTTTTTAAAGCATTTTTTTTCGGCGTTTTGTAGCGCTGGCGGGTGAAGTTTGATGGCGGCTGAGAGCGATGGAGAATAAAGAAATAAAAAGAGCGATGGCCGAGAATTTCAAGATCATTACGGTTAGAAAGAGACGGGTTCAGAGTCATTTTCAAGGGAAACAAAAAGAAAACGCCACAAAGAAGAAAACGTCACCTTCCGTGTGGAAAAAGGGGGAGGGGGGGGAGGCAAAAATGGAAAGAAGAAGAAAAAAAGAGGAGAGGAGGAAAAAAAAAAAAAAAGAGGAAAAAAGGAGAATTAGAAGAAAGAATGGGGGAAAAAGGGGGGGAGGGGGAAGGGGAAAAGGGATGAAGGGGGGGGGGGGGGGGAGGAAAGGGAGCAAAATCGCGGAGGGGAAAAAAAAAAAAAAAAAGTTCATTGTAAGGCAGAAAGTGGAACTTGACCGTTTGGGTGATTTGTAACGGTTCCGAGCGGAGTCCCACCGAAATATTCTCACGTCTGCAAAACCCGTTTTCCCAAAGATTACCGAAAGAGGGGCCGTAAACCCCCCCAATTCCCCCCCCCCCCCACCACCACCACCACCCAGGCTTTGCGTTAGGAGGACTTGAGGGTCTCCCCTCCGCCCCATTGCCACCAATTCCCGTCTCTTAGGCCGAGAAAAGCCTCCCAGTGCGCTCCCCGATTTCGCGTGCTCTCTTTCTGCTGCACACTAAAAGCTTTTCGTCGGCTGCAGACGCCATTTGGTTCCCCTGGAAAGCTATTTGCGACTTTATTGCCTCTATTTGTGTTATCTGCATAGGTCTTTTTAAAACAGTTTGATAGAAATCGTTCGGTTTTATGATATCCAACGAAAATTCCACATAATATTTATAAGCAAAGGATAAAACTTTAGTGTGGGAGCCAATATTTTCTCATTTATAGGTGATGAAATTAAAGACCAATGCAATTTTGTGTTATATTGCTTTTTTCCACCCCCCCCACCCCCCCTCACCCCCCTCTCCCCGGTTTGATTTTTTTTCCCCCCCTTTTCTACTTTACTTTTGCAACCGATGCGGCCGCTCGGTAATTCACACCGCTCAGCCCAACTGTTCCACGTGTGCTCTTTTTTTTTTTTTTTTTTTTTTTTTACCGGGGGGGTGGGGGGGACACCAAAATTTGTCCCCTTCTCTCCCTGCGTTGTCCTCCCCCAGGTTCAAAGTGTGGCCCCGATTTTTCGCCCTGTTTCCCGGTGTGCTTTTCTCGAAGCAGACCCGCTCGAATTGCATCGCACGGCGAAACGTGGCATTAAATCCGAATTTTCTCCTCCGCAAAGGAGGGCATCACCTCGAGCGAAGCTCCTCCAGGTCGCAGAGAGGGAAAGCGGCGGTGGAATCCCCATCTTTTATGAACGTGTAAATGCTGGGAGTGTAAAATGAAGATTTACACCGCGCACGGGGGGTTTCGGTCACCGCTTTTTGCAGAGCGGAGCTTCGATGAGGTGATGGGGAGGTTCGGAAGCAGCTCCGCAAGTTGCTCGTCAGCATCTTCGGGAGCAAAAAAAGGGCCGAGGAGGTGAAAAAGAGTTGCGTTGGTCAAAGTGTTCCGCGGGGGTCACGCAAAACTTGGCCGGGTTGGGGCTTTTTTGGGCCGTGGCAATGGAGAGTTGGCTTTAGAGAGCGGCACGGAGGCGTCTCCGGGCGAGGGAATATTGTTTAAGGTTCAAAATAATTAGAAGTATGATAAACATGGGTCATTAATGGGAAGGGAAATAAAATTCATCAGCCTAAGTGGAACCCCCGTTGGGAAAAATGCTTCGCTCTAATTACAGAAAATAAATACGAACAAACGCTATTAAAACTTAAAAGGGGAACCTCTGCCCGCCGCGAGGGCTTTCAGAACGCGCTGCGGGTTTTTACGCACTTTTCGGGGGCGCGGATCCAAAGCTGAGGGATGAGGACCGATCCCGGATCGGAACCTCAAAGCGGACCGAACCGCCCTCCTTCCGCGGCCCGACGGAGGATGGGGCGGCCCCGGGTCCTCCATTGTCCCCATACCGACCCCAAAGGAGCGGAGGGAAGAGGGGAGCAGAGGGCAGAGGGACATCGAAGCCCCTCTGGCGCAGCACCGCGTCAATGCGGACCATTGGAAGAAGACAAAGGATCCCTCAGACTTTTCTCGTGGTTGTTCTACCTGTCCCCTTTTCAATCTAATTATTTAACCGTGAGTTATGTGGAGAAAGCGCTTCTTACGCCCATTGTATTTTTTAGCAAGTTTTCTTACCGTTTTATGACAAACATTCATTTTCGCTTGGAGGAAGTGTTTGGTAGCAACACTTTAATGATTACCTTAAATTTGTATTTCTGCCCGGCATTATGCCCCGTGTTGTAGCGGAAATAATTCTGATTTATGACAAAGTACACTGGAGTACAATAACAGCGATGCAAAAATAAAACCCACGCCTTTATATGTTGGCTTAGAAACTGTAAACTATCACCACAAGAAATCTATCAAACTTTACAATCCCTCTTACCCCGCTTCCTTCTTTCGGAGTAACTTAAGTCAAAGAGTTATGGAATGATATTATGTTCCTTGAGGTGGTATTGAAAACCGTGTTGGAGCCGTTCGACCCCCAACATCGAGGGCTGCGGGGACCCAAAATCGAGCTCGGAGTTCGGACCCCTCCTTTTGATGACGGGGAGCGAATTTGCGCAGCGTAATTCATAGATGGGAAAGAGCACGAAGGTGACCCGGGGATTTGGGGAGAGTTTATTCAGTGTTGAAATGTTCCCGTGAATTTTTCCAACGAAGTTCTGTATCGCATCTCCCCCCCCTCCACCCCCCTCCAAAAAAAAAAAAAAAAAAAAAGGAAAAAGAAAGAAAGAAAGAAAGAGGGGGGGAAAGGGAGGGGGGGGGTTACGGCAGAGCTTTGGAAATGGGAATTGTGGCACTGGTGGGGAATGAAAGGTGTTTGTGTGCGGGCAATGCGCTGCGGTTTGGAACCCGGGGGAGTAACGGAGCTTCGGATGGAGATGCGGAGAGACCCCGTTAAGTTAAAGGAGAGTTGAAAAAGGCGCAGAGTAACGCAAAGGTAAAAAAAAAACCAAAAAACAAAAAACAAAAAAACGCGAGCAATGAGGAAAAGGCTGCAATGCGGCTCCGGGAGCTCAACGCAGCCTCTATCCCCCCAAAACTCCGATTTTTTCGCGTCTGACGATGGGAAAAAGGATTTCTTTCCAAATTTGGGCCAAAGCTGTGAACGGGGGTGAGTGGTGGTGGTGGGGGGGGGGCAGCTCCGCTCTTTTGAGCGCTCCCCAATGGACATCGGTGCTCCAATGACCACTGGAACCGAAGCCGGGGAGCGCCGCGGGGATGGGCGCTCAGCGCTCCGGTTTGTGGTGGAACACGAAGAGCAATTGGGAGGGGGGTGAAAAAAATATATATATATATAATATCGGAATTAAATCCAATCTCACACCTCCAGCCTTGAAATGATCTGCGGGTACGGGAGCTGTGGGGCTTCGTTGGGTTGCAGACCCCCAAAATTGAGGATCTCCACTTTCCAAACACGGGCACCGCCGCTTGAGGTCGGGACTACAGAGAACCGTACGGGCGGAGAGAGAATTTGGGGGTAAAAAATAATAGTAATTAAAAAAAAAAAATCATCGGGATTCTCTTTTATTTTTTATTTTATTTTTTATTTTTTTATTTTTTTATTTGATCGTGTTTTTTCCATACCTGAAACCACTGCCTGGGAGATAAACGCGGCTATCTCTGCTTTCTTCATCTCCCGCTGTTTGCGGCCCCAAACGCAGAGTTTGGCCGTCGTTTGCGCCCTCACATACGGTTTATATCAAACACATCTTTGGAGCAGAGCGCTGCGGCTCCGCTCAGCCCCTATCACTTCATTCCAGGGAAGGGCTGAGGCCGCTTTTTCGCAATTAAAACGAACGAATTGACTCCGCTACTTGTAGCACATAAACAATTGTAATGTTTACATTCATTCTTTCCCCTTCTACCCCCCTCCTTTCTTCTTTTTCTTTCTATTTCTCCCCCCCCACACACACACCCTCCCGAAAATGAATAAAGTTTCTTTATGGGCTCCATCAGCAACGTGCTGCAGCCCAATTCCTCCTCTCCAGACAAAAAAAAAAAAGAAAGAAAAAAAAAAAAAAAGAAAAAGCAAAGCTTATGAGGTCGCAAACCGCATTCTCGTGGTTTCATGTTGTAATTTAGGACTTATCAAAAGCAGAGGAACGTGCTCCGGTCCCACATATGCTGCGCATCCGCAGATCCCCAACTTTATGAAAGGCGGATAAGGCCTTAATGAGCCGCCATTTTGGGGCAAAATCATAGAACTCATCGTTTTCTTATTTTCTCAAGCAGAAAAGCGCTGGGTTTCCCCCCCAACCCCAATCCCAACCTTCCCTCCCCCCTCCTCCTTCCCAGAGCTCCGATTAGGGGAACGGTAATTAATAATGATAACTATAAAACTAATAATATTGGAAGAGGGTTGGGGGTTGGGGGGGGGGCTGAAAAAAGAAAGAAAAAAAAAACCAACCCGAAGCCCGACTTTGCAAAAGCTTTGCTTCAAATCTGAGACCTTTTCCCCGAAGTTTCGCCTCCCCCCCACCCTCCCAACCCCACCTCCCTCCCCGTTTTGCCGGTGGCTCTCCCATATTTCAGCCCAGCGCTTCTTCGGGAGACTCGTCTGATCGCTATTCCGAAAGTTAATGGGCCACATGGGTCGGGATGGGGATCCGGGCCGGGGGGGTGTGAAGGGGGGGGGGGACACCGCAGCTTCTGGCCCTGTCCGTCCATCGGGAGCGGCTCCAACAGCTCCACGGACACAAATAAACGCGTCCACCCCGCGATCCGCAGGCGAGGATTAGCTCGATTGATGGTCGATTCGAGTCCTCTTGCCAAAACCACCGCCTTTCTTCTTCTCCTTTTTCTAATCCCGGCTTTGGCCAAGTTGCAAACCAACGTCAAACCCATGAGGAAAAAGTGCAAATGGTCAAAAGGCCGCATTTTCCCCCCCTCGGCTATTGTGTGCCGCTCCTGCTGAGTGCTTCTGCGAAGTTGCTTATTTACGTGCCACCGAGGAGGTTTCGCTCCTTGCACACACACACACACACCGTCAAGGTTACGAGTTCGTGCCCGGCCCTGGGGCACCTTTAGGAGTGTGCAAATGATGCCGCGTGTGCAAACGGTGCTGCTGCATGCGGTGTGCTGTGTGCAAGAGGTGCTGCGTGTGCGTGCGGGTGGATGCGGGTGTGCAAAACCCCGGGTAGCACAAGGACAATCCCTGGACACTTTCCTTCCGCAGTTGCAGCTCTTACAGCGGATCCCCCCCACCCCTTACCCCCCCCCCAACACCGCCTCCCCTTCTCCCTCCCCAGCCAAAAAATGGAAATGATTTGCTTTGTATGGGAGCCGACATAAGTGAACATTATTATCCTGCAAGAAGCCAATTAGGAGCCGCTCCCCTCCACCCCCCCCCCCGCCCCCCAAACCCCCCTCGCTCGCCTCCTTCCCTCTCTGCAATATTTCACAACAAAGTAACCCGGAGCTGAGCCCAATATGTTGGGGATGAAAATGCGGGGAGCGATAGGAAACAGGTTGGGTTGTGTATCACGTGCAAAAGGCCTTCGTAATTAGTCGGGGTGTCATTAAGGTGGGCACCGTGGGGGCTCCCCGAAGCTATGGGGGGGGCGGCCGTTGTGATGGACACCCGAAAAGGGACGGAGTTTTCTGATGGAGGACCCTCCGCGCGTGCTGGCGCAATTAAAAAGTAAAGAATAATTATATATACATACATAAAAATAAATAATACAAAAGAGGAGCGGCGTAGGGAGGGGATCTTGTAAAACTTTTACGCCAAACAAAGTTATAAAAACTTTTTTTTTTTTTTTTTTTTCTTTTCGTGCGTTAAGATATCAAAAGGTTTATGGCAATCATAAAGAGTGCGAGCCGCGCGTGTTAAACCCGCCTCGAAATGCATTAAATACGGAGTTAAATATGGGGCGTCATAAACGGATGGGATGGGATTTGCTGATTATTTTCTTTTTCGGGGGGAAATGTGGGTCCCCCCCTCCCCTTGATCCCCCCCCCCGCGTCCCCGGGGGCGGAGCCGCGACCCACTCCGATTCCGCTTTATTACAAAAGGGTTAAAGGTGATGGACTTGACTTTATTGAAGTTCAAAGACATCATATATTCACATTTTTCTTCCTGTGGGTTTCTCTCTCCCACCTCTGCGTCCCCGACTGGGTTCGGGAAACCCCTCTCTATAGCGACTTTTGGCCTTTGGCTCTTCCCTACCATCCGGCCCCAAAAACCTCCATACATCCCCTCCTCATATGGGTGCTGGGGAGACGCACATCTGTCCCATCCCCGCTCTGCCTACGGGCTCCCCACTTCTCCTCACAGCCCCCCCAGCGTGTGCGCTTCCCCCCCCCCTCCCCGCCCTCCCGCAGCCCTTCCACCTCCCCCCCCCCCCCCTCCCTCCCTTCCCCACGACATTAACAGCCCTTTTCCTACATGGCACTGGTGCTTAATGCTGCTGTAAACTCCCACATGGTCTATAAACTTGGGTTTTACAACTGGCATTCCATTTTAGCTCGCGAAAACTTTGAACTAGGCCTACAGTTTCATTGTGCTGCAGTTGAACTGGGGCCTTTGTGGGGGGGTCGGGTGGGGGGGGGGGGGGGGAGAAGAAGGAGGGAGAGGAAAAAAAAAAAAAAAATCCCTGGGCAAGACTCCCTTATTTGTTTACTATTTACTGCGGAAGTCTTTCCCTTTAGCCAGACGGGGTAATTAAGAAAAATTAAGCTGTTTAGTGCTGCAGCCTTTATTACAATGTCTAGACGAGGCGCTTTTGTCCGGACAGCCGCTGCTGTTACGGAGCATTAACTGCCGCTCTGACCCCGCGAGGTGCACCTCATTGCACCTCTCTCTGGTTTTCCTAACCTTGGGAAGCTTTGGCAAACACTCATTAAAGAGAGGTGCTGCGGGGTGGCCCCGTGAGCGGTGCGGGAAGATGGCTCCGGTCCTTCTCTCCCCCTCTTCCCCCCCTCCCCTCCTTCTCCTTCCTCCCCATCCCCATCATCATCCCGAACCCCTCCCCGTATTTTTTTATCAGAAGGGAAAACCCTCGGGGTGACATTTCCAAACGGGGACAATCGTCCTTTCAGCCCGTGCGCTATTTGCTTCTTCTAAAATAATAATAAATAAATACGAGAAAATAAAGAGGCTCTTTGCCATCTCCCCCCCCCCTCCCCTCGCTGACCTCCCCCCCCCACACCGCATTTTTTTTTTTCTTTTCCTTTTTCCCCCTCCCTTTCCCACTCTGTTAATGAGAACCATCCCCACCGACATCCCCTCGTGGCGGAGGAACGGCTCCATCACGAGAACCGAACTGGGTTCCCATTCCTTCTCCCTTCGGGCTGTGCGTGTGCGCGAACGGGGCGCGTTTCGGTGGGTTCCATTTATTTTAATCCCCCTCCCTACCCTTCTCTCCCCCCCACCCCCCCTCCCCAACTTCCCCCCCCCACCTCAAACCGCTGTCAAATAAAATCAGAACACACCATCAAAGCGCTTTCATTCCACAAGGGCTGTATTTAAAAGCGAGGATGAGAATTTTACAGGAACACGCTCAATGGATGGGAATACGATGCGTTGTTTCTTTGCTGCCGGTTTTGGGCTTTTTTTTTTTTTTCTCCTTTTTTTTTCCCATCCCCTCTTCTATTTATTTATTTTTTTATCAACCCCCCCCCACCTCCCCCCCCTCCCTTTCGTCCGTATGCACGATCCCATCGCTCCACATTGAGGGGAGAGCGTTCAGATCGAGCCGGACCCCCCCCCAAAACCCCCCAAACCAACGCTCCCAACCGCAGCGTTGACCCCAAACTCGTGCGCCGCGTCTTCTTTGTCCTCGAAAACGTTGTGTGACTGCGAGACAGGAAGAAAAAAAGTCATTGTGAGAACAGAGGAGGGGGGGGGGGGGAGAAAAAAATGACGGTGATGCCCCCGTGCATGGGATTGAACTTGTTTTCTTAAGCAGGAATCGAAGGACTTGACTTTGTATTTGCGCTCTGCAGGGAGAAGGTGCGGTGTCCTTTAGGAAAAGCAGCTCCTTGGTGCCATTCGTTTCATTTAAAAGGAACGAACAGAAAGAGAACGTGAGGGATTGTTGTGGCCAAAAAAAAAAAAAAAAGAAATAGGGAGAAAAAAAAACCCACAAAGATGAATTGAAGCCGGAAAATAAAAGAGGGCATCGGGAGCCGAACTGAGGGCCGAGAGAAAACCCATCCATGGCGGTTCGGTGCCGAAACCTCGCAGCAAAACGTGGGTTCAGAGGCGAAGGTCTCCACGAATCCCGCTCCTCTCGGAGCAGATTGCAGCGCCATGAATATGGATGATGAGATTTCGGAGATGTTCGCAGGTATTTAAAACCCCGACAGAAGAAAAACCCGCACCGCAATGACCGCAAAGAGGCTTTTAAGGGGGGAATTCTAATAAAATGGTCAAATAAAATCATAATGTAGAACAGCTTGCGATGTCTTTATTTGCCACAGAATTTCACAGAGGATTCCGGGGATTCACTTTTACATACACAAAGAATTATCTTTTTTTTTTTTTAATTATTTTTTTTTTCCGGGATTTTTTTTTTTCCTGTTGTTTTCTCTCGTCGTTCTTCGTCTCCCATTTCCAGACAAAGAAAAAAAAAAAAAAAAAAAGAAAAGGAATAAGGAATAAAAAGGAAGGAAAAGGGGAAGGAAAAAAAAAAAAAAAGCTACGAAATTTATTTACAAACCATTTCGGTTATCGCAAACGTCTTTTCGTTTGGTTTCAACCCCCCCCCCATCTCCCCCCACAACACCTCCCACTCAACACGAACCTCACGGAATACATGTATATATATACACACAGGCGCTGTCCCGTGTATATATGCATATATATATTCTATACATACAAAGGGTGCTTTGGGGGGGTTGGGGGGGGGGGAGTGAGAATCTTCGTTCTGCTCGCAGGCAGGGATTTAAATTAGGGTTCGGCTTTTGGCCATGGGGAGGAGGAAGGGCACAGAGGAGCGGGGGGTGCGATGGGCACACGGGGACACACGCGTTGTGTGCTTCACACTCACACTCACACTCAAACTCACGCTCACACTCACACTCACACTCACCCCCAGTCGAAGGGATGCGATCCTAAAGGGAGATTTTGGCCGCTCTTGGGATAAAACAGCCGCGTTGTGAAGTCACAACACCCGCCCAGCGCTGCGATGCATTCAGAGGGACGGGGGGGGGGCGGCCAATCATCATCGCCATCAGAATAACAATAATAATAATTAATAATAATAATAATAATTAAAAAAAAATCAGGGAAGGAGAAGAAGAAGAAGAAGAAGGGGGAGGAGGGGTGTGGGAAGGGAGGAATCCCATCTCGTTCAGGCAAAAAAGAGGCCAAAAAAAAAAAGAAAAAAGAAAAAAAAAAGTTAAATAAAATGTTCGTGGAATTCGAGTCCTTGAGCGGTTTGGTAAATGAAAGAAGGTTTCGCTCCTTTTGTTACTCTGAATTGTCCCAGACATAGAAATGTAAGTAACGAAAAGGCTCAAACTTGGAGGTTGCTTTGTCGGCTTGAAAGGGCAAAGCCACGCGTGCGGCTGTTCCTTCCCGAAACGCTTCGCCAGCAGAGGGGATTACAAAGATGTTCACAATAAGGGATTTCCAGAGAAATACTGCAGGCGGTCTCTGCTTAATTTTTTTTCTTTCATCCTTCTGTTCTGAAACCAGATTTTAACCTGTCGGTCAGTGAGATTCAGCATCCGAGACAACTGGAGCCTCTTTTCTTTGTTTATATAGACATTGAAGAAGAATTCTCTCTCCAGCTCTCTGATCTGGAATTTCGAATAGGGGCACCTCTTCTTCCTCGTTCGGGGAGCACCTTAAAAAAACCAGAAGGCAGCGTAAACATCCCGAGGAAAAGCAACACACGGCCTCACCTTCGAGCTGCCCACATAGATGGGGGCCGGGGGGAAGGGGGGGGGGGTTAACCAAGGGGAGATCTCAGCTCGGAGGTGAGGTGACAAGGGGTCTTCGCGATCGCTTTTGCCACTGCACGGGCTTGAAGCCCAAAAAGGGACCCCCGTGCAGCTGCATTTTGAGTACGGAGGGATTATTTTGACAAAGAGCAGCCCGGGATTGAAGGCAGCGGTGCAGGAGCAGCTGTGCAGGGAAAGCGAGGAAAAAAGAGAGCGCACGCTCGGCTGCAAATCTGTTATCTGTATAGAAACAGCATGAGAGAGGTCGGAATTATAGGAACTAGATATGATGTTCCGCATAAGTTTCTGATTAACTCCAGTCCTCGCCACACACGCAAAAAGGAATCAAAGTCAAAGAGAACTTCGCATCTGAGCTGCAAACGGGGACTTTCTGCTGCTCACGAAAGCAAAGAGGGAAACAAAACAAACCTTCCCTGTGCCAAAAAAAAAAAAAAAAGAGAGAGAGAGCCCCACGCTCAACCCTGGCTTGCAAAGTTGCCTGGATGGAGCGCTTTAAAAGCTGCCTGGAAATGAGGGTGAATGCAGGGAGAAGAGCCGAGCAAAGCATCGCACGTCGGTCGGACAAAGCCGGGCGCTGCTCCGGCCTTGCGGGGGGAAAAAAAAGCTTTAAACAGAAAGTCCGAAGCAAACGCTCCGCGGATTCCGCAGCTCTCCAACAACAAACCCCCCCCCTCTGCCACCCTCCCACCCCCCCCCACCCCCTCCCTCAGCACCACACCCCCACCGAGAGAAAAGACTCACCATACAGTTTTAATTTATATTAAAAAAAGAGATGAGGATAACGCATAGATATTAAAAAAAAAAAAAAAACAGCACCGCATGCATCTCAGCGCCTACAGGAGAGCGCAGGCAGCGGAGCAATGTTCTGCCCAATTGCCTTTTACCCTCCGCAACCCGGGACCAAATCCTTTTAAAATGCTCATGTAAGTTCATGATCAAAGTTAATATTTGTCACGACGGCGTGCTTTTAAAATTTCACAGACTCGGAGATGCTGTGTCTGCTGCCTAACATCTCTCTCTTTTTTTTTTTTTTTTTTTTCTCCTTTTTTTTTTTTTTTTTTTTTGTTCCAAAGAGCTTTTCCCATCGTAAAAATTCTTCTCGTTGGAAGAAAGAGCTTTGTAGGTTATAATAAAATCCTTTGAATGCTTATAAAACTCCACATAAAATTTGACCGACAAAACACACGGGCTAGTCCCTTAACCTTTCCGTTTACTGCTCTACCTACTCGAATTGCTGCTTTTGCTTCCTTCCTTGTTGACAGAGGAGGACGAGGCTGAAGAGCCGGGAGTTGTGTTCTCCTCTTCGTCTTCCGGGTCCATCCCCGTCTCTCCGCGGGATGACAGCGCGTGGCTTTGGGGCTCAGTCTCCCCTTTGCCCTCTCCTTTCTGCCCGCAGCTTTCGGTCGGGTTTTCCGCCCCGCAATACGCGTTTTCGAAGAAGCGGTCGAAACCTTGGGGCAGGACCGTGTTTTTGTTCATGCCGCCGTAGAATCCCGTCGGTGCCGGGTGGTTGGAGCTGGGGTGGTGGTGGCTGTACGCGCTCTCGTTTTTCATTAGCATTTCGGTCATGGTGGAAGGCGGGATGCACTCTCTATGCATCAGATCTTCTGCGGAATAACACGACGCGTAATTGCTTCTATGGTGCCATTTACTGGAGGGGTCTAGACCATAGGAGACCTCTCGCACGGGCTGCGAGAGGTTGGTGGAGTACGGGTAGGAGATTTGGCGAGAGGGGGCCTGTGGCAGGAAAGATGACACAGTTGAAAATTCGGGGACGTAATAGGTACAGCTGGGGAGGTAGAGGTTGGAAGCGCAACCCGCCCGCTCTCCAAACTCAGCGCTCCTCTCTTTACGCGACTGGGAGCAGAAGTTGCCCAGATTCACTGAGTTAAACATCTTTCTCCTTTTCTCGCTCCTATAGATAGATGTTTTGGATCCGATGTGCGGAGGGGAAAAAATTTGGGAAGGCGAGATGACGCGCGATCCGTCTTAGTCGCTCCGGAGGAACACGTGATCCAAAGTAGATATTGTCATATATCAGTTTGGAGCACTTAGATGCGTAGGAGTGGTTCACTTAGGTAAGATCTCAGAGGTTCAAACGATTGGTTTTCAAACACCGCAGAAACATTATGAAAATCAATGGCAGATTTGTATGCATTTTCCCGAAGGCACACCCCTCGTGGGCGCTCACAGCAGAACTATGAGGGGCGGCCGTGAAGTTGCCTTTCTTTTTTTTTTTTCTTTTTTTTTTTTTTTTCTCCCTCCTTCCTCCTCTCCTTCCCATTCGGATTCTGCTTTCTGCTTTCAGCGGGATTTGGAGATGGGGTGGGGGCGATTGGGGGCTGCGGAGGGGAGGGGGGAGAGGGAGGGTCTTAAGGAGCTCGGACCGGGTTGGGTTGTGTGGTTGCTTTCCCCCCCCCCCCCCCCCCTCGCCTTTTGTAATATTTTAATTACGGTGATTACTGTAATTTATTATGATGATTATTTCTATCCTAGCCCGCTCTTAGAAGTGTTCCCGAACAGACTTTAGGTAAATCAATATAATCACGGGGAAAAAAACGTAAGTAAGTTTGGGAACATTTGGCCCCGTTTGCTGCAGGGGTGAGCGCTCCGTACAGCTGCGCTGCGAAACGACGGGGAAACCTCCATCTATCTGGGAGCTCGGGGGGGGGGAGAGTGGGGGGGGGGACGACACGCGGGGGGGTTGGTGCTAATTAACAAGCTTCTAACATACGCTAATTATGTTGATCTCTATGTGCACACCAACTATACATCACGCCCGTTGGCACGGCCGGGAGCGACGACACCATTTAAGCGGTGGCCGTGCGCGAAGTTGCAAAGTTTGAGGGGAAAGCAGGCCGGCCTTAATGACTTTTGATATCGAATTAGTCGTAGATGAAGGGGCAGGACAAATGGATCGGGTCGGTGTCTGGTAAATACTGGAAAAGCTCCTTGAATGTTTGGTTAAATATTTATTCCGTCCGAGTGGCGCATTGAATATTTAATGCAATTGTTTATCGTCAATCAATGCGTGCGCTTTCAGTACCGCTCTCCTCGTTTATTCCTCCAGCCGAATTAAAAAAGATCTCCTTATTAAAGTCGTTTGTCTTCCCTCCGTGCCCCGAGAGCCGCCTCTCCCTCCGTCCTTCTGCGTTTCCACACGAAACAAACAGCCAGCACCGATTGCTGCTGCGATGTCGCGACTTTCGCCAACAATTGCTTACAAAATATATACGTATGCATTAAAAATCCCCCCCCAAAACCTCAACCTGAAAGCCCGAACCCCTCCCGCAGCCCCACAGCACCTGAAGTCGGGGATGCGAGGAGCGGCTCTCCCTTCCCAAAGCCTTTCCCGGCAGAAAACCGTTGCAACAATTGGGCTGCAATGGGGTTTTCACCTGCATGGGGAACCCTCTGAGGTGGGAAATGTTGGTCACAGCATTTCGCTGTGGAGCAGAAGCCTCTTCTCGCACCTCTAGATAGAAAGACAACAGCGCATCCTCCTCCGGTTTTTCCCCTTTCGTGTACGGGATGACCCGTAGGGATTTATTTTTAATTAATATATATATATATATCATCTTTTTTTTTTTTCCTGGAACGATTCCTTGAAATAAAAGGAAGAATATGGAAAGCACCGCCAGTGGAAGGAAGGATAAATGCAAAAAAAAAAAAAAAAAGAATTGTGTTGTCCCCACATAAACCCGAAGCGAATCCCATCACGGGATGCAGTCGGTGCCGGGCGGAGCGCTTCGGACCGAACTGATGATGATGATGGTGGTCCAATGGATCGAGAATATCCCGTCAGATGGAGTTGCAATCCATCCGAACAGCGAGAGGGGGAAAAAGCGAACCTCAGCCCCTCGCTGGAGCGCTCATCCTCAGCGTTGGCACCGGGAAAAGCCGGGATTTGTGCGCGTGTGTTTGGGGAGGAGGAGGGGGGGGGGGCGGTGGAGAGGCTTTCGCTTCGCCCCCCGACAAAACCAATCCTTCACCCTAAAAAGAGCCTCAGGAGCTCCGGCCCCGCTCGGGTGTCCCTATTGCAGCTGCCAACCCCTGGACAAATCCCTGCTCCTTTTACTCTCCTGGTTGTCGTTGTGTTTCAATGGCAAAACGTCCGCGCTGGTGTTCGCCGCTCCTCTTTGGCCGAGTGGGAAAAAGGGAGAGAAATTGGGGTGGGTTTGGGGAGGGGGAGGAAGGGGGAAAACATCCTGCGGGCTCCGATAAATGCCCAGATATCCAACCATTCTGCAGGAGGGGGGAAAAAGGAATAAATAAAGGTGGTTTTCATGGAGAGGAGCAGCCGGTGCGTATCTCGCAGAGGAGCGGACGGTTTTAAGGCTCCTGAGCAGAAATGCGGTGGGGATTCCACCGGGGCTGGCAGCACAGCGGTGCTCGGGCGGTGTGGTCGCATTTTTACGCATTTATTGGGAAATCTGGCAGGGAAACATGGCGGCTCCACTTGCTAAATTGTGTCTCTTCTCCAGGTTGAGTTCTGCTCACCCGCCCAGCTCAGCACCGCGTTCCTTCCCATCTCTTTTCATTCATTTGCGGCTCCCCACCCTCCCCGGCTTTCTGTTTTCTGCGGAGGGAAGAGCCGTTTTCTCATCAAAGCGTTTTTAGAAGAGGTCGGGGATCTCCCTGTACGTCTGTGTGAGGAGACAGAGACAGACACACGTATCCGTGGGTCCGTAAGCCCGAAATGAGCGGTGTTTTCCCTCCCCAAACGCACCGTTTGGCCGAAGAATACAGGGGCAGAGCTCTGCCAGCCGAGATGGATTTCCTTCAGGTTTGTAATCTGCCCTATTTTATGGCTCGGACGTCGTTTTGGGCAAAACTTTTAATTAAAGTGTCAGCGATCTGTTCGCTCGGCTTTTTATGGACCGGTTTTCATGCTAACTACAAACTAATAACGTGAAGCTATTGTTTATGGGTGTCATTATTATCCCACCCCCCTCCTCCCCAACACCCCCCTCCCAACCCAAATCCTGTTTCCAACTCGTACCGCGATTCTATAAAGGGAATCCCTCTCTGATGTCCATTTTTCTCTCCACGCACCCCGAATTGCACGGCACGGGCAAACTGCGGGCACGAAGCGGGGAGGAATGAGAGCTTTTTTCGGCTTAAAAAAGGAGAAAAAAAAAAAAAAAAACATTAAAAGATCAGAGCTAAACCTCAAACAAAGCACATATAGAAACCCTCCCCCCCTCACCACCCCCCCCCCCCAAAAAAAAAAAAAAAGGGAACAGCCGCTTCTCCTGGAGGTGCGCAAATCTCTCATTGCCACCCTTAGGTAAACGCATCCGAATGGAGCCCCGGTGTCGTTTTTGCGGCTTAAACCCGGCTTAAAGTCTGGGATTTGTTCGCTTCCTGCGAGGGGAGCCCCGAGGAGGCAGCTGTGGAGTCACAGCACTTGAATTTGACCACCAAAGTGACCACCATAAAACGGGATGAGGGGCCGACGGTTCGCATTCCTCCTGGTCGGGAGTGAAGGGGAAGCAGAGCCGGGTTTGGCACCCGAAACATTTCGGGCCCCTTTTACCATTCGAAGCCGCTCCGTTTCCGAGCGGTGCGAGAGGTGACAGTGAGGGAGGGGGGGGGTTAATGAAACGGGGGAGGGTTGAGGAAAGCAGGGTAGGAGATCCTGGAATGGGGGGTTGGAGGGGCACAAAATGACCCAAAGGAACTTGAGATGGGGGTGGAAAGGTCTGCGGCGAGAGGCGGCTGCGGGGTGAAGTTCTGCTGTCTGAGGGGGGGGTCCTCGGTATTTTCCCTTATATTTTCCCTTATATTTTCCCCTAGATTTCCCCCTAGGTTTTCCACTATATTCTCCTTCTATTTTCCACTAGATTTCCCTTCGTATTTCCCCTATTTTTCCCCCTGCATTCCCACTATATTTTCCCATACATTCCCCTCTCTTTTCCCCTCTATATTCTCCCTATGATTCCTCCTATATTTCTCCTACATTCTCCACGTATTTTCCCCTCCATTCCCCCTCTATTTCCCTCTATTTTCTCCTATATTCCCCCTCTATTTCCCTCTATTTTCTCCTATACTCCCCCTCTATTTCCCCTCTATCTCCTCTATAGTCCCCCTCTATTCACCCTGTATCTCCCCTCTATTTTCCTCTCTATTTCTCCTCCATTCCCTCCCCCCCCTCTCCCTCCCCAAGTTTCCCCTCTATTTTCCCTACATTTCTCTCTATATTCCCCCTATATTTCCCTGCAGCCCCGACCCCATCCATCCACGGACTCTTCAGGCATCACACCGGACTCCTTCCCACGAACATCACTTCTCATTTCTCTGCAAACAGTTAAAAAAACCAAAAAATCCAACCCAACCCAACCCAATCCACCCCCATCCCCCTTCCAACACCCCCCCCTACATCCCCCCGCTCCGGAGTGAGCCCTCGTTTTCCCAATGCAATGCGAACAGAACACGTCGAGCAGCGTTTTGTGCAGAGCTCGGGGATGAAACGGACACAATTCAATGCGAAATTGACAATTCGGGGACGAAAACACCGCAGCGGTTTGTCCGCAAATGAAAACTCCAGAGCTGTGAAAGTCGCCTCTGGTTGATCTGGGCAAACATCTGAAGTTATATTTTGGTTTGGGTTAATCCTGGACTTGAACTTTTCTCAATAAATAATTGCTCTCTATCCTCCCCCCCCTCCCCACTTCTCGTTGGGGAGAAGAAATCTATTTTTTTTCTCCTCCCCCCCACCCCTCACAGCTGTAATTATCCGAACGCGCTGTACGTTTGTTAGCAGCCTCCCCACTTCGCTCAGAAACTTTTGTAGTGAGCATTGCCATAAAGGAACCTTTGTCCGAAGCCGTACAGTGCGGGGACTGCTGTCACCAAGGGGAAAATGATGAAAAACAAAGAGAAAAAAACCCTAAAAATCGAACAGCACGAGGGCAGACGTGATACCGACCCGACTTCCCACCTCTCTCATTGCTGCTCACGGTGCCCTCCGTATACCTGGAGCGTTATTTAGACCCCGAATCCCCCCTTATCTCAGACAGATGATCTGGGGTTGCTCCGTGCACAAGATCTGAAGGAAAAAAACGGCCAAAAAGAAGCCCCAAAAATAGAACTTATCCCAAATCAGCTCTGCTAAACTGCGTTCGGGGCTGCAGAAGCGCTGGCGCTGAGCGCAAAGAAAGCATTTCTGGGACAGAAGCAGCTCCAGCAGCTGCACAGAGACGTGCTTTGCTTTTGCTAAATAGGCTCCAACTTCTGCTGCTTAATGACTCGGGCCTATCAGATGTTCTCGGGGTGGTTTTTCCCTCCTTTCCACGCCGGTTCTACGATGTCTTCCTCGGATGGACTTTAAAAAAAAAAAAAAAAAAGAGAGGGAGACGGAAGGAGAGGAAGCCCAGGCCAGTAAACAGCTTATAGACACCGATCTGTGTACGAGAAATCTAGAGGGAGACACAATAGCTACAAGTGGGAAGCGCTTGGGAAAGATTATTGTCCCCAAATGGCAGAGAGATTTAATTGGACGTAAGCCAGACTTGCTAAAGAAAACTATATAAGCTGCGAACAATTCAAAACGGGGGGGAGAGAGGAGGGGGGGGGGGAAGAAAATGGCTTAGATCTCTCTAGACCTGAGCTGCAAGTTCAAAATCATGTGGATTTAATCAAGATAAAAGCAGATAAACTATGCTTCCCAACCGCAGGCGGGGAATGTGCGGCGGGTGGAAGCGCTGAGAGGAGGCGTTGAATGGAGCTGGGCTGCATCGGCCCCATAGAACCATTGCTGGGCTCTATCAACCCCATAGAGACATCGCTGGGCTGCATCGGCCCCATAGATACGCTGCTGGGCTCTGTCAGCCCCATAGAGCCATAGCAGCCCGATAGATCCACCATTCGTTCCATCAACCCTACAGAGCCTTTGCTGGGCTTCATCAGCCCCATAGAAGCACCGCTGGGCTGCGGAAGCCCCACGGAGGCACTGCTCTTCGTTGATGCGACTTTCGGGTTTCCCATTCCTTTTTCTTTTCTCATCAGCCCACGGCGAAAAGGTTGCCAGGATGGGATGTGTGTATTCGCATCTATTTACTTCTCTATTTTCCCTTTTTCTTCTTTGGCAGAGAGCTGCCGCAGAGTGGGGAGCGCCGGATTTTGGGTGTGCGTGTGTTGGAGGGGGGGGAATTCGAACTTCCAATATGTGGAAATCCGGAGCCGCTGCGAAATGCAGCCCAGAGAGACGGGAAACCCGGAGGAGTTCATTAAGCGGCACCTATTTCAATCCCACAGCCCTCTCTCTCTCTTAACCCCATCTCCAAACCTCTCCAAACCCTCATTGAAGCACAAAAGGAGTGAGATAAAACACACCCAAACCTTCCTTAAAAAAAAAAAGAAAAAAGAAAAAAGAAAATCCCTGTATTCGCCAAACTTGATAACAGCGAAACTGTGCGAAAAAGTCGGAAATGGTGGCAGGAAAAATGTGCTTTCAGCCGGGCAGCCCGAATATTAGCAAAATAACCCTGAAATGCTCTTTTCGAGCGGCATTCGGAATGGAAGGTGGGCGGTTAATCCTCGCAGCCCTATTAAAAACCACACACACGTTTGCAGGAGCGGTATTAATCCTCAAGCACTCAGGAAGTCAGTTCCTTTCCTCTTTAATACCTTGGCACCCCGCATCCCCTCCTTTTTTTATTATTATTATTTATAAAGATATACATAATTGCGTTACACCCCGAACGCTCATTGAGCGAATCTCAGCTCCTTTTTTGGGGGATCGGCTCCGTCCGTCCCTATTTGCGGCGCCGGGTTTTTTTCCTTCACATCCACCCGCCGTTGTACGGAATGAAACGAAGCGAAATCCTTTTGCTGCTTCGCGGAGGGGGGGGACCAGGAGCTCGGATTGGGAAGGCAAAGGCTGCCGGCGGATGGGAGGAAGGTGAAAGGATGGAAAAATCTCATCCTCACCCACCTCCATGCAGGGATACCCCACGCACCGCCCTCCCCACGAGTCCCTTTACACCCACGCGTGCAACGACATTTCCATCTCTTGGTTGGAGTTGGAGAAGAGAAGGGATGGGGGCAAACCCCCCCCCCGGGATTGGATTTGCTGCTCCACGCTGTCCGGTGCAGCGTCAGAAATCCTCCTCGCGTTTCTCCGTCGTTTGGGGTTGGAGGGTTTCGCTGAGGCTGAAATAAATACGGGGAGAAATTCGTGTGGTTCCTATTTCTTTTAGGGTTTGGGCTTTAAAATACATCCCGCACTGAGAGCTGAAATTCGTCACTCTGTCCATTCTCTTCCTTTTATTCCTCCGTAAAATGCTCTTTTTCCTTCCTTTCCTTCCTCCTTCCTTCCTTCCTTCCTTCCTTCCTTCCTTCCTTCCTTCCTTCCTTCCTTCCTTCCTTCCTTCCTTCCTTCCTTCCTTCCCTCTTTTTTATGTCCCGGGGTGGGATGGGGGCCAGCAATACAAAACCTGAACCCAAACCTGCCGTCCCCGTCCCCCCCTTCTTTCCCCCTCAATTCCCCCCTTACCCTCCGGCCGATCTTTGTCCTTTTCGCCGTTTTCCCACGGCCCGACATCGATGGTTTTGGCTTTGGGAGATTTCGGGAGCTTTGGGTCTTTTTTTCTCCTATTTTTCGATCATTATTTTTAACTCCCCCCCAGTCCCCCCCAACCCCAACCCCAACCCTCCATCAAATTTCTATTTAATCTTATTTTTTCTGGTGCCTCGGGATGGAAGGAGAGGATGAAGGGGCAGAGAAGAGCCGCCCGCTTTGCTGCAGGGATTTACCCCCCACCCCCCCGAACCCCCACCCCATATCGGGGTTCTCCCTATTTCCTCATTAACCCCTTCCTCCCCCCACTCCGGACCCACGTTTTCTTATCATTTTAAATATCAAATCGCACCAGCCTCGCAGCCCCAATGCTTTAATTCACGTCAACCCTTTTTTTTCCAGAGCAAACCCCCAAATATCTCCTAGATACACGCGTTCAAACAACCCCCCCCGCCCCCCGACCCTTATATACAATGATTTCTGTGATCTATGCCCATTTTTCCTCTCTTTGAGGCAAGAATTTCGACACCTCCCCCCCCCTTCTTTCTGCCCCTCTCTCCCTTACCGAGCGAACTTCATTGTTTTCTGGAGGAAATGGTCATGTTCAGACATTAAACCTTAATTGGGCTTTTCTTTATGACGTTTAATTTCCTCCACGGCAGACGCGTTTGCATCTTGCTGGGAAAAAAGGAGGGGAGGGGGGAGGAAGGGGAGGGGGGAAAGAAAGAAGGAGGAAAACAGAAAGCGGAATGAGGGGGGGGTTGGGGGGGGAGGTGGGCAGTAGCAGGTTTGAAGTCCAAAAAAGGGGGAGAAAAGGATTTGGGGGATTGAAAATCAGGATCGCGGGGGCGAAAAGTACAGTTCAAACGCATGCACGCACGCACCGGGTCAGCATTTTCTCATCTTCGTTTCCACCCCCCAGCAGTGATGGATACGGAGGGGAGGGGGCGGCTGTGGGGAAGGGGGGGGAAGGGGGAGGTGGGGAATCGTCCGACGAAGAGCAGCGTTGAGGCGGCCGTGGCGTTGCGGCGGAGCGGCGCGGAGGGGCGGCCGGAGCCTTCACTTTGACCTTCACTTTCAGGGGCCGCCCCCGTCCACACAGACAGACAGACAGACAGACGGGCGGCTCCGACGGCTCCTCCCAACCGAGGCTCCGTAGATCCGCAGGGCTTCAGCGGGTGCGGAAGAGGGAGAGAAAAAGGGAGAAAACGAGGAAGGGAGATGGGAAAGGAGGGAGGCGAGGGAATTGAGGGAAATAAAATGAAAGGAGGGAAGGGAAATGTAAAAGGGAAGGGAAGGAAGGAAGGAAGGGAAGGGAAGGGAAGGAAGGGAAGGGAAGGGAAGGGAAGGGAAGGAAGGAAGGAAGGAAGGAAGGGGGAAGGGAAGGGAAGGGAAGGGAAGGGAAGGGAAGGGAAGGGAAGGGAAGGGAAGGGAAGGGAAGGGAAGGAAGGGAAGGGAAGGGAAGGGAAGGGAAGGGAAGGGAAGGGAAGGGAAGGAAGGGAAGGGAAGGGAAGGGAAGGGAAGGGAAGGAAGGGAAGGGAAGGAAGGGAAGGGAAGGGAAGGAATGAGGAAGGGAAGGGAAGGGAAGGAGGGAAGGGAAGGAAGGAGGGAAGGAAGGGAGGGAAGGGAAGGGAAGGGAGGGAAGGGAAGGGAAGGGAAGGGAGGGAAGGGAAGGAGGAAGGAAAGGGAAGGAAAGGAAAGGAAAGGAAAGGAAAGGAAAGGAAAGGAAAGGAAAGGAAAGGAAGAAAGGAAAGGAAAGGAAAGGAAAGGAAAGGAAAGGAAAGGAAAGGAAGGAAAGGAAAGAAAGGAAAGGAAAGGAAAGGAAAAAAAAAGGGAAAAGGGGACAAAAAGGGGAAAGGGGGAAAAAAAAAGGGGAAAGGGGGGAAAAAAGGGGGGAAAGGGGGAAATGAAAGGAAAATAATTTTAAAGTGCAATTTTTAAAAGACCATGAAAAATAACGCCAAAAAGGCTGGATTATTGGCTCCTCCTGTCCCGCAGCCCCGGGGATTCGATCCACCGCGGGGATAACGTGAAGCCAAATTTCCTCTGCTGCCCAAAGCCAATCCATCCCATCGCCATCTCTCGGATACTCCGTCTCCCTTTCACCCCCCCAGTGCCCCCCATCCCCGCTCCCTTTTGCCCCCAGCTCCCTCCATTCATCACAACCATCCCCAAATCCCTTTCTTTTCTCCCCCCCAAAAAAAACCCAGCGTAGAACGAGGCGGTCAGAGCGGCTCCTCTTCGCAGATGGGGATTTTCTTTCTCCCCGAAACATTAAAAATAAGAAAGAAAGGGGAAAAAAAAAAGCAACGAAGAAAGAAATCGGTTCGATTTGCTCGGGTTGAAGTTGGAAGAGACGATCCTCAGTCTTTGGTGAAGGCATTTTGGGGAGGGGGGGAGGAAAAATAGAGATGGAGCGGCGGTGCAGATGTGTAACTTTGTCCGTATTCCTCCGCCTTTGTGTGCGGCCGGGTGGGGAGGTGGAGGTGGGGGGGGGACACACACACAGATGCTTTATTTCACCGTCTCTCTATAAAGAGATAATTATATATCTGGTTATCCACCGGAGCAATAAATACTCTTCACCCACAATTACAGATGAAGACGATGGGGTTTAAATAGCCATAAAGTCAGTGTTGGGGCTCCGGTTGGGAGGTGGAATTGGAAACGGGGGGGGGGGATCGGGGAGAGGGTGAATGAGGTGTAAGGAGCCATTGGAAATGGGGAGGGGGGGGGTTGGGGGGGGGGGGGGAAACACGACGGGGAAAGCCCTGAGCTGTCCGCATCTCCAACAACCACCAAAATAAAGGGGGAAAACTCAAAAATCAGAGCGCAACTTCGGCTTTTCCGCGTCCCGTTGGATGCGTTGAGCTGCTCCGTTCTCTGCCCCCCCTCCCACCTCCTCCTCCCCTCCCCACCCCCAAACTCCGGAGAGTTTCTGTGATGGGGGGGGAGTTCCATGCACAGGACGTGTCCCCCCCCCTCGTCCCCCCCCCCTCCTTAAGACCCCCTTCAGATCCCGCAAAACCCCTCGGGGTTCATTTCCACCGACAAAATCCGCCTATGAAAATTATCCCGTTTTCTATTACTTCTACCTCAAGATATTTCGATTTGAGGTAATCCATACGGCCTTTTCTTTTCCCTTTTATTTCCCCCTTTCCCTCCCCCCCCAGCTCCCCCCCCTCTATTTTACAAGACCCGAAGGTTGCTCGGCATTCCTCGCTGCCATTCGGTTCTCCAACCCTACTTTTCCATCCCTAATTTCTTAATACTTTCTCCTTTCTCAAAGTCTCGCATCACCTCTTAAGTCTTTCCCGGATCGCCGTAAAACGAAATGAATTTCCACACTCTCCGCAACGATCGTCGCTTCTCCCCCATTGAGGGTTGGAGGGGCGAAACCTGGATCTGAATACATTTTGGCAGAGGTTTCTATAATGAGATATCCCGTGGTTTATGTGTTCTCCGTGGCGGTGTTTTGCTGACCCGAGTCTGAAATTAAAGCGCAAACCCTCTTTAAAATAGCGATAAAGATGGCAGGTAGATGGGAAGGAGGATTTGAGGCTCGTTCCCTCGTATTGCAGCTCAACTCGATTGATTCGGGCTGAGATGTGAGGAGTCGGCGCTTTGTCGGTACCACAAAAATACAGAGAGAAAGGAGGGGGGGGGGGCAAAAAAAAAAAAAAAGGGGGAAAAGATGGGGAAAAAAAGCGCATTGAAATTTCCAGTCGGACAGAAGAAGGAAAAGGGTCTATTTTTCAAAAATAATTTTTTTTTGAAGGGGGGGGGGAAGGAAAATGTATTTTCATAAAGAGTGAGGAGAAGGGAAAGGGAGAGCACGGGGATCCGGAGGGAATAGCGGTTAGGAGAAGATTTATTGGGGGGGGGGAGTGGAAGGAAAAGGGGGGTGAGGGAGGAAGGCGCGTGTTGATTTCCAACGTGAGCGACAGGAAAATCAAGGCACTTAATGAGGCCTGATTGCGACGAATAAAGAAATGAATGAATCAATCAATAAATAAGCGGGAATTAAATATTTTAACAAATGAGGGTTTGGGGAAAAAAATTCCACGCATTTCGGAGCGTGGAACCGCCGATCTTTTTCTTCTTCTTCTTTTTCTTCTTCTTCTTTTTCTTCTTCTTCTTCTTCTTCTTCTTTTTTTTTTCTTCTTCTTCTTCTTCTCCTTCTTCTTCTCCTTCTTCTTCTTCTTCTTCTTCTCTTCTTTTTCGTCTTCTTCTTCTTCTTCTTCTCCTTCTTCTTCGTCTTCTTCATCTTCTTCTTCTTGTTATTATTATTATTATTATTATTTTATTTTTATCTTTCTTCCCCTTTTCATCTTTATTATCTCTTGTTAACAACACCGATGAGACTGCATACATATATCTCCTTTAAATGCAGTCATCCGTGGAGCCATTGGAGTTGCGAGCTACAGATATATTAATTAATTTATTCTCTCAGCAGTGAAATATCGCTGTGTCTACTTGCTACCTACCAAGCAATAAAATAAAGCCTTCCCCACCTCTCCCCCCCCCACCGCCTCTGCACTTCATTAGGTTTTACCTATAAGTTTCCATTCGAAATGATTTGCTTGAAACTAATTACTCGCCTCGTACTTCGTTTTCCTCTCGCGGGGGTCTGGAAGGTTTCAGAGTGGGGTGGGTGGGCCATATGCTGATAAACGCCGCTAATTATTCCACTCTGTGTTTATTGGATATTTATGAACCCGCGCTCGGAATCAAACCTAAGCATTCCGGATTAAAGGGTCTGCAAAGAGCCACGGAATGGCACGGGGGGAGAAAAGCCAACAGTTAATTAACGTAGCACGGAATTAGCGAAGGACGGAGCCTCAGCCACACGCAGACCGAGAGGGGGAAATCCAGCCGTTCTTCTCGCCTTAATGGAAATGATTAGATTTCTCGTTAATTGCTGTCATACTCTGTACACGGCGGTTGCGAGGAGGTGCTTTTGTCTCTGGTTTGGGGGTGCGTGGGGGGGTGAAATTGAGAGGGAACGCGAGACATTTCCACGCACGGACACGTCGTGCAGGGCCGGATCCCCACCCCTATTTTCCCCTCTTCCCCACGGCCCGGCCCTATAGCAATTCCATCTAGGAGAGGTTCCCCCAGCTAGAAAACCCCCCCAGCCCCACTCAGCTCTTTCTGCAGCTCCATTCTGCCCCCCACCTCCAAAACAAACCCCCCCCCCCCTCCCTCCCATGGCACCTACGTGCACCCAACTGCAGCTCTGCGCCCTACGGGCCGCGCTTCTCTTTTGAGTTTGTATCATTTCTATTCCCCTTTTTAATTTTCTTTTTCCTCCCCTTTTTCTCCTTCTTTCCATCTTTTTTTTTTCCCCATTTTCTTTTTTTTTTTTTCTTTTCATTCCTTTCTTCCTCTTTTCCTCGCTGATTACAGCACCGATTTATTATATATATCTATATAATAAAATAAGAAGACATTTAAAACAAGCCATTCTCAGGTCTCTCCCCTCCGAAAAGAGGGCTGACCCCCCCCGCAGTGGGGCTTGCGTTCTCCTCCGCTTCTGATTTCTTCGGTTGTTTTGCTCTCTGTTAAACCAACCCTGGATCCACCCCGGGTTTGGGTTTAAAAAACACCGATTTGGGTCAGGGGGTAAAAAAAAAGGAAAGGAAAGATTGTGAGAAATTGAGGAGAGGTGGGAAAAAGGCTTCGGGAACCTCTGCAGTGAATTTTCGGTGTCGGTTGTGATTAAACTGCGCTGAAATCTGCTTTTGAATGGCTTTGGAATGAGCTCGGCCTTAATTGGAACCGGGTCCCATCCTGAGCGCCGTGCGGAGGTTCCGCGTAAAGCGGAGTTCAGAGGAACGGCACTTTTCTCCATCACAAAGGTGGCACGAACGCATCTCCCCGCTCAGGGAGGGTGGCGATGAGGGGGGAGAAATGCCTTTTTTTTTTTTGTATTCCCAGTTTTCCCATTATCTCTCCTATATTGGCTCTGCGCTGGAAGCATCGAAGCATGAATAATTCCCTAAAATCGAGTCGCCCGCATTAATATTTCCTACGATTTTGCAGCGGTTGTGAAATACCACCTCTGTCTTTGTCATTAACGGCAGAAATATTCCCCGCAATTAAAGAGACGGAGGTTTTCTCCCCTCGCTAACGAACTCGTTTTAAAGCCGGAGCCATGAAATACGCTCCCGAATAAAAGAAACCAGCCCCGAAATAATACCGATTTTATGGCGAAGCAACAATTTGTTCTATCCGCTCGCTGGCAATAAATAAGTTTTATCTGTTTGGGTGAATGTTTGAACGTCTTTGAAATTCCGACCAGTCCTCCTCAAGGTGAACCGATGGACGGTGCAGACAATTTATGTCACCCCGCTTCATTCGACCCTTTGGGCGCTGTTTCTCCCTTTTTCCTGCCACGTTGGCACAGAGAAATGGGGAAATCAAAGCGCGTGGGCTCTGCTATGTGCGTAAATACGCGGATGGAGAGGAGAAACAGAAGAACAGAGGGGGAGAGGGCGGACCCGCCGTGGAAGGAATGGTGTAAATTCAAGAATATCAGCTAAAAAATGGGAATTTTCACGGAAAATTCAGCACGAATCGCCTGGTTCTGCGTATTCCTTCCATTTGTTCTCTTTTATTTTCTTTTTGCCCGTCCCAAAACCTATCGGCCTGGAGATTTGTCTGGGGAACGTGGAGATGGAGAAGTTTGGGCCGTTCTTGTTGGGGTGGGGGGGTTTCCCCCCTCCTCTCCTCCCAGCACAACGCAGTTCATGGGGGGGAAAATAAATATATATATATAAAAAATAAAGGTGAAACCGCTCAGGATTGGTTCACCACCATCATGGAAGACCCGAAGTGCGCCCTATTTTGAGAATCCCGAAGCTCTCCGCATTTTCGCGGAGGGGAAACGCACGAATTGGTGCTGATTTTGTGTTTCTCGTAAGAAAACTCCTTCGAGCCCCCCCCCGCCCCCCCCCGAGCTCGGACCGGCGGCTCCCAGTGTTCCCAGTGGGCCGAGGTGCAGGATGTTGGGATCGGGTTGGGATGCGATGAGGCTGCGGAAGGCGTCGGTTGCATCGCGGTAGACTCCTATGGCATTTCTTTAATGAAAACCTTTCATCGATCCCCTAAAAGCTTTTTGCCTAATGCGCGGTTCTTGCCTCCGAGGAGAGTACGATGTCTCCTCGGAAGGAAAATAACAGAGAAACCATTACATATAAATATCCGCTTGGAGAGAGATCGTAATCTAATTTATTTCAATTGGCCTGCCGGGGTTATTTTTCCTCTTGTTAGATGAATTTGTTGCGAATTTACTCGGAAGAAACGCAATAACGCCGTCCTAATAACCATAACCATAACATAAGCATCAACGCGTCCCAATCTCGACCATTCCAATCTATTTCCAATTTAAGAGCTGCGCCTTCGCATCCCATTCCATCTCATGGCCACACCCGGGATGCCTCCTGCCCTCCGTATATACGGCAATCCATCCCCACGGCATCACCCACAGGGACTGAGAGCCCCGTGGGACCCGGACCCTCCCAAGAGACAAAAGAACCCCAATTAGCCCGCACTCAAGCAGCTCTGATGATCTTCCTAAGAAAACAGCGCGTTCTGTTGAGCGTTACCCCAAATGAACGCGTCGAGCACGGGCATCTTCTCGTTCAACCACCAGCTTTGAGATCAGCTCGTGCTTTCTGCCGTCCCAGCATTTACTTTATTGCGTTTAGGGCGATATTTCTCCCCTTTTACACCGCATTTAATCACTTTTCTTTAACCAAAAAACGACTTCCAAACAGCAGCAGGCGAAGCTGCCGATGTTCCCCTCGGTTCCTCCCGCATTACCCGATTAGTTCGTACTCAATCAGTAAGCAACAAAACACCAAGCGGATGTTTGGGCCATTTTATTTATTATCAAGAAATCACATCATCATACATCATTATCATTATTATTTATTTTTTTTTAGTTATCATTATCGCGAAGCAACTTTTTACAGGACTATATAAAGCCGCACGTGCTCTAACAGACATTTGCATAGACCCTACATATAACAGCTTGAGTAAGAGACATTACATATGAACTATTAGGATGCATATTAACAACCGCAATTAACTAGGCTAAGGGATACAAGCGGGAAAACGGCACCACGGACACGGAGAACAAACACAGAACGAACAGAAATCCCACACATCCACGCGGGAAAGCGGTCTGGAAGAGAATATGCATATCTTTCCGTATCCCGAAGTCTCTCCGCGCACGGGGGGGTTGAGGGTGGGGTGTCGGGGCGTCCTTTGTGCTGGGAGGGCGGACGGGTTTCGGTAGGGTTCTTTTTGCGGGATTTTTTTTAGGGGGGGGGGGGGGTATTTGTAGGGTTTTGCTTTTTTTTTTAGGATTTTTTTTTTTTTGTGGGATTTTTGCAGGATTTTTGTGACATTTTTGGAGCTCTGGGTGGGTGAAGGATATCGGAACGGGTTGATGCGCTGTGTGAGATGCTGGATTGAAACCAAGCGCAGCGCTGCCGACATTTCACAGTAACCAACCCTCGTTTCTACCGCCTCCGAACCGAACCCCGAGGTTTTATTCAACGGATTCGGTCCCTTTAGGAGAAATGACAGCACCCGACGCTCCCCGTATCCCACACCCGATGTCAACCCCTGCAGAGTCAGCCTCTCCCCAAAACCCTCCTTTCCCAGCCCAAAACCACAACAGTCCCCCGATGCACGGAACTCTCCCCCACCGCCTCCTCCTCTCATTGCACGCGTGTACAGATTTACCACAGCCCGAGTTTATTGCACTGCGAGAAGCGATGCCCTCCTTTGTGAGGAAGGTGGGGGGCAAAGGGGGGTGGGGGGTGGGGGGGGTCCTGGCGTTGGGAAAAACGCGAACGGAGGGAAGAAACGATGACATTTTCCCGGTTGGAAAAAAAAAAAAAAAAAGATTATCGTAATCATTAAATAATAATTAATAATAATAATAATAATAATAAAAGGGGGAGGATAAAGGGAAGCATCCATGCAAGGAGTGCGGGTAGAAGGAGGCTGGAAGGAAAAAGCAGCTGAAGGGAAAGGCCCCTCTCAGCCCGGGGAGGATTTGGAAGGAGTCGGCTCCATCCTTTGCAGCTCGTAAATAAAAGCAATCCTCGCCGCTGCTGGTCATGACCATGAACGCGGGAAGCGGGAGCACGTGGTGAGCGTCCAGGCTTCCAGAAAACGCTGCTTTGCTATAAAGTTAATACCACCCCCCCCCTTCCCCCCTTTCCCAACACCCCCCCCCCCCCCGACCTCGGTATAAAACGAACGGAGCAAACGCGGAGCAAAGAGCTGCGATGCAGCACCGCGGCCCTTCTCCCTCTTCAGCCTCAATTAAAAAAAAACAAAAAATCCGATTATTTTGTTCTCTTTCTCTCTATAGAATCAAATATTCCCATACTAAACTCCTCTCGGCCCCAAACCCATCGCTCTCCCGGTCCTAAAACTCCCCGAGAGCCCCGAAACTCCTTCTGCCCACCTGATGGAGAAGAGCAAAACGTGGTGGGTTTGTTTGAACAGCAAAAGCAGAGCTCACGTACGGAGAAAACACATCGCGTCCCATCAGACCTCCCAGGAAAAAAAAATTAAAAGGGCGGATGAGGTTTTAGGGGAATCATCCCCACAACCCCACACAATGGAACCTTTTCTTCTATCCCCCCCCCCCGCCTGCAGCAGACGCGGTTTTTTAGGTAAAGAACCGTCGTCTGCTGATGGTTTCTTAACCTGAGGTTATTCTTGAAGGGCGGCTGGGATGAATCTGAATGGGATATTGCTCCTCAAAAGAAAACCTAATCACTCTTATTTATTTCTATCCCAACCCCTTTAAGCTGTTCGAGGCCGGCCCGAGGTGGGGAGATGCGGCCTGGAGGACCCCAGCGTGCTGCTGGCACAGGAGGGGACAAAAAAAAAAAGGTTTTTCCTACCTCTTTTGCTACACCATCATTAAAGAAGCACAGATACTCTCCACCAGCAGAGCTGTTGCAAAGAAAAGTCCCTTGGAGGGTGAGGGAGCAGGGAGTGGGATGAGATTCGGTGCTATGGAGGATGATAACACGCTTTTGGCTGCGAATTGAGACTGCAAAAGTCTCCGAAAGGGGAATTGAGATTTTCCCCTCAGGGTTTCCTAAGCGGCGTGGAAACCCTTTTCTTTTTTTTTTCTTTTTTTTTCTTTTTTTTTTTTTCTCCTTGTGACAGCGGAATTGGGGGCAACACCGGCAGCCGCACCGAAGCACGGACAGCTCAGCCCTCCCCCCCCCCCCCATTGTAGGGATGCAATGGGACGCACACACCTCGCATAGAGATTATGCCACATACACCGGAGATACACACTGGCTTTGTCTCCTTCCTCTTCCTACACGCACTGACATCCCCCAGCCCCAAACCCCGTAAAACCTCCTCACATTGGCAAAAAACAGCAAAACCCGCATCTGGGGAACACCGTGCGCTGAGAAAAAAGAAAAAAAAAAAGCCCCATCTCCCACTCAGGTGGGGGTCCCGTGCTTTAAGACGCCGCCTCTCCCCCTCCTCCTCTTCCTCCCCCCCCTCCCCACCAGCTCACTATTTGCGGTCTCATTTTCATTTGAACGAATTTATTCCTTTATTTAATTAATTGTCGCTCTTCTCCCACCCAATAACCCCCAAATCGGGGCGGATTTCCCCCTCTCCGTGGTTTCATCGCTCTCTACCCACCCCCACCACCACCCCTCCCCACAGGACCCCCCCCCTACCTGCGCTGCTGGCGGAGGGCCGAACTCTCCCCGCACACCTCCCCGAGCTCGCCGGGGGCCGCAGCCTTCGGGACTCCTCTTCCCATCCGCAGCCGTTCAGTCCCCGCGGATGAAGAGGAGGAAGAGGAGGAGGAGGAGGTGCGCGTCCTCGTGCTTCGGTCGGGCTCCGTGTTTTAGGGGAAACCGGTTATTTTTGAACAGGACCTCTTTATTCATTGATTTCTGAGTAGGGAGGGGTATGTGTGGGGGGGGTGAGAGTGGTCAGGTAAAATCCCGAGAGCTCGGGTGAACGCTGGATAGTCTATGGATTATTATTATTATTATTATTAATTATTACCCGATACGGACGCTTTAAAACTTTTAAAAGAAAGACAGGGCTTGCTCTCTCAGGAGGAGTCTTTTCTTTTCATGCGTCGGTTCTGGAACCAAATCTTCACCTGCTGGTCGCTCAGGTTAATCGGTCTGAGAGCTCCCTCCTTCTTTGGCGAGTAATGAATTCATTGACCATGAACTCCCCCTCCAGCTCCGCCAGCTGCAGCTTGGAATAGGGTTTGCGTTTTTTCCGGACCGCGTGTGCATCGGGTACCAAGGAGCACCTGGCAAAGGGGGGGGGAGGGAGGGAGCGAGAAGGAGAATGAGCGTTTGGGGGGGAAATGCCCTCTTTTCTAAATTATATCTATATAAATAAAGAAGAAAAATGGGGGGCTGCCCCCCCCAGGACTGCTGCCCGCACCATCCCGCTGTTCCCACCGTCCCCGTGGCCGCAGGGATGGATGCTCTCAGCTCCCAACCGGGCGATGCGTGGGGAGGACACGCGGGTTGGGGGGGGGGGAGAGGGGAGAGCGGTGTAAGCGGGGAGCAAAGCTTGGGGTGGGAAGGGGGGAAAAAAGGAGAGGTGGTCCTTGCAGGAAGGGTCCGCAGCCGCTCCGATCCCTGCGCCAGTGGGGAGCGGTGGGAGAGTGCACCCAAATGGCAGAGCCGATGGCTGCGTTATTTTCTTCTTATTATTTTTTCAAGCGTCGTCGTGCCCCCCCCCCTTTCCCTTCCCTTCCCTTCCCTTCCCTCTTCTCCCCGCTTCCCTCGGGCAGACACACCTCTGCGATGTCCCCGAGAAACGCTGCCACCCGTCCGCGCCGTCGGTCGAGGAGCAGCGATGCTCAATCCCTGTGTCTCTCTTTCCCTCCTCTCTCCCTCTCTCTCTCTCTCTCTCTTTTTTTTTTTCCTTTTTTTTTTTTTTTTTTATGGGATATTTACATGTTTATAGCCTTTTCTTTTAAAAGAAGCACCACCTAATAAAACATTCGGGATTTCGGTGCTACCCCTAGCGGTCTCAGCACACATAGGCACTCCGCTTCCCATCGCTGAGCCCATGAATCACACCACCAAGCAGCCCCAAGCCGGTAACTTCCCCCCCCCCTCCCCATCCGGGCTCCCCCCACCCACAAAAAAAAACCCCTCCCGGGTCTTACCACCGGTGCCTAAAGTGCTGCCTTGGTTGAGGGGGGACACCAAACCCCCCCGCTTCGCCCGCTGTGCCTTTATTTCCTTCATTGAGCAAAGACGAGCTGGAGTCTGACTCCAAAGATTGACACGACGGAGGGTCGTGGGGCACCGCCTCGGCTCCGGGATAGTCGTATTTGCTGAAATTGCCCCCCATGCCATTGGGAAGGCCGGATTCGAGGGGCAGCAAGGCACTGTCCCTGCCCCTCTCCTCCCGTTTGAGCCCGGTCGTGTCGGAGCAGCTCTCCCGATAGTAGCATTTGCTTTCTTCCACCCGGGCGAGATCGCAGGCTCTGCCGAAAGAAGGGTTAATGGAGACGGGGCTGCCCAGGTAGGGCTGCGGGTACCCGTTGCAGGGCTCCGAGGACGCCCAGGGTAAGGAGCAAACGTTGTCCCGTCGGGGATACGATAAAGACGGCAGACCAGGCAGCTGCCCGCCGGAGGTTCGGAAATTTGGAAAGTAGAAGGTGTCTCCCGTATGGATGTTCACCAGAGGTCCCACAAAGCCGGGATTAAGGAGGTTGTGCTCGCCCATTTCCGCGGGCCTGACCGAAAGCTTCTACTTTATTGCTATCTGACATTAAACATAGTTAAACCGACGGCTCAGCCCCATTGGTCCGGGGGGGTCACGTGAGCCCCAAATTGCGCTGGGAGGGAAGGGGGGGGGGGGGGGGGGCTCCCCTCCTCTGGCAGCCGAGACAAAACACAACAGCAAGTTCCGCCTTTTTACGCCTTTCCCCCCCACACCCCCCCACCAACCCCGGCCCTCTTCACCCCTCAATCATAAAAAAAAAAAAATCCTATCACGCAATTTATTATTAAAAAAAAAAGGAAAAAAAAAATAAAATAAAAGAAGGCAACGGCTCCCAGCGCTGCGGTTGAGGAAGAGACCCGAAAATGTCATCTTTGGCACCAAATAACCGACCAGGAGATGTATTTGCCCCCCGAACCTTCCCCCCCCCCCCCCCCCCAACCCTCTACCCCAAAAATCTCCTCTTCCTCAACGGCACCTCGGGGCACTCCGGCAGCTGCAAAAGCGAGGAGGCTTCTCGTTAATTAGCTCCTTTATTAACTAAAACAGTTCGAATTTACAGTATCTCCCCAATAAATTACTATTAGATATTGTGTCATATAAAGTTTACGGGCTTTTTAAGGAGACGGATGGCGGTGCCCGCAACAGGCTCGTATTTACGTGCGGTGCGGTGGGGGGAGGGGGGTGTGTGTGTGTTTCGGAGGCTCTCCGAGACCTTTTCGAGTCTTCTGCTTTATCGTTATTATCATTATTATTAATAATATTCTTAATAGTAATACTGATCGGCTATTTTCCTCCTCTCGGGCCGCGGTTTGGGGCAGCGCAGCCCCATCCCCGACTGCAGCCTCTCGAGGAGGGTAGGGAGATTTTTAACAATCAATCGCTTTTATTAATGATCTGTGTCGACTCAAGCGAGGCAGAAGAGCGGAGCTGCCCACAGCCTTCATTTATCCGGTATAAATTCCACACGCAGGAAAGGCGCACGCACACGGATGGAATAAGCGCGTTTTTTTTCCTCATTTCTTTCGCCTTCCTTCGTGGGAATGAATAAAATGAGTGTCCCGTCATTGTCCCCCCCCCATCCCTCGGTGCCCACCCCCTGGAAATAGAGGGGCACACACACACGGATCTGCTTGGCCGCCGTCTGATAGCATTGGATTCTGCCCTCGTAACGCCACGGAGCTCTTCTGCCTTCCTCCCACCCGCCGCCTTCTCTCGGTCAGAATGAAAGGAGCCTCCGCATAGGAATAGGGAGGGGTTGAGGCGAGGGGTGGGGGGGGAGAGAAAATCAATATTGGCGTCTTTCAGTGCAAAATAAACGCGGTGGAGGGAAGGAGGAAAAAAAAAATATGTGTATAATGGAAAAGGTGCATCGTATGGAATCTCGGAGCCAGGAAAACGCAGAGATGTTTGCCGGCGTTCTGTGCTTTTTGGGGGTGATTTATCCCCTTTTTTTTTTTTTTGGACTCACTCCCCCCTTCCTCCCCCCAGCCGCCCCCCTCCCCCTTTATTTTTTTTTATTACGAACCCCGTGCCCACCCCGCTCGCTCCGTTTCTGCACGGCGCCTCATTCCTCCCTGCCTTGAGCAACTCCCCGGCGCTCCCTTGCCAGGTTGACTCCGCAAAGTACCGTAAATATTCCTGTAGAGGTAATAGAGGTAAAACCCCTCCGCGGGGGCTGAGCGGGGCGGCCCCCCCCTTCAGCTACAGCCACCCCCCTTCCCACCCCCCGCAGATATTTTCACCATTCCTCCAATATAACATCACCCCCCCCCTCCACACACACACAAACACGCACAAACCTTTCCCCTCTGGCACAACGCAGGGGCTGCAGCTCAGCCCCCTCCCAGCCCTATAGAAATCAAATCAGGTGCCAATAAAACAACGCATTTCTCTGCTTGCTTTTTCTCGCACTCCGGGGACGTTTCCTCCCCTTCTGCTCCGCATCTCCCACCTCTCCCTGGCGCATCTCTGGGTGCTCTCCATACGTACCTCGCGGAAACAACCTCCCCACCCGCTCTGCCTGCGAAAGAAGAAATACGGCTGCCAGAAATATTTCTCTAGAATGAAAGTTTAGCAGTTTAGGGGTTGTTGGGCTGTTTTTTTTGTGTGTGTGTCTTTTTTTTTTTAAACCCTGCCAAGGAATTTCTCTCCCCGCAGGTATGAGCGCAATGCTGCTGCTGTTTCTCCACCGGTGTCTTCTCGGAGCAGAAGAAGCGCTCCCAACGCCGGGCAGCGGTGGAGGGGAATAGTTTATATCAAAATGAGCACGTGATCCCCGTAGGTCGCCGTACGAATCGGCTTTGTTTGCTGCTGATTAAACAAAACCCTCCTTTACCTCGCTTTTCCATCGCAAAATTCCCCATACGAGACGTGCCCGGGGTGCGGTGCGGCTTTGTTCTCCAAAGGACTTTTGGAAAAGTCCATTTTCGCTTTTCTCGCTGTAATTGGGGCTTTCTCCTCTTCGTTCCATTCGATTTTTTTTTCCCTCCTCTTTATATATATATATATTTTTGTGCGTGTGCGCTGTAAAGATAAAATACCAAACAAAATGCCCGTCTCCCTGTTACCTCCGAGGCAGCGTTTCGGGAGGAGGAGAGCAAAGGGATCGCAGAGCGCAGTGCTGTAGGAAGGGACATCGGCAGCTGTGGCATCGCAGCAAAGGGAGAAAAGAACCCCCGTTTTTTCCTTCGATTATTTTATTTTATTTTATTTTTATTTTTTTATTGTATTTTTTTTTTTTCAGAGGTGGGAAATGTCGCAGCCGTGCTCGGAAATACATTAAACGGAGCTCAGAAGTCCCCGCTCCCGCTGGCCTTCGTCCCCAATGGGAGCACAGCTCAGCGCTGCTCCCTCTGCACACAGCAGCTCCAAGAAAGGAAGGGGGTGGAGGGGTGGGAGGGGGGGGGGGGAGGTTTGTAGAAATAATCCCGGGGGCTCCTGAGCAGAACTGCCGCTTTCAGTCGGGATTTTCTTCCCCGTTCCAAAAGCGTTTCCCAGTTCGGGAGGAGAGCTTTGCAAAGCTGAAGCACCAAAGCCGGAGCCGAGCGCTGCTGCTCGGGGCGATGGCACTGCAGCCTCACCCCGTGCTCCAAACATCCATCCCGAATTCCACCCTTGTTAGTCGAAACGGAGCCTTTTTATTATTATTCCCCCCACATCGAGGTGTTCCTCCCCCCCTACCTTCACCCCCCACACCCCCACCCCAAAAAAAAGTTGCCCGACCCCAGCGAGGAATCTCGGAACCTTTCCCCATTTCGCAGATCTCTCTTCCAGGTGGAGTCTTCGCGGAAGCAGATCTGCAGCCATCCTCACGTTATCGTTTCCAGCCATCCTCACGTTACTCCTCCACCTCCTCCAACCCCACGCGCGGATGTCTGGAATCTCTCGTGGGGTGAAGCCGAGATCCGCTCCGTGCCCGTGGGAGACGGGAAAGAACCCCCGAAAAAAGATTGGGTGGGTGGTGATGGTGGTGGTGGGTTGGGGGGGGGGGTAGAGGGGGAGAGAGAAGAGGCAGCAAAAGCGAGATTGCAAGGGCTCAGTTCAAGGTCACTGTCTAGTGTAGTAAATAGGAGCGACATCGTATGCAAATGACTGTCTCGGGTGAGCATCGCTCATTGCACCGGGAGGAGCCCGGGGGAAACAGCAGCCCCGAGTTTGGGGTTGAGTTTTGCCGTGCTGTGCCATACATACGGTGTGGGGGGGGGAGGGGGTCTATCGGTGGGTCCTTTCGTTCCCTGTCCTTCTGGCACCTACTCATCCCCTTTGTATCAATGCATTAAATACGGTTTCCCCACCTCGCTGCATCTCTCTTTGCACGGGGCTGCGCTGGGCAGACATCCCACCCCCACCTTAATTCTTCAGGAAATAATGATAATAAAGAAAAAAAAAAAGAAATATTAAAAATAAAATCTATGGAAATGCCCTCAGCCCGATGGCCATAGCAAAATATTGGCGCTTCGGATGGGAAGGGTTCAGCCTCACTATCGGTTCTCTCCCCCCGAAGTGCGAGGAAAAAATAATGTGATTTTACCCTCTCACGGAGCAAAAAAAAGAAAGAAAGAAAGAAAAAAGAAGAAGTCTGCTACGTAAACATACGGCGGCTTTCGGCCTGGAATATTCATTTTAAAAAGAAGGGGAAAAAAGCAAATTAAAAGGTCTCCTTGCGCCGTGTGCGATATCCCGTCCTGGTTGGGCTTTTCCGAATAGAACTCACCCCAAATGGGGCCGGAGCTGCGGGGAGGGGGGTGCGGGGATCCGACCCAGGAGTTGTGTGCCGTGCTTCGAGAGGAAATGCTTCGAGTGAATATCTCGGTGCGTGACACGGGGAATAAAACAGAGACGGCTTTGGGAAGCGCCCAGCACTGTTTTGGGGCAGCGATGTATCACGAGAGCTGCTCCGGTTCGTGCTCTTGGTGCGGGAATTGCGCGCCCGCGGACGGAGAGCCGTGCGGGAGCGCTTCTTTATCTGTCCATCTATTGATCTATAGAGACATCCGAGGGGAGAGGGAGGTAAAATAAAACGCGCAGGAGCCGGGCGAGAAATAGGAAGGTGGAAAAGCGAGAGCTGCACGCAGAGAAAAGCGGTTTGCCACTTCGGCTCATCCAGCGCACAAATCATGGCGAGAGGGGGGGGGGGGGGGGGGGGACGGGACACACACAGCAGTTTTCTGGAGGGCAGCCCCAGTTTTACGCAGCTTCCCTTTGCTCTGTGCGCGGTCTGCAGATCGTTATATTTCCCCCAGCTTTGCCGGCAGAAGTTCTCCTCCTGCTCGATTAACGCGCACTGTTGGTTCAGCCCCAACTTTGGGGAAGTTCGCTCCGTCCGCCTCTCGGGATGAGGATTTGGGGCTGTAATGCCGATAAGTGGAACTACGAGCCAGTTAATGGAGTAGAATTCATCACTCTGGAGCAGAGCTCCGTTGGGGAGACCGAGAAGAGGGATCTCACTTATTTCACGTTCCTTGGAGAGGGAGGGGAAGAGGTAGGGAGGGAAGCATTCGGTGAAAGCGCTCCGAGTGCGGTGCGAAGCGGCTCAGCTCCCTGCGAGGCTGCGGCTTCCCTCGAAGTTTAGGAGACGGGAGATTGAGCTGGATGTGATCCCGAAATACTCATCAATGCGGAGTCCCGGTGCCGGTCCGAATCTCGGAGCGAAGGCGTTTTTATAAGCGAGGAACCACCAACGCTGGAGGAGTTTGTGGGGTTGTGCGCGCACCGCGCCGGCTGTCCGCGTCCTTTGGAAAGAATCCCTCGGCAAAGCCTTTAGAAGTCTCTTTTGCTGAAGAAAATAAAGTCAAACTAAATAAAATCCAGCCCTCGCTAAGAGCGAGCGCTTCCCAAACAAACAGAAAGTCAAGCAGCAAGAGAGCAAGGATGGTGGGAGAGCAGAATTCCCCTCCGCGTCGGGAAGTTATCCTTTAAAGACGCGTCTGGAGAAAAGAAAACCACACACAGACACGCACACACACACACACACACACATATATACATATCCGTGCAAATGTATATACCCGTGAGTTTAAAAAAGGTAATAAAAATGAAAGAAAGAAAGAAATTAAGATGAGAAAAAATAAAAAATAAAAAGAAAGAAAGAAAAAGGCAGGAAAAGAAAGAAGGGAGAGGGAAATCCCTTGTCCGGGATTTTACCATAAAGGCTGCGGTTGGGAAGTTATTCAAAGTCCTGGGTACAAAGGAAAGAAAAGGTTAAACTTGGGAAACTTCCTTTTCAGGGCTTTATTGTTGGCCATTAGCCCGTCTGTCTAGACTGCAAATAACACCTTGTTTATCTGTAAACAGGAGCGGGGCTGCCTGGGGGTGGCTGGGGGCGAGAAGATCAAGGGTGATGAGGGTCCCTTCGCTGCTCTGCCCACGGCTCGTGATGTCAAGGTCAGACAACGCATAGTCACGGTCAAGGCTACTGCAACGGGCATGACGTCACGGCTTGCTGACCTAAAACCCGGCGAGCGACGGGGAGAGTGAAGTGCGTAAAAGGATAAATAAGCGGGGGAAAAGGAAACAAATAAGTTCCCGTGGTGTTTTCTGAGAGGAGCGGGAAGAAATAAGAGAGAAAAAAAGCGAAGTGCCGTTGGGTTGGTCTTGCTGTGGGTTCGCGTCCAGCGGAGCTCGCTGTGCGCGCCCGCAGAAGTTAAAAGGAAAGGAGATTGTCTGGGTTTTGGGGGTTTTGTGGAGGCGTGTGCGTGCTGGTTGCTTTTGTTTTGAAGTTCTTCCCTAGGCAAAGGCCTCCTGAAGAGCTCCTGGAAGAGGAATGGCGGAATCAGTTGGTTTGAGGATTGCGTTTTGCTCTTTTGGAAAAAGAAAAGAAGAAAATACCACCGAAACTCACCAGTTTGTGGGGTCAGCGGAAAGGAATCGTCTCACAATTTAAGTGAGGTGGTCTATCGCCCCACCAACCCGAAAAACTCATTTTCTCACCCAAAGCTCCGGATGAAAGGGACGAATCACGCACCGAGTGTCTGCCGGGATGCGCAGAGGGGGGTTTTGTCCATCCCGAGCTCCACAGGGCCCAACCGGGTCCCGACCCGACCCCAAAGCAGACGGAGGTTGGGGTGAGGGGAGCTCAGCCCCACGGTCTGGTTAGAATCCCATGGGATTTGCACGTCGGGGCAGCGGTCCGCTCCCCCATTAGGGTCCGCACAGCCCGAAATCACCGCCGGAACCTCAGAAATCGCCCGCAGCTCCGGCACAGCCATAGGACGGAGCTCGGAGGGGCAAAACGACACAAAATAACGGGGATTGAAAAAATACGGGGGTTTGTGGGCAGTGCGGGAAGATGATGGGACCGGGGGTTCGCCGACAGACAGCACCCACCCGCAGCCCGACGTGTCCTAAGGGTAATAAAGGATGTATTTCATTTGATTTCATTTTATACCGGTGTTTATTATTACTTTTTAAATTCCCCCATGCGGTTTGAAAAGCGGCCCGATGCACAGCAGGCTCTCACTCCCCCCCCTTCCTAAAACTCTCACCCCCCCCAAATGAAACCGCAGTGGACCCAAATTAGAAACTCCATCCCAAATCTCCCTGAAGGACCCGGGAAGAAAAAAATCTGTTGCTCCGCCCGCCCTCACCCCCTCCGACAGTGCTCAGCCGCCGCCGTCTCCTCCGCATTTCAAACCACCGGCGGAATTCAGGTGGAAGGAAGGAGGGAGGGGAGGCAGCGAGCAGCGCTCCGCTCTCTGGATGTCGGATTCGGACGTGTCTGGAGCTGCGTTTCTGCATTTCGGTGTTTGCACGCACAGCAAAAGAGTGAACTTCCTCTTCTTTCCTTTTTTCTTTTCCCTTTTTTCCTTCTATTCTTTTTTTTGTTTTGTTTGTTTTCTCTCTGTGTTTTTCTTTTCTTCCCTCTTTTTTTCTTCTTCTTTCTCCTCTCTTTCTCTCTCTCTCTCTTTCTCTCTCTCTCTCTCTTCCTTCCTCCCTTCCTTCCCTTCCTTCCCTTCCTTCCCTTCCTCCCTTCTTTCCCTTCCTTCCCTTTCCTCCCTTCCTTTTTTTACACACCCAAACACACACATCCCGGCTCTGACGCACAGTGCACAGCTCACAACGTGACCCCGTTCTGTCACAGCAGTGGCGATGCATTTCTCGGGGTGTTGTCACATTTCCTACCGGAGCGACTTTAAAAACAATAATAAGAGGAGAATCAGAGCGCAATCACTGCCCGTTCCTCCCGACCAGCGCAGCTCTCACCCTCCAAACACAAATGCAAGAAACCCCAATTTTCTCCTTTAATCACTTCGGAGAAATTAGGGAGAAACAAGCAGTGAGGAAAGGCCCCCCTCTCCAATCCCCCCTTTGCGCCATCCCCACTCAGCCCGCAATGCAAAGCGATGTCCAGCATTTCCGAGATTTGGGATCACGGCGAGGCCGTCCCGGGTTGTTGGGGGGTTGGAGGGCGGTGACGGAGCTCCGTGGGATATTTTGTCACCGCTCAGCTCCCGCGGAGCGACTGTTATCATACAGACACGCGCTCCGGGTGTCCGCTTTTATATGCTTTATAGTGCCGTGCGTACCCAAATCCGTACGCACACACCAACCCAAAACGCATCGCTGCCGACCGCCGATCTCCGCAGCTCTCCGGGTAACAGCGGAAGATGCATCGCGTTTACACCGACGACACACGCACGGATCCGTGCGCAGCCTCTGGAATAGATGCGAGCACTCACACGTACGGACTCACATCCCTCTCTGTCGCCCTATGGGGCGCACACCGCGTGCGTGCCGTGGATCCGCGCACAGAGACACAGAGACGCACAGAAACGCACAGAGACTTCAAAACCCGACCTCCCACGGCTGACACACTCAGCGTCGCACCCCGCACACACGCGTGCAACGTCCAGACGCGTTATTTCAATCGTGATGGATCGCTCAAAGGAACAGACCCACAGCCTCACGTGCGCTCACGCTTACGTACCCCATACAGATGCGTACAGATGTACTTATATTTATATATAAGCACTCATGTGGATCAGTTTGAACACCTATAGCACCCACGCCCGCATTTACGCAGGCATTAATACTGATATATCAATATTTCCCCCCCGGTTTTATACATTTTGCCGCCCCACCTTCCCTCCCCGCAGAAATAGAAGCGCACATTTCAGCCGCAATAACATCGTTTTAGGTCACATCCCTTTCAAAATCTTTTCTCCCCCCCCCTCATTCCCTCCCCTTTTGGTCATTTAACGAGGTGATTAAATCTCGCCGATATGACGGCAGGTTGGAATCCGGTTGCGGAAACCAATTTCCTCGCGCAGGAGGAGCCGCGGATGTTCCGCGGGTGCGGAGAGGGGTGAGGGCGGATCGCGAGGCGGTGGCGGAGCCGAACAGGTTGAGCGAAACGCATCCTTTGCCCCAAGGGAACTCACGCACACGCGGAGATGGGAGAGGAGAAGAGGCGGTTCCGTGAGGTCACCGCGCATCGCGGAGCGCAGAGGACAAAAGGAAAGGGGGAAAAAATATATAAGTGAATAAAAATTTAAAAAGAGGAAGAAAAATAATTTAAAAAAAAAAAAAAAAAAGGAGAGAAGCGCCCCGAGGCTCCATCTCCGCCCATTCATTTCCCCAATTTTTTACCTCCCCCCCCCCATCCCCAACCCCACACGCACACTGGGAACAGCGGTCACACATCCGCAGCCCCATTCCGCTGTCGGGGAGCCTCTCCTAAAGCCCCTTTCTGCCCAAATTCAACACATTTCCCTCCTCCTTTATCCCCCCCCTCCTCACACACCCCTTCCTCTATTTTTTCCATCCCTTCTCCGCGGATGGGAGAGGCCGAAGGCTACAAAGAGCGGTGCGGAGTCCCTCCTCGAGGCAAAACGACGACCGAAAAAAAGAGATTTATTTTCGAGAAACGTCATCCGCAGACGGTACACATCATCTGGACACCACGATATTATGTACATATACACGACATTAAAAAAAAAAATAATAATAATAAACAAAAATTAAACAAAACAAAAAAAAAGAACCCCGATGCTTTTACATATCCGAAAAACACTGTGGACATTCAGTCGGTTTTAGAGAGGGAAAGAAATAAACCCTACAGACAATATTGTGCATTTTTCCATCCTGGCAGCGGAGAACGGGCATTCCAGTTTCGGGGCAGAGATACAGAAACCCTCATGAGAACAGACCGAGAAAACAGCACTGTACAGAACTCACTTCCACGTAGGACCTAAACCAGCGTTGGGGGTGGAGATGCGACACCGAGCAATGGTTCTCTTCCCGCAGCAGCGGCCTGAGCTGCGATTTTCGGCCCTGAGAGCCGAGGAAAGACGAAGCTGATGCACTTTGCCATGAGTTCTCCATACATTTACATCGGAGCGAGTGTGTGTGGGGGGGGTGAAATGGCCCGAGATGCGAGCGGTCATTGCGGGGGAATGGACCACGCCGCGCTGCGGGGCGGAGGTCGGGGCTCATCTCTCCTTTAGCAGAGCTGCCCTCGTAGCTTTATTCCCTTTGAGAAATAGACACAGTCCGACCCATCGCTGCGTTTCTCAGAGCGGAAGAATCGGGGGGATCCACAGTCAGAGACGGGGCAGAGGAATACATCGAAGATGCGGTCGGTGCTGCGGGGCGCGAGCGGGCGAGGGTGGGAATGAGCTGCGCGTTTCTTAATGGCGATGTTTAAATAATGGGTTCGGATCTGCAGAGTCCCGGTGCTGTCGTTGCCACACGAATCACCGGATAAATATTGACGCCTCTCGCTGACCTCCCCACCCCCCCACCCCCCCTCTCTCCACAACCTTCCCTTCAGCGATGTCAGGTGGGGTGGAGATGCGCTGTTTTGGATTTGCTCACCACTTTCTTCTCTTTGACCCTCCGGTTCTGGAACCAGATCGTCACTTGGCGCTCGGACAGGTTGGTGGTGGCCGAAATCCTCCTCCTCTTCTCTTTGGTGATGAATTTGCTGGCGGCGTACTCCTTCTCCAGCTCCTTCAGCTGGATTTTGGTGTAGGGAACCCTCTTCTTCCTCCCCCTCCGATAGCTGCTGACTTCGGGTTGCAGGGGGACCACGTCTGCAAAAAAAAAAAAAGAAAAGAAAAAAGAAAGAAAAAAGGGAGGAAAAAAAAAGGATAAAAAGAAGGGGGGTAGGGGAACTTCGTCCCTGTGCGTGGGATGGGGATTTCTGTACATCAGGAAGAGATAAAAGGGGGAAAGGAGGATGGAGAGCGGGGAGAAATGCTAGCGAGGGGACGAGGAGCAGAAAAAAAAAGAGACGAGAATGCATCCAGAGAGGGCCGCGGTAGGACTGCAATAATAATAATAACAGCAATAATAACGATAGAAGATTAATAACGCACGTGGGGAAAGGCTGTTTTTCTTGGCGATGCTGATCAGAGCATCAACCCCAGCTCACAACCAAAGGGACTTTCCAAGCACTGATGCTGCAGAAAACGTCTCGGGCTTCTCCCTTTTTTCCTTTTCTATCCCCCCCCACCCCCCACATACACATTCCCTTTCTTTTCTCCCCTCGGATTTTGGGGGGAGCCCCACAAAGGAGCACCCACAAACACAGGGCAGGGATAAGCGCATCCCCGCGGTGCTGACACCAAAGCTGGAGTGGGGCTGCCCAGGAAAACCCCTTGGAGGGGCAAAACCAAGCAGAATATCCCCCCCACGCCCCCCGACTCCAAGTGTCTCCTCCAGATTTTACCCTGGAAGTGGTGATGGGGAAAGATGCTCCGTGCTTTGCAAAGGGGCTGTCGGGAACGGATCCAGCAAGGATGCGGGCAGCATCTTTGCCCTTGTCCTGATGTCACCGGGGTGCAAAACAGAACCCAAGGTTCCCCCCTTGGTTCAAGGCACCGCCAGCCCCTTCTCACCGCCCCCACAGAATGAACTGGGCAAGGAGATCTCCCCCCCCCCCCGCAAAGATGTCTGCATGGGGTGAGGACACGGAGCGCTGCTGGCGGCTGACACCGACTTAATTCGGGATCCCCTCAGCACCTGGGGGCCGTGAGCTATGGGGATGGAAGTCTGGGGTGCTGGGGGTGCCCTGGGTGGGGGCGGGGGGGGCAGAAACCTCTTTCGGGAGCTGGGCGTTGTGGGGATTCGAGAGATGGAGAGGGAAGGCAGAAGGGACGGCAGCTTCACCAAACCCAGCCGTAATGGACACCAACCCAGCCCCCCCGAAAACAAACGGTCAAAGCAACAGAACCACACGGACACCATCCAGCTCCCAACGCGGCATTTCTCCCGTGCCAAGCACCGCCACATTCCCTATCCCCCAAAAAGCATCACCCAGGAAAAGCCCATTCCTCTCTCCCTCTTTGTCCTGAAGACACAAAACAAATAAAGCCGTGTCGCCCCCAATCCTCACCCTCCCAAACCCCGACAAGACCCATCCTTGCTCTCCATCAGAGACGCACAGAACTGGAGGAGTCCCATCCCCTCCTTCCCCTATTGCGGTTATTTCCACCCACCCCGTTCCCATCTTCTCCCCATAGTGGGACGGGGAGGGTACAAGGAGAACCGGGAGGGAGCGCACCCCATCACTTCCCTCCCCGTCGGATTCTGCTTTGCTGGATAAACCCCTCTGAAGCGGGGGGAGGCTTTGCTGTCAGGCTGGAGACCCCCCCTCCCCCCCATCATCCCCTCTGAACACCTTCATTTGTCACTTGACACCTATTCCTATAATTGAGCGTAATTGCGATACGATTTACTGTCCCGGCTCCGACACTCCTCACTCGGCTGAGACACTTCAAAAGGAATTATTATTATTATTATTTTTGGGGGGGCCTTTTTAAGCTTTCTGCAATTAAAGAAAATGAAGAGGAGAGCAGCCGGAGCCGCGCTGCGATGAGGCAACGAGAGGGAGGAGAGAAGAAGAAAGGGAAGCGCTGAACGGCAAAGTTACTTTCCAAGCAAGCTCACGGCGTGTATTTTGATTCAGAAATGATTGCTTCACCTTTTTTTTTCCCTGCATGTTCGTACACATTGCCTTGCACGGGAGGCATTCCAGAGCCGTTTCTTTCCCTTTAATTATATATCGAGGCGTACATGTATCTCTATAGGTCCGTGCACACTCATCCGCGCGCGGGGACACGCGCAGCTCCCGGGTAACTCACCTGGAAAAGGAGATTTCCAAAGGTGCGCCGACTGCGATTGCTCTTTGGAGCAGTACACTTGCCCGTCCCAACCATTCGAAAGAGCCCAGTGCTGGTAACCTTCCATGGGAAGCAAAGCGTCGTGCCGAGGCTCGGGGTGAGCCCCCAACCCCGGGACCACCGACACGTCCAAATAACCGGGAACCGCTTGGTAGGAGCTGGCGAAACCGGGATAAAAGGCGAATTCTTTCGGCCTCGACGGCAGCTCTTCTCCGGGCAGCGGCCCCCCGGCCTCGGGGTACTTCTCTCCGGGGTGATACGCGCAGGGCTTCTGCTGCAGGTTGACCCCGTGCGAGTGGGACAGGCGACAGCCATAGTAACCCCCCCCGAAGGGGTACCCGTAGCCCAGCGCAGCGCTGGAAGCCGCCCCCGACGGGCACTGCCGGGGGGGCTCCGTGGCGGCCAGCTCGGCGTACGCTGCTCCCTGCGGCGCCGGCGGAGCTCCGGTAGGTACGGCGAGCCCCGGTGGCGGGGGGAGAACCTCCCGGCAGTGCCCTAAGCTTTCCATGCGGTTTTTATCCCGGGGGGGTTCTTCGCAGCGGCAGGCCAAACCGTCGGGCCAACGCGGGGGGAGGCCGAGAGGTGCCGTCATGTCATACTGCGATGTCGCCGTCCCCGCCGTCCCCACCGCCGCCGCCGCCTCCACCTCCGCCACCGCCGTCGGGGGAAGCTCCGCGCCGCGCCCCGCCGCCCCGCGACCCCCCCAACATATCGGAGCCGCGCGCGCATGCGCCGCCGCCGCGCCGCCGCCGCTCCATTAAGAAATCCGCCGCGGCCACGCCCCCCCCCCCCCCCTTTTCCTCCGCCTCCCCCCCCTCCAACCCCGCGCCCGCCCCGTCGTGCCCCCGCCGCACCGCCCACGTCACTCCGCCGCCCCGACGGAGGGGTGGGGGGGGGTTGCGACGCGGGCGCTGATTGGACGCCGTACTGCTCCCCCCCCGTCTCCATCTCCCACCCCCCCCTCCCTCCACCCCGATAGGCCTTAAAGGCGGAGTCCGCCCCGTCGGGCACAAAAAGCGCGTGGCCGCGCATGGGGGGGGCCGGCGCCCCGCTGCCCCGCAGAAATTTTACCCCCCCCCCCAACCCTTTTGCTCTGCTGCAGTTGGAACCTGTTGGTTATTTTTCACTGCAGGTGCTCCTTCCCCCCCCCCCCCCCATCCCCAACCCCCCCTCCGACCCATCCAGGAAAAAAAAAAAGCAGCAACTCCGCCCCAAATCCTCGTTTCCCCCGCTTATTTTTCTGCCAGAATCCGAAATAATTTGATTTTCCCAGTTCAGCCACTGAAGGTGGGGGGAGGGGAAGGTGGGATACGGAGGTGTTCATGTTTCATGGTTGGGTGATAAACATTGCAGTGTGTAAGGACGCAGGGGAGGGGGGAGAGGGGGGGGGTTGTGTTGGTGCAGTCTGATTTGTGAGCGTTTGTAAAATAAAAGGGACTCAGTTCATAAAACAGCGCCAGCTCCGGGCTGATAGAGGCGGAGGAGGGGGGGGGGGAAAGGAGAAAAATCGCAGGTTGTTGGCTGGGAACGATGGGGAAAAGGGAGGAGGGGGCAGCGGGGGGCTCACAGCCGTCGAGCAAGCACTGGAGGGGGGTAATGAAGGGAGGCATGGGGGGTCGAAGGTCATCAGCACTTCGCCAAAATAGAAAAAGAGGGGAAAAAATGGAAAATACAGAGATGTATTTACAGGAATGTGGTGCTCGAACCGATGAGAACCAAACGTGCGCTGTGCTCCCCCCCTCCCAAAAAAAGAACCCACATTGTGTGGGGGAATAGCCGAGCGCCCAGTGGGGATCTCAGGTGGTTCCTGCGTGTCCCTGAGCCCCCGTGAGGTGCGCTTCCCTTTGTCCCACTCAGGACCCTCTTTATGTCCGTGTGTCCCCACAAATCCCCCACGTCTCTGCTGTTGCTGTTTTTGGGGGTGATTCCCCCCCCCTGCAGGTTCACCTTTCCAAAATAGCTGGAAAAGATCCCAAAAACCCAAGAAATCCCCCCCCAAATCCTGGAGAGGGGGGAAGCTCCCAATCCCGTCGTCACAGGGCGAGGATGCGCTCCTCATTACCTCCCCAGCTGTTGGAGCCGTCGAGGAGCGATTTGGGGCATCTCAAAGTCCAAGTTCAAGGTGAGGGAATCCGAAAGGCTTCCGGGGCCGGGATGGGAACAGCGGCTGTAGGACGCCGTCATTCCGAGCGGCTGCTTTGGGGGATGGCGGCGGGGGGGTGGGTTAGAGGGTGGTTTGGAAATCATAATCATCCCGAAAATACCCAACTCTAGAAGCGCACCCAGCCTTCGGATGCCACAAAGAGATTTGATTTCACACAGCAATCACTGGGACTAATATTCCCACCGAAACTCCCCCCCCCCGGATCCCAGCCACAAAAAGCGAATGGGAGAAGCAGAAATGATGCGAACGTTGAAATTAAAGCCGTCTGCCCCTCGTTCGCCCCGTCGGGGCTGCGCCGGTCCATTCCTCTCCCCCCAAAATCCCCATCCCTAGCAGCGGTTTGCTCTTCACCCCCTCCCCCCCCCCCCTCCTCCCTCCCGATGCGGGTGATTTTATGAAGTAGTTAACATTTCGTAGCATATGTCCTACCCGCGATGCGCGGGGAAGGGATTAAATGTTAAAAATGTAAAGATTTACGATGAGCGCAACGAGAGACGCAGCCCGGCCGCGTTCGGAGCCTTCAGCAGAGCGAGGAATGAAAGCCAAGCTCAACCCGATCCCCCAGCAGCTCCGGGAAGAGGAGGTTCGGTCCGGATGGCATTGAAGGATGGGTTGAATTCGGGGTGAATTTTTCGCTCGGGTCCATCCTTGGAGTCGAGGGGTGAAAACACGAAGGGAAAAGGTTTTGCCGGAGGTGATGGGTAACGGAGGTGGAAAATCGCGTGTGGAGCGGCGGTTATGGGAGGAGGGAGGAGGGAGAACGGAGCTGAAGCGGAGCTCTGCCCCTCGGCGCCTAAATTCGGGATTTTAGTGGAAATAATAATAATAATAATAATAATTAGGGGGAAAAAAACCCACTTCTTCTTTTTATTATTATTATTATTTTATTAGTATTTTTTCCCTTCGCCTTTTCCCGTTCATTTCGGAGCTTTGTGGACCCCGCGTTGCGATGGCAGCGCTGAGCAGAACCCGTTAATACAGAACGGGAAGAGGAGCGATTGGAAACGGGGGAAATCAGAGCAGATGTGAGGATCGGCCGCGGGTTGGGGTTGGTTGACGGCGTCGCCTTTTTGTCTTTTTGTTCCAGGTTTGCTGGAATTGATCACATTCCTCCGACGGTGCGTTTTTTAGCAGATGCCAAAACTGTGCGTCGCTCATCGCATTTTTAGGGTCTTTTTTTTTTTTTTTTTTTTTCCCTTTTTAATTAGGGATACGGGAGGGGAAAATAGAATATTATTAAACCATATTGACTTTGCTGTTCCTCCTTCTCGCCCTGAGCGCGGCTTTGCGCTCCGAGCGACGTTTGCTGTGTATATTTCCGAGGGTAGCGGTTCCATCTCAGCGTTCCGACGGATCGGAGAAGAAAAAGGGCTGAATTTCCCCCTTTATGTGACGAAGGCACCGGCGGCTCCCTCCTCTCCCATCCCCTTTCTGTACCGCGTTGTGTCGGGGCCGAAGGAAAAACTCCGGAGAATCGCGGCGTTCATTCATTGCGTTCATTTATTCCTTTTTATTCCCGATCTGGAATTGGAAAGAAGAGATTCAGCCTCGGGTCCTCCCCATCTCCACGCTGCTGCGCTTTGCGAACTGCGGCTCGTCTCCTCTGTTGGGTTTACAGGCACTTTCCTCCCTCCCCCCCCTCCACCAGCCGTTAAATTCTCCCTTATCTTCGCTGTCAACTCCCTTTAAAAGCAAAAAAAAACCCACAGAAATCCAGGGCCGAGCACAACGTTCCAGGTGAACGTGTGATCGCAGCTGGAGAACGCGAGTTTTTGGGTACATCTCCGCCGTTAAGAGCCGATGCGATGGGTGGATATTCCAAGGAAACTCTCCAAAAGGCGGATTTCTGCCCCAAACTCACGAAGGTAACCATTCCCCGATGCGCCCAAACGCATCCAACGCAGCTCCGAGTCGGAGTCCTCGGCTGAAATAAAAGCCACCAACTGCAGATGCGCGTTATTAAACCCCGTTTTATTATCCACGCACCCCGGAGGAGGAAAAAAAAAGAACCCAAAACCCAGCAAAACAAACACGTTATATAAATATACACACACACATATGTACGAATAAATACGGTCCGGATGGGAATGAAGAAACACCACGAATCCCGTCTTTCACTTTGGGGAGAGATGGACACAATTCACTTCTTTGGCACGCAGGGATTTTTTCTTGCCCCCTTTTTCTTCTTTTTCCCATTTTCTTCTTTTTCCCTTTTTTTTTTTCTTTCTTTGTTCCCTTCTCTTTGCGCCCAATGTCTGAAATATTCCGACCCCCCCCCTCCCCACCCACCCTCCCGATTTTTTAGCGATTTTCTGTAGAAAACGCGTATTTCTGGTGCCTTCCCAGCCGTGCCCCGTTCAAAGGAAATGGCCAATATGGGGGGGTGGGGGGTAGGGGGGTGGGCGTTATGGGGGAAAAAGCGGCTCCAATGCTTCCGAACCCTCACAGAAACCCTCAGCCCCATTGGGAAGGGAAATCCCCGCTGTGAATTGCGAGAAAATCGCGGTGAGGGATTCGGGTTTTGGAGCCCTCGGGGAAATCAGAGCCGCCTCCGTGAGAAACTCTGAGAGCGGCAGCGCTTTTCCCATCGGAGCACCAAATTTAGGGCAGAAACCGCCGCTCCTCTCCTCGTGTTCGGTAGAGGGGAGGCTTTCCCAGGGCTTCGTGCGAATTTGGGTCAAGAAAAAAAACCTTTATTTATTTGTTTATTTTGCCAACGTCCCCCTCCTCCCCCCCCCCCCCCCCCTTTTTCCCCTCTCTAATTCGGCTCATTCCCCCAACAGGGCCGGAGCTGTGGGGCAGCGCCAGCGGCCGACGCACATTCCTACAAAAACAGCGCCCGAAATAGAGCATGAAAATGAGATTAAATGCGTTCCGCATCGGAAAAATAAATTATATATATATAATTATATATATATATAAATATATATACCCCCAGAAAAGGGAAAAGAGGGAATTCTGCATGAGGCTCGCATTGGTCCGCGGGTTTCACCTCACTAAATGGAAAACAAGAAGGCAAAGCAGCCCCCAGCCCAGCTCGCACTCAATGCGAACACTTCTAAAGAGGGAGAGATGCAGCGAAACACAGATATGGGGTCTCTGCCCCCCCCCCCGACCCCCAAAGTGAGGATATTAGGGGGAACCGAACCCCCTCCGATCCCATCGGCTGCTGTCCCCAACCCATCGGTTCCTATAATCGCCTGCAGTGCATCGCCGCTTTTATTTTCCGCCTTTTTTCTCTCATTTTTTTCATTATTTTCCAATTTTTTCCCCACGTATTTTCTCTCTTCCCCCCTTCCCAACATTTCTTTTTCTTTTCCTCTCCTTTTTTTTTTTTTCTTTTTTCCCCCCTTTTTCTTTTCCTTTCCTTCCCTTCCCCTTTTTGATGCCCGCCACCAGAAGCCCCCAACCCCTTTTTGTTCTCATTTTTGCGGGGCTGCGGCGCCGAATAGAGATTTTGCAATGCAGACAAAAAGAAAAAAAGGAGAGAGTGGGAGATACAAAACCTTCCTTCAGTGCCCACTTTTCCCCGGGCAGCGCCTGAAGTGGATACGGGGCCACAAACCTCCCACCCTACGGCTTTGAGGCCGTGTTTTGTTTCTATTTTCCTCCTTTTTCCCCAAAAAGCCGAAGCTGAGAAGCGGAGGAGGCAAAGAAAAAACACCTCCGAGTCCATCCTGCGGCCACGCCGTATTTTGAGGAAAAAAAAAACCCCAACAAACCCAAACAAACGGATTTTCTTTTCTTTTCATTTCTTTTTTTTTATTGTTACAGCCTCTGCGGAATGTCCCAGCAATTCCCCATCCTTAATTATTGTGATTATTTCCACGCCGCCGCTGTTCGACTCAGCGATCGGAGACAGACAAATAAAATATCGGGCCCAATTTAGGGCCCCTGTCTGGTCGGAAGTCCAAGTTCAATTCCAAGTTAAGACAGGAGGTCCCCGAAGCCCCGACAAAAGAAAAGGGCCATTTGGTGCCGTTGGTGTCAACAAACCGGAGGGCCATTATCGCTTCCCATCATCTCTGCCTTCATATTCTCGGGGGGGTTGGGGGGGGGGGGGGGAGGGAAATGGGAGACGGCCCTGGGTCCGTCGGGTGGTTTACGGCTCTTTGTGCTTGGAGGACTTGATGGATTTTGTCGGTTCTTCCCCCCCCCCCCCCCCCCCCCCCCCACCTCGAAAGTCACTTTATTTCTTTATCTGCGTTCGATTTCTTTAATTGCGTTCGATTTCTTTAATTGCGTTTGATTTCTTTATTCGTGAGCTCTCCGATCGCAGATTCACCTCCCGGCCTTGGGATGCAGCGATCCGGGGTTCTTTCACCCCCCCCCTTTTCCCTCCCCCCCCCTCCTTCGGTACCGAATGAACTCCAGATGCGTTTCGAAGGACGCCCCACGCCAGGCCAATGTAAGAAACCTTCCTTCCTTCCTTTATTTTTATTTATTGCGATTATTTCCCTCTACAAAAATTACTCGGACCCTCTCCGTGTGCTCGAGGCTCTCCTTGACCCCCCCCCCCCAAAAAAACAACCCATTCACTTCTCAGCCCGTTGATGTCCGAATAAATCCCCAACTATTTCATCCCCCGGTGCTTTTTGGAAAAGCTCGGAGAGCTCTTTCTCATATTTATCCACGTTTCCAAAAGCAAAACACAGCGGAATTTCACTTGCAAAGGTAAAAGCGAACTGAAGCGAAGTTTGCCCTCCAGGTTCCGCGTGGATCGAATTAATACAAATGAAGCACAGGCACAAACGATGCCTCGAATTCACAGTGAGGGTGAAAGCAGCCAGGCGAGCTGAGCGGGGGACCTTTCAATGGAAAACCTGGGATGCGTTGGGAATCCGCCAGGAAAAAAACATGCTTGCAATAAAGCGGAGAGGGAAGAAAAGGGAAAAATGAAAAACCGCTTTGAGAAAAACGCCGTTGGTTTCAGAACTGCCGGCCGGTTCCAAAAAGCGATTTTACGGGGCGGAATTTTGGAGGAGATGAGGAGGGAAATAAAAGCAGAAATAAACACCCCACCCTTTAAGCGGGGGGGCACAATCTCTGTTTTCTCCCCCCCCCAAAAAAAAGGATTGGGGTGGGATGGGTTCTGCTTTTATCCACCTCTCCCCCTTCCGGCCTGGATGCGATGGATTGGGGTGATGCCCACGTTCAGGTGTCGGCAATTAATGACATTGATTTAATTGGTGCACCCCAAATCCGAACGCCGAGAAGTGCCTGGGTTGAGGGGGGTCACTGTTTTGAGGGGGTGAAATGGCAAATGTGGGGTTTTGGGGGTTTAAACAGCGCTGGTGGGAGCGGGATGAAGCTCTGCTCAACCCCAATTAATAGCAGGGAAGGGTTCTGTGTCTGGGGGGGGCAAATAAAAGGGATTTTGATCCATTAGGAGGGCTGGAAAAAAAGGAATCTCTCTCCTTCAGCTCCATGGGAAGGATTGGGAAAAGGGGAATTTTGCTCCATTAGGGTTGTGGTCATTAGAAGGACAGGAAAAAATGGATTTTGCTGCATTAGAAAGGCTGCGGGAAAAAAAAAAGGGGGGGGGGGGGGGGGGGGATTCTGCGCCATTGGAAAGGCTGGCTGAAAAGCATTTGGATCCATTAGGAAGGTCAAAATAAAAGGGATTTCAGTCCATGAGATCTGTTGGAAGGGCTGGAAAAGAGGGATTTTGGTCCATTAGAGAGGCTGGGGAAAAAAACAGGAGGGATTTTGGTCCATTGGTGGCACAAAAGTGGCTTTTATCCCATCTTTTCTCAGGTTCCCAGATGCTCCGATGTTCTTTTCTGCTCCTCAAAGACGTGAAAGAATAAAAACTTTCCCGTTTTTCCCCTTTTTTTTACACCCATCTCTTTTCTGATTCCGTCATCTGAGAAATAAGTAAAGAAATACATAAAGAAAAATCACCAGAATCAGTCCTTCCAAAATAAAAAACCACAAAAAAACCCCAAATAATAATAATAATAATAATAATAATAATAATAATAATAATAATAATAATAATAATAATACCAACCGATTACTACGTGGTTTATTTTCTCTTTATTTCTTTTTCCTTTCTTTCTCCAATTTCCCATTCTTTCATTTATTTCCCTTTCTCCTTTTTTTCTTCTATTTTTTCCTTTCTTCCTATTTTCCCCCTTATTTTCTTTTTCCCCCTTTCCCCTCCTTTTTTTTTTTCTATTTTTTCCCCTTTCTTCTTTTTATTTCTATTTCTTTTTCTATTTCTTTTCTTTCTTTTTTTTTTCTCTTTATTATTAATATTTCTTTTTCTTTCTGTATTGTCACGCTGGTTCTTTCTGCCCAACACACCAAATGCACACAGCAGAGGATTCCTTGGCGACAGCTCCACATCAGCACAAATAGGGGGCAGGGACAGGATGGGGCTCTCTGGGTTCTGCTGAACTCAACGGAATGGGAAAAGTTAAATCAGCGAATGGTCAAAACTCTGGGGATCCTCTGGGTGATGCAGAGCTTGGAGGATTGTCTTCATTAGTAAGAATAATTAAAAAAGTGGTGAGAACGGAGTGCTGTGGTGGCCATCCCCAGTGGGTTCTCCTACAGCCCCCTGCTGAAGGGCTGCCAAACTCACACGAGGACAAGGTGTAATTGGGTAAAATCTGTGTGATACATCTATCTGTCCATCCATCCATCCATCCATCCATCCATCCATCCATTCATTCATTCATCCATCCATCCCTCCATCTATCCATCCATCCATCCATCCATCCATCCATCCATCCATCCATTTATCCATCCATTTATCCATCCATTTATCCATCCATTTATCCATCCATTTATCCATCCATTTATCCATCCATCCCTCCCTCCATCCCTCCATCCATCCATCCATCCATCCATCCATCCATCCATCCATCCATCCCTCCCTCCCTCCCTCCCTCCCTCCCTCCCTCCATCCATCCATCCACCTGTCCATCCCTCCATCCATTTATCCATCCATCCATCCATCCATCCATCCATCCATCCATCCATCCATCCATCCATCCATTTATCCATTTATCCATCCATCCCTCCATCTATCCCTCCATCCATCCCTCCATCCATCCCTCCATCCATCCATTTATCCATCCATCCATCCATCCATCCATCCATCCCTCCCTCCCTATCTCCCTCCCTCCCTCCATCCCTCCATCCATTTATCCATCCCTCCTCCTGTGCATTTGTTCCATGTCCCGTGTTCAGCACACACCGTAGACTGTAGACACAGACTGCTGGCACTTCGTTTTCCTACTCCTGTGAATGTTTTCAGTATTATTCTGCATCTACCCCGAAAATAGAAGAAACCCGACAAAGTTCCCTTGGCAAACTAAGGGGGATGCTGAAGCCCTCGAAGATGTCTAGCGATTGATTTACTTTCCAATTAATTATTCTTATCCTTTATCCTTTATCCTTTATCCTTTACCCTTTATCCTTTATCCTTTATCCTTTATCCTTTATCCTTACCCTTATCCTTTCTCCTTATCCTTATCCTTATCCTTTATCCTTTATCCTTTATCCTTTATCCTTATCCTTTATCCTTATCCTTATCCTTATCCTTATCCTTATCCTTATCCTTATCCTTATCCTTATCCTTATCCTTTATCCTTATCCTTATCCTCATCCTTTATCCTTATCCTTATCCTTATCCTTTATCCTTATCCTTATCCTTTATCCTTTATCCTTTATCTTTATCCTTATCCTTATCCTTATCCTTATCCTTTATCCTTTATCCTTTATCCTTATCCTTTATCCTTTATCCTTTATCCTTTATCCTTATCCTTATCCTTATCCTTATCCTTATCCTTATCCTTATCCTTATCCTTATCCTTTATCCTTTATCCTTATCCTTTATCCTTTATCCTTATCCTTATCCTAATCCTTATCCTTATCCTTATCCTTTATCCTTCATCCTCATCCTCATCCTCATCCTCATCTTCATCCTCATCCTCATCCTCATCCTCATCCTTAATCCTTATCCTTATCCTTAACTCTATTCCCATCCCAATCCCAACACCAACCCCAAACCCTCCATCCCACAGACCCGACCCCCATTTGCTGTCCATGATTCGCACCGGGATTTCCCACCTCCATCGGGCTCCATTCGGGCGCTCACACACAGGAACGAAGGATGGAATTCCGGAGTAAAATCCCTCCACAAGATTCACCGGGGCAGAAATTCGGGGAAGGCGCTGAAAAACGAGACGGGATGGAGGAGTTTAATCGGCGTTTCGTGGGACGGAGGTGGAAACCTGGGACAGCTTTGGGGATTATTTCGGGACGGCGAAGGGAAAGCAAGGCGCTTTGGCGGAAGGTGCAGCGAATTCCCCACTGCCCGACCGCGATGCCGAGTGGAGATGAACCTCATGGGCTGAGAAATGGATGGGAAAACCGATCCGGAATTCCCTCTGGAATGCATCGCCCACAGCCGCTGTGCGCGACGTCGGATCGCAGCGGCACCGGGGAGCGAACGGATCGACCTTCGGGAACAGCCCCGAACCTCAGCGCTTTATTTCTGCACATCGTTCTCACATCCCCTAAGAACAGCAACAGAGAAGCTTTTCTCACACCAAACGCGCGTCTCTTTTGTGGGAGAATCCCATTCCCCGCTTGCATCCCCATCAGCTCTCCGTCCTCTGCAAGAAATTCATTCAGAAATTCATTCTTCTCCTTTTTTCTTTTCTTTTTTAATTTTTCTTTCCTTTCAACCATCACGAAAAACAAGAGGATGGGGGTAAGATTTTTTAATTATTCTTTTCATTTCCATGTTTCCAGCAGCGGGCAAAAAGCATTTCGCTCCGTATTGCGCCAAGATTCCAAAGCCTTCTCCGCTCCCGATTTGTGCGAGGAAGAGGAGCGCAACATCAGAGCCCGTTTTCCCCCAAATTCACACATTTTGGAGCCTCATCAGCCATCCTTCACCGAACCCAATGCAACGTCGGCGTTGTTCGTGGGGTTTTCTTCATCCGAATGCATTTTGACGGCCGGACCGGGCGAAGGGGAGCGCGGGGTAACAGTGCCTCATTGCAGCAGAATGGAAATGCGGGGTTGGAGCGGCCCCGTGGGCAGCAGAGCCACAAAATTACTCGTTGTACCTTTTATTTGGCGGTGCCCGCGGTGCTCATCTGTTTGTTGCTCAGAGATCCCGTGTTCTGCGCTCGATCTTCACCCCGTGGCAAAGCCACGAAGGGGAATTACTGCACCGAGGGCGAAAATCTGCAAACCCGCCGTCTCTGTGCTGCAAAACCACCGAAATTTAAATGCAAAGCCCGAGATGGAGACCAGATTTTACCCGAGAAAGTGGAGGATGCTCTTAGCTAAGAGCCTGTAGAGACCCCAAGAGAGGGCATTCAGCCCCTAAACCTGAGCTGGACACCATATTTGAGAGATGTTCACCCATTAAAATAACCCAAATTCTGCCCCTTGCGTGGTGACCAAGCCCTCAAATCATCCCCACTGCTCTTCATTTTGGAGTGGGGATAAAGTTCTGCCATTGAAAGATTTGTTCCTCTTCTGCTTCCCCACATTCAACTAGGGATCGAAGGCCACCTCCTTGTGCCAGTCCTGAGTAGGATTTTCTGCTCATGCTGCACTGGTTGGTCCCTTTTCCCTGGAACTCTGAATCCCAAAGCAGCCCCCCAAAAAGTGACCTCAGCCCACCCAGATGCATTTATCTGTGTGCTCTCCTCGATAAATGCATTTCCCCTCTCCCCAGCTGTACACTCTCTACCTGGATGAAATCCTAGCTGACACTGGGAAACGAAAGTGTCACCACTGGGGTGATCCCCTTAGGAGGGAATACATTCACACTTCTTCTCTGCTTCAGACCGCAAATCAGAGCAATTTCCCTATCTCAGCAACCAGGCCATGGTGACAACTTCCACTCCCATCCTAGGCACAGCCTGAAGTCAAACCTTTGATATGTTAGCAGTCAGCAACGTGTATCTGTGTGTCCGTCCATCCACCTGCATATTCATCCATCCATCCATCTATCTCTCCATCCATCCATCCATCCATCCATCCATCCATCCATCCATCCATCCATCCATCCACACATCCATCCATCCATCCACACATCCACCCATCCACTTATCCATTTATCCATTTATCCATTTATCCATTTATCCATTTATCCATTTATCCATTTATCCATCCATTCATCCATCCATCCATCCATCCATCCATCCATCCATCCATCCATCCATCATCCATCCATCCATCCATCCATCCATTTATCCAACCATTTATCCATCCATCTATTCAACCATTTATCCATCCATCCATCCATCCATCCATCCATCCATCCATCCATCCATCCATCCATCCATCCATCCTTCCATTTATCCATCCATTTATCCATCCATCCATCCCTCCATTTATCCATCCATTTATCCATCCATCCATCCATCCATCCATCCATCCATCCATCCATCCATCCATCCATCCATCCATCCATCCATTTATCCATCCATCCATTTATCCATCCATCCATCCCTCCATTTATCCGTCCATTTATCCATCCATCCATCCATTTATCCATCCATCCATCCCTCCATCCATCTGTCCATCCACCCATCCATTCATCCACCCATCCCTCCCTCCCTCCCTCCCTCCCTCCCTCCCTCCATCCCTCCATCCATCCATCCATCCATCCATCCATCCATCCATCCACCCATCCACCCATCCTTTTAGCCGCCCAAACCCCCCCCTCCCACTCACACACCCCCGCAGCACATCCACACGTGAACACACGACCCACACACACCCGTAGACACGCACACACCCACGTGTGCACCGACACGCGTGCTCCGTACAGACGCACGATGGGAATGGCGGATCCCATAAGGATCCAATGGAAAACACACCAAAAAACGATGAAATATTTTTTTTTCCAGGACTTTTGAATAGCAAAACCTTGGAGCTTCGCTGGGCTGATCCACTGTTGGGACCCCGCATCCCAAACCCGCTCATCTCGGGGGGGGCGTCCAACTCGCAGCCCCTCCCCACAATGGGAAGCTGGCAGAGGTTGGGGCAGAGCGGATCCTCCTGGCTCTAATGAAGTGCGATAAGCGTGTTAATTGAGCATTAACATGCGCTAATGCGATAGGGGACTGCGGGGGAGCTGCGCTTCGCTCTGGGATATCTGGCAGAGATTTTGCACTTTAATTAACGGGAAAGAAGCTCCGGGCGATGCATTTAAACGCTGAAACTCTCAGATGCCCAAAGAAATAAAAACCAGCAGCGGTGGGGGAATAATTACACCGCGCTGCGCTGTGCAACAATTCGGGCCCCAAATGAAATGAAATGAAATAAGAAAATATAAAATCAAGAAAAATAAAATAAAGCTGGTTTCCATCCGGGTTTGAACCCGACAAAAACTCGCCACAATTCGACGAGAGGGGAGGAATTCGCGGAGGAGCCGCCCAGCGCCGTCCGCACTCCATTTCTTCACTTCTGCTCCGTTTTATCTTCTTTGTCTGCTCGCTTTTTTCTTTATTTTATTTTAACTTAATTTATTTTAATTTGATTTAATTTAATTTATTATTTATTTCTCCCTCAGAGGCCCATTTCGCTGTTTGCTTCCCATTCTCTCTCTGTGCTTTTGGGTTCCTCCAGATCCGCCCCCGATTTCTTTGCCACCTCCTCACTCTCCAAATCAACACAGCTTTTCCATCCCAATTTTCCAGCCCATTTGCTGTTTTAGACATTTCCCCCCCTCTCCAAATAGTTTCCTTTTCCTTCCCCCCCTTTTCTTTCATTTTTCCCCTATTCTTTCCTTTTTTTCCCCCTTTTCTTTCCTTCTCCCCTTTTCTTTCCCTTTTCCCTTTTTTCCCCTCTCATTTCCCATTTCTCCCTTATTCGTCCTTTTTTTCTTTTCCCCCCTTTTTCCTCTTTTTTTTCCCTTTCCTCCCCCCCTTTTCCCTCTTCCCCCCCCCCTCTTTCCCCCTCTTTTTAATTCTTCCCCCCCCCCCCCTTTCTCTTCCCACTTCTGCAACGCGCGACACAGAGCAAATCGGCGCTCAGGGAAAGAACCAAAAAGCAACCAAACCCCAAACCCTTCATTTAACGCTGCTCCGAACTGAAACGATCCCTTTCCGCTGTGCGCAGCTCCGCGTTTCGAGTTGAGGATGCCCGTAATTACGGATGGATCTCCGGAGATAACACTTAAGCAGCGAACAACCCGTGAAATGCCCCATTATCTGAGCTTTTCTCCCCAAAAGCGGTGTTTGGTTCGCAGAGAGGAGACCCTGCGGAGTTTCGGATGGGAAAGGGGAAAGCATCGAAAATAAAACCGTTTTAAAACGCTGTTTTAAAATAGAGATGGACCACGAAACCATGCGCGGCTCCTCGAGGCTCAAAGGTGCGGTTTTTCCTCCAGGATAGAAAATCCCCCCAAATATTCATAAGTAAACACCATTATATGCCGGGTTGGGTTTTTTTTTTGGGGGGGGGGGGGGGGTATTTTTATATACGTCCATCCTTCGGGTATTTCGATGCGAGTCCCAATGGGGAGATCTGTGAACGCGCATCGCGCTCAGTCCGCGTTTCTGAGCACCGCAGGAGCGCATTTCGGGTTAGAAACACAAATACCAACCATCGATCCTCCTCAGCCACTCTTTCTGTGGGCGATCGTTTATTAAAGAAGGAAACTCGCCGGGCTTTGGGTTCATTATTGTTATTATTGTTGTTGCTGTTATCATTATTAGTCCCATAGAAGTGCTTGGTTTCGTCTCGCCTTCTCTCAAACCCCATCGAGTTTTTTTCCTCCAGGTTCGGGGCTCCCCGAGGAAGAAAGTGATGATAATGACAATAATAGTAATAATAACGGTAATAAAGCAGCCCTGAGTGGTATTTTCGGTGCCAATGGGAATGGGAAGAGATTTCTGTGCGATTTGTGCGGGTCTCAGTGCTGTCATCTCCGGCAGAACCCGCTCCAAACTTCCTTCCTTCCTTCCTTCCTTCCTTCCTTCCTTCCTTCCTTCCTTCCTTCCTTCCTTCCTTCCTTCCTTCCTTCCTTCCTTCCTTCCTTCCTTCCTTCCTTCCTTCCTTCCTTCCTTCCTTCCTTCCTTCCTTCCTTCCTTCCTTCCTTCCTTCCTTCCTTCCTTCCTTCCTTCCTTCCTTCCTTCCTTCCTTCCTTCCTTCCTTCCCCCTCTCCTTCCCTCTCCCTTCCTGCCTCCCTTTCTCTCTCTTTCCTTCCTTCTTCATTTCATTCTTTCCTTCTTCCTTTCCTTCTTTCTTTCTTTCCTTCTTTTTCCCCTTCTATTTCTTTTTTTTAAGATTTAATTCATTTCTTCCTGTTTATTCTTTTTTTTTTGCTTTTCTTTTTCTTTCTTTCCCCCCCGCCCCCGTTCTTCTTTTTCTGCTTCTTTTTCTTCCCTTCTCTTCCTCCCCTCCCTCTCCTCCTTTTCTTTTCCTACTCAAAAATTCCACTTTTACAAATGGCCAACGCTGGGCACAAAACCCACACAGCTGTGGGTTTCCTATAACAAAACAAAAATAATCAAAGCATAGAACATTTTTTTTTCCCCCAGAAGAAAATAACACAAACAGCAATCTTCCCCTTCTTTTGGGGAGCATTGTCCATCCATCATTCCATCCATTCCACTGTGCTCCATGTGCAAACGTGGTTCTTAGACCCTCCTGATGCTCTCCATCCTCTCCAATGTGCTGATGGTGGTGGAAGGCAATGTGGTGGCCCTACGACAGCACCCAGTGTTTAATCTCTGCTGTACTTCCCCAGTACATTTTTCAGGTTATGTATTATATCCCTCAGGATTGCATTTGCTTTCCAGCACAGTTTGCTCTTTCCATTTACACCATCCAGCAGCCCTTGAGGATTTTCAAGTATTTTTATGAGAGGCCTTTTCCTCTCATTCTAGTTATGTATTTTGCTTTTTCTCTAGCTAGAGGGGGTGGTTCAATAAATAATGGTAACAAGGCTCGTGTAATTGCTTTTGGATGTGCCTGCAGATGAAATCTTGGATAAATTATTTCTCGGTGGGAAGATTTCACTTGACTTTCGGTTGGTTGTTGCACTTTCTCCCTTTCTTCTCGCCCAGCTGCCAAAAAAAACTGATTTCCTAAACAACATTTCCAGCTCAGGGACCGCTGAGCTGTTTCCTTTGGCTTTGTTTTGGGGGAAGGAACTGCTTTGCTGCTCACCACCCGATGGGGTTGTTGCCTTCTTCCCTTCGTGTGAGCAGAGATGGATTCTGCTCTACACACCCGCCCTCTCACAATGGCCCTCCATGAAAAATGGCCACCCTTACAAAGCTGGGGCTCATTCTTCACCTCCTAAATTTCTCAACAAATCCAACACAATGAAACAAATCAACAGGAAGAGAAATCACTCCCATTCAATCATCCTCCAGGTGGGAAAATGGCACCTTTGTTGGGTTTAAACCCTCTTGGGCCAGATGGGAGCTTTGCTGGAGAATCAATGGCTGGAGGTGGTGTGTGTTGTTAACACTGTGGCTAAGAGGATTGGTTTGGGTGAAAATAATTCAAAAAAAGAAGGAAAAAAAAAAAAAGGATGAGGGGAAATGGAAAGATGGATGGGAGAAACCCTGAGAGCCATCGGAGGAGCTGGGCTGGGTGCGGATGCAGGGGGTAATGAGGTTGGCCGTGGTTATGTGAACTGATTAACAAACTAAATAAATCGCCCACTTACACACCCACAACTAAATTTGCTTCCAGTTGGCAGAGCTGAGGGAACCTTCCCTCTCCGTCATGTCTTGCATGGATAATTTTCTTTTTCTTTTTTTTTCCAGTCAAACAACGGATTTTCCCATGACTCACTGCCTCTGGAAATACTCTCAGACCTTTCTCCCCTCCCCCTAAATTTGAGCCTTTTTCCCCTTCTCTGGGACATTTTCGTATCATTTATTTACATCACCAGAACAACATTTTCCGAGTCTGTGGAGAGGAAAATGGCAGCAAATGGCTGAGTGACCTCCAGGCCAGGGATGTCATTCCCAAAGGACTGAGAATCACCAGGGAATGGTACAGAAGTTCCCATCCATCCCCAGAGCCTCCGTGGTGCTCAAGCCAAGCAGGGATTAAATCGTTGACTCTTAAAGATGTGAATGAAATCTCAACCCCTCTGTATTTCAGGGCATGAAATTTGGGCAGAGTCGTTTGAAAATTGGTCCCTTTGGAAACAAGTGGGAAATGGGAGGTGAGGATGGGGGCAAAATTCCCTCCCTGCGTTGCCACGGGCTTTTCTACCTGAAGAAGAGGAGAAAAAAGCAGAGATTTCTTCAAAGGCCTCATCATATCACACTTTTAATCACTATTTCTATTTTCTCTCCATTTTTACTTTTAATTTTGACTCTTTTCAATCCCACGGAAGGGTTTGATTTCCCTTCCTGTGGCTGCTTGGTCCAACAGGATCCAGGAGGAATCCCATCCCAACACAGCAGTGCAGTCAACCCATTCCATCCACGCTTCCCACTCTTGCCTTTCCCATTCCATCCACTTTCCCTGCTGAGTTTCGTTAGCAGTTCAAGGCCTGTCCCAATAAGTCCCAACTCGTCTTAGGGGCTCTGATTTACCCGATCTGTGGTGAGCAGTGAGGAGAGAGTCTGCAGAAATAAAAGCTAAATTCCCTCCATAATCCAGCAATTTAAAGTGGTTTATTCTTCAATACACACGTGGATCCTTCTGGTTGATGCTAGAGCCAAAAGGAGGATTTCTGCTGGGTTGACTAAGCCAAGAGTCAACCCCTGGGCACACAGACAGGAAAATGCAGGCTTGGCCAAATCTGGGTGAGGGGAGATCTTGCAGGAGCATCTCAGCTCTGAGAGCAGGAAGCACCAGGAGCCAAGGAGCCTTCCTCGGCCAAACGATCTGCTGGTGTCAGGCAGACTGGCTCCTGTTTGGGTCTGGGCCAACCTACACCCAGGTGGTTGTGGCCCTCAGTTCATGTCTAGCAACAGTGCTTTCCAAAACAAATGGTGGAGAAGGAACTTACGGGTGTTTGCTCCCAGGGCATTCAATTTCTAGCATTAAAGGAAGTATTTTCTTTCCTTTTTTCCTTCTCCTTCTCCTCCTCCTTTTCCTTTTTTCCTCCTCTCCTCTCCTCTCCTCTCCTCTCCTCTCCTCTCCTCTCCTCTCCTCTCCTCTCCTCTCCTCTCCTCTCCTCTCCTCTCCTCTCCTCTCCTCTCCTCTCCTCTCCTCTCCTCTCCTCTCCTCTCCTCTCCTCTCCTCTCCTCTCCTCTCCTCTCCTCTCCTCTCCTCTCCTCTCCTCTCCTCTCCTCTCCTCTCCTCTCCTCCCTTCCCTTCCCTTCCCTTCCCTTCCCTTCCCTTCCCTTCCCTTCCCTTCCCTTCCCTTCCCTTCCCTTCCCTTCCCTTCCCTTCCCTTCCCTTCCCTTCCCTTCCCTTCCCTTCCCTTCCCTTCCCTTCCCTTCCCTTCCCTTCCCTTCCCTTCCCTTCCCTTCCCAACTTCTTTTCGAGCATCTGTGCGGGGAGGTGAAAACAAGAGAGCAAGAGGCCACAGAATCACAGTATTATAGAATGGTTGGGTTGGAAGGGACCTCACAGATCATACAGTCCCAACTCCCTGCTGTGGGCCGGTTGCCAGACACTACAACAGGCAGCAGATCAGGTACCCAGGGTCCCACCCATGGCCACGAGAACCTCCAGTGTTGGGGCACCCGCAGATGTGGGGAAATCCAGGAGCAGCTTTGGGCTCCAGATGTGTGGGCATTCAAAGAGCATCACATTCAGCATCTAACAGAGCCGGGTGTGCTGCTGGTAGGGATGTGCATCCAAAGAGCATCAGCTCCGCTGCCCCAGGAGGCATCAGGTGCCGAGCAGAACCTGCCTTGAAACAGTCATATCCTGGGAATCAGGATCTCACCCTGGGATTTTGGAGCTTTGGGGAGCAAAGCGTCGCACGGCGCTTCCTCCCAACAGGACGCTGCTGGCGTCACCGCGCCGGATTAGGGTGAGTAGTGTCGGATGAGGGGACAGCAAAGGAAATGCACCCCTTCATTTGCTGGGGCTGGTCACACACCAACCAGTTCTGCAGCACCACAGGCATCCGATGGCACCGACCCAGCAAAAAGTGCCCAGGATCTAGGGCACACGAACCCTCGGCTCTGTGATTTGTGAGAAGGCAGAAGAGATCCGTGCTGCCCCACCTTTGGTTCAAGGCAACGATTTGGGGTGTAAGTGGGGTTTAATGAACCCTTCTGTATCCATCAGCTCCTCATTGGCTCCGTGTCTGCATGGTGCCATGCACGGCGTGCTTGGGTTGCTACTGGGGGTCTCAGCCCCTTCCTATGGGATTGCTCAGCGTTTCTTTCCAAGTGGGATTTCTGGGGACTGAACACATTTGGGAAGCAAAGCCAGCTCAATCTGCCCCCGTCATCACGCTGGGATGAAAGTCGGACAGGGGAGTTTTCTGTTTGTGTGTGGATGACACCACCCTGGGACTCCATGAGTAAGCCCTGGGGATGAGCCATACAGCTCACACCGTGTTTCTTCTTGCCAAAAAAAGTGCACTGAGCTGCAGACACTGCAGAGATAAAGATCCTTCCGAAGCGCACTGCTGTCCATTGTATTTCATAAACCCAGAATAGGAACAATCTGACAACCCCCGTGTGCTTGGATCTCTCTTTAAATAATGTCTTCTGCTGTAACATCTGCAAAACCCATTCCCTCCCTCTCTCCCTGGATCCGGCTCTTCTCACGTCTGGGACTGAGCTGTTTTTATGGGGGAGAAGGTAAAGCAGTGTGTATCTACAGGGATTTTTGTTCTTGTTCTGCCCTGTAGCTTACAGATCCCCAAAGTTGCAATGATGCATATTGTCAGGAGAGGGCAAAGCCTACTGAGCCCACCAACACCATTATTTTAGCACATTCCCACCCCACAACATCCTTCCTCAAGGGAAAAGATTGGATGCTGTTATACCCATCAAGATCAAAAGGCAGAAAGCCAAGGAGAAGACCAGAGAGCAGCCACAGCTCCTGGAGAGCTTTGAGTTTCCAGCTCATCCATCTCTGGAGAGGGCTGGGAGTCCTGAACCATCCCAACACAGTTTATCTGCTGCCTGTTCACTGCTGGCTCTGCCATTGCTGGTGACCTCAGCCATGTCATTTGTGCTCTCAGTGCCCCAGTTTCCTATTCTATAAAATGGAGATAATGGCAGTGATTTCCCTGGCAAAGCATTCCAGTCACTCCGGATGAAGCACTTTCTGATAGAGGGTGTTTTTACCACCGTCTGAAGGGTAGATGTGGGGTTACTGGGAATCATGCAGCTCTCAAACATTTACTGAGCTTTTTTCAACCTTGTAAAAATCCAACCAAGCCCATGAAGGAGGAGAGCACTTTCACCAGAGCCAAGGGAACGTTATCCTGAAGCTACAGCTGATGGGATGGATCCAAGTCACCCACTTGGCTCCTTGTGATGGAGATTTGCCTGAGCTGGTCTTCCGGCACTGGAGATTCCACATTCTCTATGAGCAACAGATTTTAATGCCTTCTGTTTTTTCTTTTCTTTTCTTTTTCTTTTTTCTTTCTTTCTTTCTTTTTTTTTTTTTCCCCAGCAACCAGGGCTGTATTTCATCAGCCATCCCCGGAGATTCTGCATTTGAAAAATTTACAAGCTTGGAGGACCGTACTCAGAGATGAGCTAATGGAGGCCAGGGGTTCCTCTTCTGGGAAATGCTTTGGTGGTCTGATAAAGGCAGCAAAATATACCTGTTTTTGCCACTTATGTCTATTCATCAACCAGAAGACATCGACTCGCCCTGTAGATTTTGGAGGTGCCCCATCAAGATGGGCGAATGGAAGAACAGCATGGATGTGGTTGAGTATCATTAGGCATCCTGCAGGAACTGCATCTGAACTGGAAATAGCTTTCCTCTGCATCTGTAAACTCCTTCTTTTGGGAAGGAACCACAATGTGCTGCACAGCCCGGGTCTGCCCTGTGTATCCCACTGTGCTTCTCAGTGACAATATGGGGCAAAGGAACCCCGGTCCAAAGCACTGCGATGGTTCAGCCATGGACATCCAAGCCACATGAGACCCACTGGGAGCAGACCACAAAATTCTCCCATTGATTCCAACAAGCCAAGAGCTCATCCTACGGAACTATGGATGATCTTGTGAGCCAGGACAATGCTGGGACCATTCTTCCTGCCTTGTGAGATGCTTTGGCTCTTCCACTCCTGCTACCCCAATTCCCCGTTGTACAAAATGAGACTCTTGCCAGAAGTCCCTTTCCCCATCACCACCCACATCATCTCCCACTCGTGGAAGCTGAGTTGGTTCTCCTTGTCCTGGTACAGCAGCTGTTGCCGTTGTAAAGAAACGCACCAAGAAAAGAAATTTCAGGTCTGAAACCACCAATTATTGTTCAGCAAAACAACTCAATTGGCAGAAAGTCGGGAAGCAGCACGTTCACTTTCCCCCTGTCATTCCTCCGCTGAACTTATATTAAAATAAATTACCAGCCACCCTGTAAAACACTTTACTGTCAGCTTTTAAAAACGGCCTCTCCCTCCAGCTCCTAATGCCACGTTATCCGGCAAAAAGCGGTGTTCTGCAGACGGCAGCCATCAGCTGCAGTGATTTGTGTGGACATGGAGATGAATGATAACATGGGGCTGTGGGACGGACGCTGATTTATGAGCTGGGGTGGAGCTGGCAGCTCGTTCCTTGCAGCGAGCTCTGCATTGCTGCTCTGGTAGTGGTCCAACTGGGAGGGGGGTGATGGGAAGGGGTTGTGAGGGTGCTCGTCTTCATCCTCATAGGGTGCCCAGTGGGATCCTACACGCTATGGCAACTTGTTGCACCGAAGATCGATTGGTCTTGGGTGAATTTGGTGTTGGATGAATTCGGTTTTGGGTGAATCTGATGCTGGGTGAATTTGATTTTGGGTGAATACGATGCTGGGTGGATATGATATTGGATGAATTTGATGTTGGGTGAATCCCCAAGATGTAGTACATGTGTTTTTTGGGTGCTACTTGAGCCAGCAGCAGGGAATGAGCCGTTCACGAGTCCTGGGATGGAGGAAATGCTTTTTCCAGTACATTCACAGCTTGTCTCTATGAACAGAGCCTTGCTAACGCTGAAGCAGACCCGGATAAATGGATTTTCCATTTGCCATGGTGCGCGCTCTGGGTGCTCTCTCCTCCGGTCTTTGGGCAGCATTAATGTCTCACTCCAGCAGGGAGGATCCAAAGGTTGTGCTGGTGTGGAGCTCACCCAGGGCTCCCCGGGACTGAAATGCTGCCCCGTGCCTTCACCCGGTTACATCAACACTGCAGGAATGTAATTACCTTGGAGACCTTTAGCTCAGTGCTGATATTAATGTGGCCAACAGGTCCCAGAGACATCAAGGGGGGATTTATTTGTGGGCTCTCATGGACACACACAGAGCACGGAGCAAATTTGCAGAACTCATAGATGGATTCGGTGCGGGTTTTGCAGGCAGACTGATGCCAAACAGGGGAGAAACCCCACATGTAGCAATGATGGCTCAGAACTACATCGATTGGAAATAACACTTCAACCCAACTGGAGCAGGCGGAGGGACATGCCCGGATAACCCTCCCTGCTCCTAACAGAGCTCTGCAGTAAAAAGGGAAAACAACCCCACAGGTTTATATCCCCTGGGAGAAAGCATGTTGCAAAACTCCTCTTCCATTGAGCAGAGATGGTGCAGCCGCCATCCCAGCGCCGTCCGCTTGCACAACCCCCAAGCAACACCATGACGTGGCAGAAGGATTTTCCTTATAAAAATTTTTTGCCCTGCTCTGCAGGATTGCAGCGGGATGGAAAATTCAGCCGGGCATGTGCAACGCTGGGTCGTGCTGGATGCAAATTACCTTGATTACAGGTTGGGTAATTATAGCCGCAGCGTTGGCAGTTGGAGGGCTGTGGAGGAGGTGGTGGTGGTGGGGGGGTGCCCTGTTTTTATTTTATGTATATATTTTTGTGAATTCATCTTAAAACTTTCAACAGAGGGGAGGTGTGCGTGCGTGGGGGAACTCCACCGGGCTGCTCTGCTCGGAGCATAAATCACTTTTAGGGAACCATAAATCCATCTCTTCCCGAAGCCCTCCAGCCCGTGAACGCAATGAGGCAGCAGCAGAGCTCATGCCTCAGCGGTGCATGCGGCTGTGGCAAGAAAAACACTCTCCAAACTGCTCAGAGCGTAAAGAAGGCTCAACAGTGTCAAAGCCCTTCATTCAGAGTGGGTTGACATGAGAGGATGGTGGAAGGGGCCACAGTACCTGCGGGTATTTGGATAAGGTGGGAGTGAGGAGGGCTGGAAATCTGCCCTGGGATGGGGGGAGAATGAGGGCTGAGTGTGGCTTTGTGTCATAGGGAAGAAATGGATCCCAATGGGATGTGGGCTTTGTGTCCCAATAAGAGAGGCTTTGTGTCCCAATGGGACGGAGGCTTTATTCCCAACGGGATTTGGGCTTTGTGTCCCAGTGGGACAGAGGCTTTATTCCCAATGGGATGCAGGCTTCATGTCCCAGTGGGATGGAGGCTTTATTCCCAATGGGATGTGGGCTTTGTGTCCCATTGGGATGTGGGCTTTGTGTCCCAATGAGACGGAGGCTTTATTCCCAATGGGATGTAGGCTTCATGTCCCAATGGGACGGAGGCTTTATTCCCAATAGGATGCAGGTTTTATTCCCAGTTTGATATGAGCACACCGCTGTGTGCATCCCTCTGCTCGCTGTACCCAGCACTGAGGCACTGAGCTGCACTTTGCGGGTGGGTGACGCTGATTTCCCTCTGATGAGCATTTTGAGAAGAGTACGAAGCGCTCAGCATCCCGCCGAGCCCTCCACGCTCAGCATGGGTAATACATGCATTAATGTGCCAGCGAGACGCGGCATTATTCTTATTAAAAGTAATTTACGCAGCCCCATCACTTGACATTTATGTTTCGAAGCAGGGATAAATCTGGCGCGGCGCAGGCAGGGGGGTTCTGCATGGATGGGTGTCCCGAACGGGATGGTCCTGCCCTGAGAGCTCTGCTTTGAGATGAAGGGGAACCCAGGGGAGCATTTATGGGGGAAAAAAAATAGAAAGACAGGGAAGAAATTAGGGATGAGGACCGAGGAAGCATGCAGCTCCTTCTCCTTGTTTTGCCTCAGCTGTTAATTTGACAGTGAGTGACGATGGCTGTAAATCTGCTGCCTTTGGATGCAGCCGGGCCCGGCGCCGCCAGGTGAGGCACAGCCTCGTGGGGTTTGGCTGGGGGTGACCCCAGGAGGTGACACATCCCCACGTCCCCGGATCCATGAGCTCATCGCTCGGGGGATCTCTGACTTCAGCCAACGATCCGTCGGAAGAAGTGAGAGGGAACAATAGCGGTGGGGAGGGGAGAAATGAGAAAGGAGCAAAAGCTCTGGGATGCCAGATGGATTTTGTGATGTTATCATGTCACCCACTCACTGCTCACCTCATGCCTCAGTTTCCCCATCCATAATCAGCTCACTGCATTGTGCAGTCCCCCTGCCTTCGTATGAATTAATGCATCGCCCCTCAATTTACCCATCCCCCTTCAGGGGTCCTGCAGTGAGATATGGTGTGTGGAGGGGTGTCGGTATGGGTTATTCTTGGATGAACGGGAAGAAGACCCCAAAGAGCCCCAGAAGGTTTCCTGTGCACCCTAAGATGCCCCATTGCACCCCATTTCTCACTGCCAGCACCCAGTCCCGGAGCAATTCTCATGAATGCTACAGGCTGACCTACTTGTTGCAGAGCTTCGCTTGGTGCTAAGCACAAAATAAAGGTTTATAACTCAATCTGCCCTGCGTCCCATGCCCAGCATCCCAAAGCATCTCTCCTCTGCCAGGGAATGCTGCAGCAGTTCCTCTGGTGCACTGAGGGATGAGGAGCCCACACACCACAAAACGATGCACAAAGGGTCTCTCCTTCAGCCTCCTCCTCTCCTTTGGGTGTCTGAATTTCACTTTCCATCCACCCAATTTTGGGCAGACAAGCAATGTTTCGCCAGACTTTCTTCCTTTTCACAGTGGAGTTTTCACCCCCCAGGACATGGCGGTGTGAACCTCTGGCACATCCCTGGTTTCCCATCCTCACTTCTTTAGGAGAAGCACAGCAAAGCGCGGTGAAAATGGGGGAGTGGATCCCTTTGCTCTGCAGAAATGCCCTTAATGCCTTAATATCCCCCTTTTTTTAGGGTACAATTATGGATCGGCTGCGTCTCGCCACTGTAAATCAGCATCAAAGGCTGCCCCGCGTCAATGGGAGAACGCATGTACTTACAAGACTCTGGCTGTTTGATGCTAATAAAACAAAGATTAAATGAGAAGTCGTCATCACAGCTCCCAAGCAGCGTGGGCAGCCTGAGGAGCTGGGTGCTGAGATAGAGCCCCCAGGGATGCCCCCACTCCAGGATCCCTCCCATGGGGTTTCCATCCCCTGCAGCCCCCTGCCCCACGCCCACACCCCGCGTTGGATTTCGGGTGCATTAATCACTCTCCATAAACTGACAGTCCGGCTCCTGCAGCCGCAGCGATTATCCAAGCGTTTTAATGACACCTTGGACCCAAAGGTATCAATTAGGCATGTCGGGAGAAGCAGTGCCCTGAGCTGATTCAGCCCGACACGACCACGAGGCAGGGCCCTGTGCCAGGCAATCCCCAAAATGCGACTGAGCCTTTGGGGTTGGGGTGGCTCTGAACCGCCCTGGGGGGACAGAGGAGGGCTTTGTGTCTTTTATTTAGGTCTTCGTGCTGCTCACCCTTCTGCTTGTGCAACAGCTTCTGCAGAGTGCTCGGATGTGCAGTGAGGTGTTGGATGGTTTAGGATGCTGTGCAGGGGTAGTAGGGAAATCAGGTCTGGGTCTGGGTTGGATCGGGGGGAATTTGAGCTGGGTGGGATCACGGGTCTTCAGATCAAGGTCCTGCTCAAGGCAGGGTCTGCTATGGGGACAAGTTGTTCAGGGTTTGGTCCATTCTGGTCTTGAGAGCTTCCAAGGATGGAGAATGCAATAAAATATACATTACTGGAGGGAAACGGGATGGGATGGATTGAGGTGGGTTGGGATAGGATGGGATGGGATGGGATGGGATGGGATGGGATGGGATGGGATGGGATGGGATGCAGAGAAGTTTTTCAGCCAGCCATTGGCATGAAAGGGAGAAGTCCACTGGGCAGTAACCCTGAAAGCAGCCCCAGATATGAGACTGTGCTGCCATTGCCATGGCATCACTTCTCCTGATGGATTTCCCAGAGCTCCTTTAGGGTCCTTTTGGAACTCTCTACCCCAGCATCCCATGAAGATGCAGTGCCACCAGGTGTGGTGTGGGGGCCGGGAGCTGAGCGTCAAAACTTAGAATGCTGTACATACGAAGGATGGATGGGAACAACCCTCTGCCCACGCAGCTGTGGTGTGGGTCACACACTTCAACCCAAAACAGAGGAGCTGAGGGTCTCGAGATGAAGTGTGTGACTCCAGCTCCTTGTGCAGGACACAAAGTCTCAGTCCCCAGTTGGGTCCATCTCTCCCTTTGAGTCCACCAAAACTCATGACCTCAAGGAGACCTCGCACGTCCACTTCCTCCCATCAAAGCCTGAAATTCTGCAGGCTCCCTCTGACCCCAGACGGTCAAGAGGAGGATTTCCACTCAGGGAGACCAAAACAAGGCAGAAAACCACCGCTGTGAGCAGAGGCCGAAGGCTTGGGCAGCAGCTCAGCCCGTGGTCATCTCCCATGGCCATGACTCAACGCGGTCATGGGCTCAGGTTCTCACATTCCTCCTTGCATTCCAGCAGCCTTCCCCAAGGGAAAAGCCTTGGAGAAGAGCAGGGAGTCCAAGCCAGCTGTGGGCAGCCAAGGAGCTCTTTGTGGTGACACAAGGCTTGTCTTCATCAGCCAGCCTGCCAAAAATGTGTCTCTGAAGATGCTGGCAATGACATCTTTTTGGGAGCTGGCTGCCTCCTACTTTTCTGGAGCTAGAAGGGCTCTAAAACCAACGAGCTGTCAAAGCCTGAGGGCTATAAACATGTGGTTTTGCCACACAAGGTCTTTCTCCTTGCTTTCGCCGTTCTGGCGTTGGGTGTTTTATTTTTCTTTTCTTATTTGAAGAGCCTCTGGGAGCGGGCAGATTTTGTGCACACAGCTATGGTTCCCTGCTGGTCCCGCAGGTTGGGCCAAGAACAACACAAGGCTGGGGAGAATTCACCACAAAAGCCACAGGCGTGCAGTGCAGGACACCTCGCTCTTCTCCACCACAATGTCAGCCAACCTCTGCCCTTCAGTCATCCGTTCCTGAGCCCGTGGGGAAAGAGTGAGGGTTGTCCAGGTGAGACATCACCTACACTCCCAAATTTATCCCTGATTTCATGCAATGTGCATCACCACGTCGTGCTGCACCCGGTGCAATTGAGATGGGCTCCTTCCCAAGAGCTGTCCAGTTAAAAGAGATGGAGGTGCTCCAGTTCTTTTAGGGAGGAGAAGAATGAGGTTTGTTTGTCATCACACCTCCAAGGCCCTTTGATACTTTGAGCCACTTCAGATCACGCACTCCTCACACAGAGCTCGGCACTGGGCTTTGGTTATCACTAATGTAGATGGTCATTCCCAGCATTTTCCTCGATTTATCCCTCGGATCATTCCTGAAAGAGGAGCTGAGAAGCAGTGGCACAGGTCGGACCGGTCTGTGATAAGGCTGAGATAGCAAACGCTCCGTTATAATCAGAGGGGAGGAAGAGGCACCTGCAGAGGGTGAATCACCGCTGATCGGTACCCGAGATAGTGCAGGTGAATCGTCCTCAGCGTGCTCCCTGCTGCCATGCTGAAAGCCAGTGGAACCATCCCGAACACGCAGCGTCCCAATGGGTCATGGGATGACAGCCTGGTGGGATTTTGCACCAAGTGAAGGAGGGTTCCATCCACTCCTCTCATTTATGGACCCCCATAGGAATATGCTGCTCCGGTCCCATTGCAGGGAGCAGGCTTTCCCCTTTTAAATCTTCCCTCGGAATCTATATTTATTCATTTATTTAATGTGCCACAGAGTGTTGGTTTGATTCCAGGGCATTTTTCGAATAGCTTACAAAGCCAGCTGGAGGTGGGGCAGGGAAGAGCTCTGTTCTGGAGCTAAGCTGGGATATACGGGCTTAATTCAGCACTCCAAGGGAATTAATTCAGCACTCCAAAGGAATTAGTTTGCCACTCCGAGGGAAGATCGCTGATGCAAATGGGAGGCAAAGGTGCTGAGCTGAGCGTTGCAATCCCATCCTCTCCGGGGCACATGGGAACGTGGCGGTGACTCAAAAATCTGCGGTAGCTGCTGCTGGGAGAGGAGTTGTCTGAGCCCGTCAGTGCACGTGAGAGTGGGCAAGGGAGGGCAGGCAGGGTTAGAACCAGCACGGCAGAGAGGGGGAGAGAGCTGTGGCTTCTTAAAGCAAGGGGGAAAAAAATCCACGCTGGAAACAGCAGCTGTGGTGGCACAATAGCATGGGAGGAGGAATATGGTGGGGAGCATCCATCACCCACTGTCATCCTCATCCTTGAAACACGGTGATAACTGAGGACTGAATGGGAATGACTCGTGCATGGATGAGTGGATGTCCAACTCATTGGCTCGGGGTCCCAAAGGGCAAATCATCCCTGCCCATCCCATCTCATGCTGTACCATGCCATGCCATCCCCACCCCCATCCCCATCCCCATCCCCATCCCCATCCCCATCCCCATCCCCATCCCCATCCCCATCCCCATCCCCATCCCCATCGCATCATGAAGGCTGAGTGGAGGCCTGGCTTGGGTGGAGGACCTGGAGGAACAACAGGCTCCTGCCAAATCTCTTCCTATCCCCTTGGGTAAGCCTTTATCTTCTCAATCAACGGCCACAAAAGCGTTTACTTTCAATGGACAGCTTCTCAACGAGTCCTAATCTGTCCATTTTGGAAAGCCCAGGTTGATCCTCACGAGGTGCCCATTTATCTCCAATGGGACACTGGCCAAATTCACACCTCATGGCCAGGGTAGGGCATCGTACGGACCATGCCATGCAGAAACCATCCCCTGCTCTACCTGCCATCTCCTTTAATCCCTTTGGAGATGAAGGCAGGGTTGGGAGGTGCCCCAGAGATGTAGAAGATGGTGAAGGCACCAACCATGCCCAGCCTTGCTCACCATCCCTGAGTGGAGACGTGCACCTAACGAGGTCATGGGTTGAGAAAAACCGCCTCAGCATCGGCTGGCGGAGGCGAGGGGATGGGTTTGTTCCAGGCAAGGAGACAACCAGGCCAAAGAGTCATGAGTTCTTGGCTACGGAGGGGCCCATTCCTTGCAGAGAAAATTACTGGCAAGTGGCTGAAGCATTGAGTGCTGCTCCCCAGCCCTTCCCTCGCTGAGAGCGATGTGAAGGCAATTATTAGAGCTTCTGCAAGGGAAAGGGGGAGGGAGAGGAGGAGAAAAAAAAGGATATAAAAAAAAAAAAAAAAAAAGAAAGGGAACAACCTGGAGAGCTGAAAGCTGCTGCCTGGATGTGGGTTTTCAACAAGAGTGCTTGGCACATCTGTTTGCCTAACCCAATGCATCACACAGGCTCCGAAAGCTATAATCAGGCAATTTCAGGGTGTGGAGCTGGGCACTAAATAAGTACTGAGATAAGTGCATGCATTGTTCACACGCCAAGAGTCAAAAAGACGTGCAGACAGTGAGCCCTGTGCTGGCCCAAAGGATGGGGCAAACCCCAAAATCCCATACCCACAAAGCCTGGGGGTGGTGGGGGCACTCAGGGCTGGATCTGAGCATCCCATAGCAAAGTGCCTGCGGGGAGAGGATGAGCACTGGGGAAAAACCCACAGATTGAGGAGCAAAGAGCCTGGCTTTGCATCCCCACGCCAAAAAAACCCTCGGTGTAAGTGTCAGTGGCGTCATCGTGGAAAGGTGGTGCTTGTCACAAATAAATCACCCCTTGCCTTTTAGCTGTGATGATAATTATATGGTGTCTTAAGTATCTGTACAAACTGTCAGGGGAAATATATGGTGAGTAAAGAAACTTGGAGCTTGCTAGCAGGGAAATGTTAAGGTGTCTCAGCTTAGCTGCTACAAAGGAACCTTGTCTGGATTTATTTGGGGGTGGGAATGATGAAAGGTTGGATTCGTGTCCTTTCTTGTCCGTCAGGAGACATTTAACGCGGTTGTATAACCCTAATGGTTTTCTTTTTTTTTCTTTCCTCTTTTCCCTTCTCAAAAGGAAAATGAGAGCATTGGAGGTTGGGGAACACACACGGACCCCCCCCCCCCCCGGGGAGGGAGGGCAGAGGGGTCCCCTCTGGGTATAGCTGTATCCTGAGAACATCTGGATTCTGAGAACAGCTGGATGATGGGCACAGCTGGATCCTTGGGTGCAGCTGGGCGACAGGCACATCTGGATGATGGGCACGGGATCCCCATGCACAGCTGGATCCCACGCACAGCTGGATGCAGGGCGCTGCTCCATGCTGAGCACAGCTGGATCCCACGCACAGCTGGATGCAGGGCGCTGCTCCATGCTGAGCACAGCTGGATCCCACGCACAGCTGGACCCTGGGCACAGCCAGGTGCTGCTGCTCCCAAATAAAAGCCCCAGGGCCATCAGGGATGCTGATGCAGCCCCAAAAACCCCACCAGGGAGCTGCACAGAGAGCAGCTGCGTGGGGCTGGCACCCAATGGAGCCCATGTCACAGCGGGGGTGGGAAATCCCCAGATGTTGGGTCCCACACCGCACCCCATCCATCACCTCCGTGCACCCTACAGCAGATACAGCACCATGGGAACGGAGCACGCCTTGCTTTGCCTTCATTCAACCCCCAGTTTTGGTTTCAGCATCCCCACGCAGAAATCTAATTTAACTAAAAATGCTGAGTTTTGCCAAAAACGCTCTACTTTGCCAAGAAATGCTCCATTTTGCCCCCCCAAAACCCTAACCTCGCTCTCTGCAATTTCTCCCCCTCTCAGATCTCCCAGTTTTGATGAATCCACACACGAGCTGGGCTCGGTCACAGCTCTTTCAGTTATAGGTGCGGTCTGTTACACAAACGATAATTACCCCAACAGAACCCCCACGGGGGATACGGCCCTGCACATAACGCTCCTCCAGCAAATCACAGCCAACTCTGGGGTCACCCTTGCTTGTCCCCATTGGGGAAACTGAGGCACGGGGCCTCAGTTGTGTTCAGGGCCAGCGCTGTCCCTCCTCCTCCTCCTCCTCCTCCTCCTCCTCCTCCCTCCTTCCCATTGCATGATGCCCTGAGCACAGCTCCGGAGTGCAGGGATGCTGCATGCTCACACATGCTGCAGTGGGGTAATCCCCGCCTGCATTGGCTCCTGTGCTGCAGATGGATCCCAAATCTTTTTTCTTTTTTGGGGGGGAGGAGGGGGGAGTGCCCTTGAGGGGGAGGTGAGGACCTGCTGGGGTGATTTCTTGCGTTGCTCCCCAATGCAATGGGTTTGTGGGGTCTTGTTGTCTTCATCCCCATCCTCAGCACTACAGGATCGACCCAGTTTGCAACTGGGATGAGGCAGAGCATCTCCTGGGGATGGGGGGGCTGCACCCTGATCTGAGGGCTGCTCCTTGTTTGGGTCCCCCCGTCCGCACAGAGCATCCCCAACCCCACAGCATCATCCCCCAGATCCACATCCCACCCTGCTCTCCCTATGGGGCAGCTCTCACTTATGGGGCTGCACCCTCAACCAATCCTGCTCTGCCAGTTGTGCTCCTGACCAATCCCGTGCTGCCACCTGCCTTTGCTCCCAGCCAATCCCATGCATCCACCCACATTCCCAGCCAATCCCGTGCATCCAGCCGGGCTCCCAGCCAATCCCATGCTGTCCCATTACGGGCTTTATAAACCCAGGAGGGGCCATACAAACCCCTCTGGTCTATTTTGGGGGGGAAAAATGGTGTTTTTTACTAAAAGAGGGCACGCCAAGCAGCCCATAACTTCCCCCATGCAGGCAGTGGGGCTGCCTGTATCCCACAGACCCTCTCCCCTCCATCCCTGCCTAATTAGTCCCCGATCCACAAAGCTCGTTAGGGCCTCATTAGGCCGTTAGGACTCTCATTAACCCCTGCCCAATGTCCTTGCCCTGCTAACACATCCCACAAAGCCATAATTACGACAAAGCCGAGCTCCAGCTAACGAGCTCCAGGTAACGAGCTCCTCAGGCACCAGCGGGCATCCCATCTCTTGTTTTATTTTATTTTATTTTATCTTATTTTATAATCCCCTCTTTTCCCCTCCCCGCTTCCTCTGCTCGTTTATTTATGGGCCTTTTATTGCGATGGATATTTGCACGGAAGCTGTTTCCTGCTGTTCCCGCATCCTCGGGTCGGGATGCGGCGGTTTCCATGGCAACGCAGCGCGATGCTGCAGAGGACCGAGCTGCCGTCAGGTGGGAGCAGGGAAGGAACAAAGAGGGGTCGAAGGGGAGGGGTGAGGGGGGGGGAAGGACCCCCAGTTCTGTGCAGCTGTAGCAATCCTGAGCAGAGAAGAAGAGAGCAGGAGGTGTTGGTGGGGCTGATGGGGTCCGAAAGGGATTCGCTCCGCTCAGTGGGTGCGCAGCGGGGTGATGGAGAGGAGAGGCTGAGGGCAAACCCTGAACGTAGCCCATTTTAGGGATCTTTCTGATGGGGATTCCAGCACTGACCTCAGGTTGGGTGCTGCTGTAGTTTCCATCCGTGTCCTAATGTGCTGCTGCCTCAATCTCACCCTCAACGTTCCCCAATAACACTGCCATCGTGTTTGCGTGCCCGAGACAAAGGCTCAAGGGCACACGTGGCAGTTTTCACTGCATCCCATTGCACCCCAATGGCTCCGTTCTTCCCCCAGAAAACCCATCTGAGGGCTCTGGGAGGTGCAGCGCTATGGGCAGCTGCCTTGGACTGAACTTTCTGCCCGTTAAAACCCCATTTCCCTCCAAATTTGCCCCATTTCCCTCCAGATTTTCCCCGTTTCCCTCCAGATTTTCCCCGTTTCCCTCCAGATTTTCCCTGTTTCCCTCCAGATTTTCCCTGTTTCCCTCCAGATTTCCCCCGTTTCCCTTCAGATTTTCCCCATTTCCCTCCAGATTTTCCCCGTTTCCCTCCAGATTTGTCCCATGTCCCTTCAGATTTGCCCCAGTTCCCACCAAGGGCACCAGCTGGGACTGTGCCTTCCCTCCCTGTCTGGACATGGGGAATCTGGAGGCAATTAATCCTGATAACTTGTCCCCAAGAGTGAAGCAAGAAGGGGACAGCGCTGGCCAATAAAACCCAGATCCCAGTGGTTCCAGTGCATAGCCATGATTCTTGCATCTCCCCTTCCAATACAAAACAAGGATCGGGATGTGTTGCAATGGGGAGAACCCCAAAGGTGATCGTTTTTCCCCATGTTTCATGCCCCAGGGGAGGGCAGACAGCACATCTGCCAGCAGTGGGGAAACACAAACCATATTCCTGCATTGGCCTTCGCCACCGCACCCCATGGCTGCGGTTCTGCCCCACACCGCTGCCTCTCCGCTCGTATCTGGGCCATATTTTGTGCCAAACTCCATCTCCCCCCTCAGCCCCTCGGTACCTCTGTGCCTCCTTTCGTTGTGTTTTCATTTTTATTCCTCCACCAGTCTATAAAACGGCAGTAATAGGTGCTGCAAATCACGGGCGGCCGACGCTGAGCGCGCCGGTGCCGATGGGCTCTTTGTGACCCCGGTGCAGCAGTGCTGATTTTCTGTTTTATTCCTTTATTTATTTATTTTGTGCCAAAAAAAAAAAAAAGAAAAGAAAAAAAAAGGTAATTTCAGTGCCGACTTCCTGCAACAAAGGAAGGGAGCTGACTGCAAGAAATCAAACCAAATGATGAAATGGCTGCAGCCAGGGGTGCAGTCGGTGGCACATTGCTGCTCGTTGGAACCATTCCCTGCTGCACCCACTTCACCATATGTTTGTCCTCCTTCATTTTTTCGGTTGCGCCGCTTTTGTTCCATTACGCATTTGGAACCGATGGGAGGAGAGGGGAGGGGGGGGGAAGAAGGAGAGGGCTGGGAACACATCGGGGGCTTTTCCTTTTTTTTTTTTTTTGCAAAACCATCCCCGAAAATCACGGCACGGCGCGACGCGGGCGGCCGAACCCGGCTCAGATTTCCATCCCAGCTCTGCAGTCCTATGAGTGCAGTGCAGGCATCTTCCATTTTTGCTTCCCCGCGTGAGCCGCAGCGGAACAATCGGGTGCTGTGTTCAGGCTCCTCTCTATTCATACGGTAATTAGAAAGCTCGGAATGACAGCCCGCTTAATGACGGCTGTAATATGTACCTGCATCTCGCACAACAGCTGGCGCGCTGGAGAAAATGCGGCCATGTTTCTTTGAGATGGGCTAATAGGAAAATCTTGAGCTAACAAGGAAATAAATCTCCCCAAGGCTAAACTTCGCAGAAAATGGTTTTTGTGTGCAGAGAGAGGAATTTTAAATGAGTTGGCCAAATCCAACCCGGCTGCGGCGGGGCTGAGCGGCGCTTTATGGAGGGATAAATCGGGGCTGGGGGTCCTGAGCAACGGGGTTTGCTATAAAAAGGGCTCTGAGATGGGGGAGGCAGTGAGCCCCCCACGTATGGCATGGGGCGAGGAGTCTGGAGGGGCTGACGTGTTGTGTTGGCTCTGGGATCCAGGAGGGAAAAATGGGATGAAGGCTGAAAAGAGCCATTCCCACAGGCAGGATGGGCAGCCCTGCAGCTCTGTCTCTGTGATCATCATCTCCACGGGGTGGATGCCACTCCCGTAGGTGATGTGATGTCCTGGGGGCATTTTCCCAAGGAATAGAGGAACAGTCACCCCCTCCTCTCTCTCTCACGGTCTCCCTTCCCCTCTGGATCCCATCTTCATTTTATTCTTTCAGCATTCTATGGAATGACAATAATAGGTGCCGTGAATCCAAAGTCTGGGTGCCCCATAGATCCACCAGCCCTGGTTGTTTCCCTCCTGGTGTCTCCTCAGAAAAGAAAAGAAGTGAAGAAGTTCCAGCGATGACCACAAAGCCCTTCTTACCCCCCTTTTTGCCCCCCAGGACCAGGGCTGGTCGCACCACACACATGGGGTGCAGTGTGGTGGGGATGGTGGGGATGGCTTGGGGATGGAGTGGGTGATCTCAGAGGTCTTTTCCAACCTGAATGACTCCGTGGGGCTCTGAGCAGCCGTGGTTGGCTGATGGTTGGACTGGATGACATTACTCTTATCCAACATGAATACAAATGGTGGGGGTGAGTTGGCCTTCGTGCTCTTTTCCCACCTTAACGACTCCAAGACTCTACGATTCCACCCCAAAGCTGTGCACCCACCCAGTGCAGCAAGCCCCACATCTCTCCCATCACCCAGACCTTTGGGGGATCAGCACTGGAACCTCCAAATTCCCCTCCTGCACCTCACGGCGGTGCTCAGCCCAAGGCTGGGAGCAGGATGAGATGAATTCCAGCCGGTCCCACGCGCTGCCTCTGCTCGATGATTTGCAGCACAGCGCAGCCCCGCTCTCTGCGTGCCTCCAAACAGCTCCGTCTGACCCGGCTCAAGTTCTCCCCAGCACTAATTGATTTCTGCTTCCTGCCGGTTCCCTTCCAGCCCCCCGCCAGTCCCCAGCCCTCGGGATCCCGCAGACAAAGCCTCCGGGCTCTCAGTTTCCTGCACTCAACCTCCAACCATCTGATCAAGTGTCTTAAAAAAATCTGTGAATTCCTTTATTTCTTTTTTTTTTCCCCCCATTTCTTTTTTTTTTTTCCCCTCTTCCCCTTTCTGGAAGTTCCCAGAGCCCTCTCCCCATCTGCTCCGACCCACGGTGAGAAGAGTTCCCCCTTTCCTCTCCATCTCCCATTAAGGACCGTGTTAATCCCCCTCGCTCGGGTCGCACATGGCTGTTTGGAGGGACGTGGGAAATGGCTCCGTGAAGGAAGAGGCCTCAAAGCCAATTTTGGGCGAAATTTCAACCTTTTCCCATCTCAGCCCCCGGCCGTTATCAGCCCATAAATGCAAATCCTGCAAACAAGCCCTCGGTGCTCTCCTTCTGTCCTTCCTCAGGCTGTGATTTCAAATGAGGGATGGGGAATTTGTCGGAGTGGTTTCATCCCCAATAACCCATCCCCAAATCCTGCCCTGCGCAATGGTCCGTAGCACAGTGCCTCTCCCCAGCGTGGATTCTCTGCTGGCTCGTAGGGTTGTGCTCCGGCTGCAGATTTCCTTTAGTAGGGAAAGTGGAGATGGGCAGCAAATGTGCATTTCTCCCCCAAAACAAACATCCAAAAAGCACCAAAAGAACCAGGGGATGAAGCCAAAACCCAGCAAGCTTCTCACTGCGCTCCATCCTGGCATCTCCCATCACTGAGCTCAGAACCACCACAGCTCACGGTGCCTTCTGCCCTTGGCAGAAGAGCTCATCCAGAGCCCCACTCCACGCCCTGGGGCAGCAGCTGGGCTTCGGGTGCATGCAGCCACGTTGGAGACGCCCAACATTGCTTGCCACCATCCCAAGGCCACATTTTTCGTCCCCCTCCCACCCCAACCCAACCGCTTTCCCACCCAACAGAAGCCACCATTTAACACCACCCACACTCCTCTTTGTCCACTGAGTTCCCCAGCAGTGATTTCAGCCCTGAGGGCTCACATCCCCTCCCGGTTCTCCACACGTGGTGAATCACATCCCATTTTTTCCATCTGGGCTGAGATTTACGGCCCGGCAGCTCAGCTCAGATCTCGGGCTGATTCCGACGGTCGATGCCGGAATGTGATATTTTCCTAAACGTCCCCGTAGTGCCATGAAATCCAGTTATAAAGAAAACAAGGACATGTTTTAACAATAAAACCAATGTGCATGATCTAATTAAACGGCGTAATAAAATTAGGAAATAAATGCGCAAAGCATGAAAATCTGTTCCTCGAAAAGTGAATCAAATCGGCTCCTAAAATGAACGTTTATTTCTGGTGAAAGCAGCCCGGATCCTTCACCCGGCTCCGGGTTTTGGGGCCGTTTGGTCGCTTATAGGGCCGTTTTTTCTCCCATCTCCGAGCTGAAGCCGGAGGCGGCCGGGAGGGGAAAAATGGGAAGCGATGTTTGCAAACGGCTGCGTTTACCTGCTGGAAAACCCATCCTCGGTGCCGGGTTCGTAAATACGGCACCGAGGGGCTGAAGAGAGAGAAGCGGGCAGCCGGGGGGGCCCGGAGCTGCGGGAGGATCGGAGCCGATGCTGCGCCCCCCCCCCCCCCCCCGGTCCACAACAGCGGAGCCCCGCGGGCGACGCCGACAAACGGCCGCTTCTGCTTTTGCTCCCCTCGTTTTTTAGTTTTTCTCCCTTCGTTTTCATCCCCTTTTTAATTTTTTTTGTTCTCTTTTTGCTTTTTCTCTTTTTCCCCTCTATTTTCCCCCTTTTTCACAGTTCGTCTTCTTTTTTTTTTTCCCCTATCTTTTCTTTTTTTTTTTTTTCCGCCTATTTTATTCCCAGCTATTTTTTTCCTCATCTCAATTTTCCTTTATTTTCTTCTCTTTCGTCTATTTTTTCTCTCTTTTCTTTTTTCTCTTTTCCTCTTTTCTCTTTATTCTCTTTTTATTTTTTCTCTTTCTATTTTTTCTTTTTTTTCTTTCTATTTTTTCTCTTTATTGTTTCTCTTTTTTTCCTCTCCTCCTTTTTTCCTCTTTATTTATTTATGTTTTTATTTTTTCCTCCTTTTTCTGCTCTATTTCTCTCTTTATTTTTTTTATTTCCATTTTTCTCCTTCTTTCTTTTTTTATTTCTTCTTTTCTTTCTTTTTCCCCCCTCATTTATTTTTCTCTTTTTATTTTATCCACTTCTTATTTTTTCTCTTTCTCCTCTTTTTATTTTTTCTCTTTTTAAATCCTCTCTTCTTTCACTTTTTCCCCTTTCCCTCCCTTTTTATTTTTCCCCTTTCCCCCCTTTTTAATTTTTCTCTTTCTCATTTTTCCCCACTTCCTATTCTTTTCTCCTTAATTTTTTCCTCCTCTTAATTGTTCTCTTTTCACTTCCACTTTCCCCCTTTTTCATTCATATTTTCCTCCACTTTCCCCTTTCCCCTCCCTCTTTTTATTCCAACTGGCATTTATTTATTTACCCCCCCGCCCCCCCCTTTTTTTTTTTTTTTTTAATCTTTTATATCTTTATTTACTCCCATTACTCCGCACATCTTCCCGCACGGATCCTGCATCCTACAAACCCCTCTCTGCCCTGCGCTCCGACAGCCCGCTGACGGCACGCGGTCTCTCACACCCATCCATCCCAACACCGTCGGGTTGCTGACCCCCCCCCAGCACCGCCCACCCCCTTCCCCCGCTCTTCCTGCACCGCCGGCGGAAGATTCCCTTTCTCTCCGCCGTTGGCAGCGCCGTCAGCCCTCATCGGGCCCATCCATCAGCGACTCGGCGCGCTCAGCCTCGCAGTGTCTGTGTCATCTCCCGTCCCCCCGTGGTGTTAAATAATTAAAGCGTAGCACGTTGTAAAAGAGAGAGAGAGAGAGAGAAAAAAAAAATAGCTTTCTGTCTTCCAGCTGCAAAATAAAACCGTTTGGCACCGAGGCTGAGATCGGATCCCTCCTGGCAGGCGGCGGTGCCGGCGTTTCTGAGCCAAAGCGATGCGAGGGGAGGTGGGAGGTGGGATTTCGGCCGCCCCCGAGGCTGGGATGGGGGATTATTCCCCCTCATTTGCAGCCTTTGTTTGGGGGACGACCGGCAAAAACACGACTGGAAAATAACGGTCACCCAACATCAGGCTCTGTATGGGAACGTGCAGCATTTGGGGTCGTTGCATCCATCAGCATTGCTGGGCACTGCTACGGATGCGGGGTCAGATTTATCCCACTGGGGATTTCCAAGCACCTCTGTCCCACGGGGAACACTCAAACACCTCCAAACCCCATCTGAAATGGAGCAAAGGGACAAAAATGCGTAAAGCCCCCCCCAAAAAAGTGATGAGGTTGGGGGTTTTCCTGGCTTTCCCCACTAAAAAACTTTCTGATTTATCCTCAGCCCCCATTTTTCACGCTTAAGGGCACGGCACACATTATCATTCACCACCTTCGTTTACATGTAGCAAACATAGGTCAATTTATTTCTAAATCCCCTTTTTTATGGCTCTATTGAACTATTTGCCACATTATTTATACGTTAATGCGATGAATCCCTCTGGATATCACGCTGTCTAATAAATAACGCGACAAATCATTAAGCAGGGTGATAAAATCAAGCCATTTAAAAATACATCAACCTGTGTTGCTTTCGTGTAAAATAAGCTCCGGGGGCCCATCAGGGAGAGGAGGAAGGAGAGATACACGCACACACATATGTGCACATGCACCAAAAAAAAAAAAAAAAAAAAGGCAGAATGCCTCCTTTTACCCAATATCCTGGAAAATGAAGGGCTGGTTGGTGGTTGTGGTGGGGTTGGGTTTTTTTTGTGAAGATGGAAGGGGAAGGCTGGGAAGAGAAGGGGAATTGGGGGATGATGTGGAGAGGAGGAGTAGCATCGCGTTCATCATTTGCTGGGGGAGCTGTGATGGGGGTCGGGTTGTGGGTGGGTTGGCTGTTGTGTCACTTATGGCACTCAAAATGCACCCAGGGATGAAGGAGGGGTTGAGGACAGTGGGGGCACTGCTGGAGGAGCAGCAGCAGCCTTCCTTCCCTTTGTCTTGACTTTGCCACCCACCTCTGGATGGCACCACACAGCAGCTCATGAGTTCAAAGGCTTCGTCTTCCCCATCAAACATCCACCGACTGCACTGGGATCCCACATCGACTCCAATTGGATCCCAAATCAGCTCCATTGGGATCCCAAATAGATTCCCACTGGGTCCTATATCAGCCTGGCTGGGACTCCAGGTTCTCTGTCTGAATCCCAAATCATCTTCATCTGAGTCCTGAATCTGCTCTGTTGGGATCCCACGTCTACTCCATTGGGATCCTTGATCTGCTCCACTGGGATCCTTGATCTGCTCCATTGAGATGCGAGATCTGCTCCACTGGGATGCGAGATCTGCTCCATTGGGATCCCAGATCTGCTCTGTTGGGATCCCACATCTACTCCACTGGGATCCTTGATCTGCTCCATTGAGATGCGAGATCTGCTCCACTGGGATGCGAGATCTGCTCCATTGGGATCCCAGATCTGCTCTGTTGGGATCCCACATCTACTCCACTGGGATCCTTGATCTGCTCCATTGGGATGCGAGATCTGCTCCATTGGGATGCGAGATCTGCTCCATTGGGATCCCACATCTACTCCATTGGGATCCTTGATCTGCTCCACTGGGATCCTTGATCTGCTCCATTGAGATCCTTGATCTGCTCCACTGGGATGCGAGATCTGCTCCATTGGGATCCCAGATCTGCTCTGTTGGGATCCCAGATCTGCTCCTTTGGGGTCCCAGCTCAGCCCCCTCTGCACCCCAAGCCATCTCACCCAAAGCCAAAGGAGAAAACCCGCAGAACTCGCCCGCTCACCGCTCCGGAGCCATCGCTTGCCTCTGGCACTTACAAATGATGTAATCCACTTTATTTGTGTGACAACAAAACGGTTATTATAGTAATAAGTATAATTAGCACAAGACAATTACCATAATAATACATTTCCCTTGTTCCAGAGGTACTTTTAAAAAACAGGTTTATTTAAGATTTTGAAGAAAGAAATCAAAATTGCTTAGCGAGGCACAGCAATAAAGCATCTCGTTGTGCTGATGCATGGCGAACCAAAAGCAGCCCCAGCCCGAGGCGAGCGCGTCCTCGGAGGTCGTTGTGTTCCTCATTGCACAGACTGCAGAAAACCTAATTCTGTCCCAAAGATCTCCTGCAAATGGGGAATGTGTGGGGAGTGGTGGAATCCCCCCTTGGGCGCCCCAAGACTTGCAAAAGGGTCTGCTTGGGGGCTGCCGTAGCAAGATATTCCCCCTCCTCTCCCTCCCCCTGTGTTTCTTTGGGGTTTGTTGGAAGAGGCAATAAGGGATGGGGCCACCGACTGCGGGGAGGATGATTACATCAGCTAAAACTCAGCTTTTTTGGGTTAAATCACACCCTTCGCGTCCCCGCTGGGAGCAGGGAAGCGTGGGGCTGGCGGTGCTCCGGGGCTGGGAGGTGAGCATCACGCAGAGGGGTCAGGGTCTGGAGGCAGCATTTAAACACACAGAGGTTAAAAATAGTCCTGAGGGGTTGGGGGGCCGCAGGAGATGAGATGTCACCACGTCCCCAATCACAATGGGACGCGTTCGGCTCCGGCATCGCCTTCGTTGGACCGCGTGTCCCCACTGAGTGGAACGGGAGGTGGGGAATTTGTCAGAGTGGTTTCATCCCCAACAACCCATCCCCAGATCCTGCCCTGTGCAATGGCCCGTAGCACAGTGCCTCTCCCCAGCGTGGATTCTCTGCTGGCTCGTAGGGTTGTGCTCCGTCTGCAGATTTCCTTTGGTAGGAAAGGTGGTGTCCGTGGAGATGGGGCAGCTCCGTGTTCTGGGGCAGCATTTGGGATTTGGGTGGAGGCAGCCGTGCTAGAGATGCCCAACACTGATTGCCACCATCCCAAGGCCCGAACCACATTTTGTCCCCCTTCCACCTCAACCCAACCAGTTTTCTACCCAGCAGAAGCCACCATTTAACAGAACCCATGCTTCCCTTTGCTGAATCCCCCAGACTTCTCGTGTTTGTGCATTTATCCCTTCCATTTGTCCCAGGGATGGGACCTACTGAACACCTTTTGCTCCTCTCCCTTCCATACGCTCCGACGTGGGGACATTTTCTCCTCCCATTTTCTCCTCTCACCCCAAACCCACCGCAATTCTGCCCGCGGTATTTTTAAAAGACGCTTTGAAAATGTGCTTTAGGACCACTGTTCCCACAGCCTTATTATTTTCAGATGCAGAGTGAGCCGTCGGCAGCCGGCAGCCGGAGTTAATACGATGCAAATGCGATGAATCCACTGCAGCTGAACTCCCGACGTCCCCGCGCGGCTGCGCCCTTCATTTCTCAACAATGGGTCTTTGGAAAGACACCAACACATCTCCTGTGAAGGATTTGCTCCTCTCAAGTCTGGTTCAGCCGAAAGTTTATTAGTGGAAAGGGGGTAATGAAAATAACGTGAGCTGGCATCGTAAACACGCACACTCAGCCGGCGGAGCTGAGAGCAGTTTGGAACAAGCCGTGTAAGCACCACGGTGTCGTATTCCTCCCATCCTCCCAGCCAGCCAAATGCCAATAATTAGCCATAAATAATACCTAGGCTCCTCGCAGCAGGTTGATCCACTATAAACATGAGCCGAGCTGGGGAAATAACCCCGCGATGGAAAACAGCCTGGTAGCCAAGAGAGAAGGTTTGCACAGATGGAGCTGCTGCCAGATTTGGAGACGTGGATCTGAGCAGCTCCTTGGCTCGTTTGCAGCTTCTTGGCCACCGGTGCCGCAGTGGGGGGTCGGGATGCTCCAAGGCAGCGGTCCTATCCCAAAATCCCATCAGGATGGTGGTGCGGTTGGCTGCGCCTGTGATGCTCAGCATCTCTTTGCTCAGAAGCAAAGCTTGGAGCATCCGAGGAGGGGTTGCCTGCTGCTGGATCCAATTCCAGCTCAGGATGAATCTCAGGAGACACTGAGGAGCTCGTTGGATCTACAGCCCCCAGAATGGTCCATTGATGGAGACGGGAGAGGAGAGCCAGCCAACGTGGAGATGTGGCTCCTGGGGGGCCACGGTCAGTGGCTGCGGTGGGGGTGGGCTGGGGTTGGACTCAGTGGTCTGGGAGGACCTTTCCAACCTCAGTGGTTCTTTTGATGTGTGATTCTGTGCAGCTTTCCTCCCAGCTCCGTGCTGAGCCCCCAGTGATGATGACGATGGTGGTGATGATGACAGTGGCAGTGATGATAGCGATGGTGATGCCCAGCAGCTGGCTCATGACCAGGGATGGCCAGGAGGTGCCACAAAGAGATGGAAATGCACCCGGTCCCCATCCTGTCCCCTCATCTCCCACCTCATCACAGGGGCCTGGTCGTGCTCCCTTCCCCTCTGCAGGAGCCGCCAAAGCCTTGGCTAAATGGAGGACCATTAAGTCAGGCAAATTCCCACCCCGGCCCTCCCAGCTGCGATTTATAAAGCTGCTGCTTTCATTAGAGCCGAGCAGGAGAGCGAGGAGGGCTCGCACACGCTGGGGGAGGCGAAGCGGAGCGGAGTGTCTGGTTTGAAGACAGCGCCGTGTCCGTAACGCTGTGCAGATGTTTCACCAAAGCAATTTAGTCATCAGCTGCTTTCATTTTCCTAATGTGTTTTTTTTCCCTCTTCCCCTCCCATATGCTTGAAACAATTTTTTCCATTTCCTTTTCATGCTGCAGCCCCCCCCCCCCCCCCCAAGCTCTCTCCGCTCTCAGGCACAACCCCAATATACCCCAAAATGGGTCTGTATTGGTAGGACAGAGAAAGGACCCCAAATCCACAGCACATGGCAATGCCCCAGGACCATGAGCCCCTCTCCCCCAGGTCCCTCGTGATCATTTCTCTCCACCCCAGTCCTCTCAGTATGGGTGGGAGCTCCAGACTGGTCAGATGGGGAGAGGACTTTGAGAACCAGCTTTGGTGCGTAGAAGAAAAAGCCAAGGTCTGCCCTACATGGCATGCATTCATTCAGATCACAGAAAGAAATCCATAGCACTAAGACCCTCTGAAGGGGAGTGAGGGATTGATGGCCCCACAACTTGGAGAAAGCCCTATAGCTGGGGGGTGATGTGGGTCTGGATATGGGAACAGGAGGGTAGCAGGGGGGACAGGGAGATGCAGACCCTAAGCAACGCCACCACCTGTAGGGGTGGGAAGGGGCCGGAGCTGCCCTCATCCAAAGAAATCACCGCGTCTCAGCCTGCCAAGAGGGCGAAGAAAAGTCGGCTTCAGTCCCAGCATAATTCCTCTTTGTCACTCTCCGTGAGGAGCCGCATTCCAGCAGCATCAGCTCGGGCCAACTTTCCAAAAATATCACTTTCACCGCCAGTTATGGTTTGCAGCTTCCTCTCCTGGGGGTAGAACAGCTCTCCACCCCCGTGGCTGTGATAGCACCGCTCCCCATCAGCCCCAGCAGCGTTCAGCCCCGCATCGCTCCGTCCACCGTTTGGATCTGCCAAATATCATGGAATCCAGAGGCTGTCGAGAGGACCCTCAACCCTTTATAGACACCAGAGAGTCCACACTGCCTCCCATTCATTCTCCAAAGTCCTTCACCACGATCCCAGGGAACCACTCCTACCCTTCAGGTCCAACTTTCCACCCAAGATGCGTTTCAGTCGCGTTTCAGAGAGGATCCCGTTGCCCAATCTCCTCCACATTAACCCCAAATCGTGGCTCTCTTACATAAACTGCATACCTCAAGGATGACACCGCTGCCAATTAGGGATCATGTGTTCGCAATTAAGTGCGTTGGTATCGTTGCGAAATAAAATAAAACTCAAATATCAAGTGGAGCCCATTATATCGGCTAATTGGCTGGCGGCATGGAGAGGGTGTTAAAATGGGTCTTTTAACTGTGTGTTAATCTCCCCGAAGACAAACTGTTTGTTTTCACGTTTTTACGACCCTCCCTCCCACACACATTGTATATTTTGACCCAGATGATGGACAGAGTTATGGGAGAGAACTGTAAAAAGTAATTACAAATTATGAAAAACATATATAGCCCTTTCAGCCCGGTGGATGCGGCGGTGCGGACGGTGTCGTGCAAAGATTTAATGCTCCTGGGCTTTATTATCTCCATCCAACCATCCATCCTTATAACTCGAGCGCGGCGCAGCGTGCAGATGGAACGGCCCTGTGCAGCTCCGGCGTCCATCGGCCGCTCCTCCAAGGTCAGGGAGCTCAGGGCCGACCCAAATCTCATCCATCCCACTGATGTTAATGAGGGGAGGGAACGTGGATGCCCCGGCTGAGCCCACCCCACTGCAGGGATGGATTTGGGGTCCCCACCGGGAGCGCACGGCGATGGCATCCAGTTGAGTTGGGTGCCCACGTTGTATTGACACCGAATGCGTGGTGCAACTCCGGTGGTGCAACACCTCATGCATGGCACAATGCGTGTGCAACGGCCTCAAGCCTCAGCACGTTGCAGTCCCACCATGCCAAGAGCTACGTGAGCCTTCGGTGGCAGTGGGGTTGCACGCACATCTCAGCCCCTGAGCTGCATTTTCTTGGAACGACAACCAAAAATGAGCAGGCAGATGGGGAAACCCATTGGTGGGGCTGCCCGAGGAAGGAGGTGCTCAGCACAGTCGGGATGAAGCCACTGTGCTCCTCCTTTGCGCTCGGAGAGCCGACGAGGCCGGATGCTGGCAAGGAGCTGATGGCAAAATGAGAACCATCAGCTTGGAGAGGCTCCAGATCCTCGACACAGCGACTGCTTGCACGTCACTGTGCCAGATGAGCGTTGGCCAAGAGATGAGGGCCAGCCCCCCCGGGGCACCGCTCCCCATGGCCGTGGCTGGGAGTGTGAGGGGGCTGGCAAAAAGATCTCCGTGCGTGGGATTTTGCAGCTCGCTTCCAAAAAGGTGTGGGTCCTCCAGGAGGAAGGCAGGGCGCTGACTCCCTGCCTGCTGCAATGTGCAGGTGGGTTGGAAACCATTCCCAAATGGTGGCCAACGCAACGTCAGTGGTGAGGTCTGCTCTGTATCTGGGACGTAAGGATGGTGTCCAAGCCCAGGGTGAAAGAGTGATAGAATTGTAGGATTGTAGAAGTGTAGAATCACAGCATCACAGCATCAGGTGACTCTATAGCTGTCATCTCCATCCTTGAGCTCTTCCAGCCTTGGCCATCTCCAACAACCCGACATCAGCTGAGATTCCTCTCAGATCCCATCCAACGCTGCTGCTCCCTGCATTCAGCTGACACCAATCCTGCTGTGCCCCCCCTAGAGCCCCTCCAGAGCCCCACACGTCTCCCACTTGGCATCCTTCATACCCACCCGAGGTCCTTTGGCCAAACTTGGAACTGCTCTGGGAAATCTGAACTCACCTTCTCCACTCCAGACTGCACACATTTAATTCATCATGAGATTCTAATATTCATTTACAGCACCCAGGCCCTGGATCTGGGTATTTTCACATTGATTCCGACCTGCTCACTATTGATTTAGCTGAAGTTGGTGGGTGATCACTTTACATTAAGCAGCCACGAGGTGCTGTTAAATCAACCCATGTGGCCAAGCAGTGCTGGCATAGCAGCTTAACAGTGAAATATTCCCATAAAGCGCCGGTCATCTGGAAACCAATCCACACCATTGCTGGGGCTGGGAGGGAATGCAGGAGGTGTTCTTTAACTCGAGACAAAGGCAATGTTTGGAGGCAGAGGTTTTTGACAGGAGGGGTTCGGAACATCTTTGGGATTTGCAGGAGTGACATTCAGGTCAATTTGGGTTGGATGTGGTGTGGGCATTCCCGGGGTCTCCCCATCTCCTCAGGCTTTATTTGGAGAGACGACCCCAAAGGACAGCACCCAAAGGAATGGGGCCAGGAGGAAACTGAGGCATGAGAGCCCACCTGCATCACAGGCAACAGTAATCTTCTGCAAAATGCCACCAAGTGTCTCCAGGAGGTGATCCAGATGGGTCACACCACTGCTTGTGATCCCACGTGAGCTGCTACAGGGACCCCAGCACTACGACTCCCCTTTGGCAACATCCCTTTGCTTTTCTGTGGCTGGAAAACCTCACAAAATCATCTTCATTTTGTGAGTTTTATTGCACTATAAAAAGGTGTGGACCTTCCATTCCGGCCTGGCAAAGAAGGGAGAAAAAGATAAATAACACATCCTCATAAATCAAGCTGAAATTAATGGAGAGAGCTGAAGATAAAGCAAATAAGGGCACGTGCTGGAGAGGCAGCGTTGGGTCAGAGCTGCTGTGTCCTTCAGGGTGATGGTGGTGGGATGCTGCTGTTGTTGGATGCTGTTGGTGTTAGGATGCCATTGGTGATGGGATGCCACTGGTGATGGGATGCCATCCAGCACTGCTTGGGCTCTGACTGCTGCGTGCCTCAGTTTCCCTTCTCCACCTCTGCCTGGGTTGGATGCTCCCAGGACTCTCTCTGCTCCTCCAAAGCCTCTTCTTCTCCCCATTCCCACCCCAAAACTGAGCTCAGCACCCATCTCCACACGCTCCCTGGCCAACAACAGATCCTGAACACACTTTGGTTGCTCCAAAGCTCTGGATCCGACTCCTGGAGCAAAACCCCTCCGCTCTCCTGGCTGCTCTGCCCGCTGAGCTGCACTCCCACATGTGCTGAAAGATTTATCCCTGGGTAGTTGGCTGAGTTTCTAACGAGAGCCGAGACGGATGCTCCGCTCGCCAGTTAATAGGCTGGGTCTTGGATTAGTCACACTAACTGGCATCAGTGCACTGATTTTCTTTTTATTGCACATTATAACTCATGCCTGGGGAGGCGAGATAGAGAGAGAGGACTCCGGTGGCACCGGGAGATACGGCTGCAGTCACTCATTCAAGGCTCTGCCAGGAGGGGTCTGAGATCCGAATTGGGGACCCTTGTGGGATGTGGGAGATGGGGAGAAGAAGAAGGGGGGCCAGAGTGAGGGGCTGGGTTGGAGTCCACCATAGGACGTTGTTTGGGTTTTTTTTTTTTGGTGCCTTCCCCACCCGGGGGGGAAAGAGGAGATTGATGGAGCCCACACTGCACCTCCTGCAGCTCCTCTCACTGAGCGCTGGGCAGAATTTGGCTCATTGTGGGGGGGTCCCCTCCATCGCCCCCCACCCCTGGAAACAGCGGGATCGTAGGGCTGCGAGGTGCCCAGGAGCGCAGCCCCCATCCCGACTCTGCTGTCTGGGTGCGGGGCGCTGCGGGGCCGGAGGAGCTGCAGCAGCAGCAGCGCGGAGCTCCGTGCTATCTCCCCATCTAGTGACCGCAGCACGCATAGCAAGGCGCTGCCGCTCGTTTGGGACGCTCCCAAATTCTTCATCCCAACGCGGGATGGGGGGAGAGAGCTCCACGAAACCCCCTCCAATAAAAACCCGGTGGCTGAACGCTTGGATGCGCCGACAGCGCGATGCCACCTGCGATGCCAAAGCCGTGCGGTGGGTTGCCACGTCGCCATCGATTTGGGGACGCATTGGACACCCCCGGTGTCCCCATCGTCGGTGGCTCCGAGCGGAGGGCAGCTCCAACAGCAGCGCCGTGGGGATTCCCCCTCCGCTTCCCCCACTCAGCAGCCGGCTTTGATTTATGGCCTGACCCCCTCACCCCGACCCAAACCCGAAGGGACTTCTGTTCTGTTTTCGTGTTGTGTTGTGCTGTGCACGCCTTTTTTTTTTTTTTTTGGATTTATAAAGATAGAGTGAAAGCAACGCTGCCCTGCAGTGATTTTTGGGGTTGTGTCCCATTGCCCTGCAGTGATTTTTGGGGTTGTGTCCCATTGCCCTGCAGTGATTTTGGGCGTTGTGTCTCTCTGCTCTGCTGTGATTTCAGGCTCTCTGTCCCACTGTGATCTCAGGGGCTGCAGAGGGCGCAGCGGGGCTGGAGGAGATGGAGATGCAGTGACTCCAATTTGAGGCTCCTCCACCCCAATTTCTTCCCCTTAGATGGGATGTGGGGATGGAGGCCGTGTTCTCCCTCCGACTCCATTCACCCAAACCCTCCTTGGCGACGCGTGGTCCCGACCCACATCCCACAGCCCACTTCTATCGGGGCACCCCCAGCACCGATCAGTATTTGGGATTTCAGTCTCCCCGCTCCCCTTCTGTCCCAAGGAGGCACCTCCACGAGTTGGGAGCGGCGGTGGAAGAGGCACAAAGCCGCATCCCAGCGGTGATTCACAGCGCCTTTTCTTTTTTTCCAGACACTTCCATCCCTTTCCTAACCCTTTTCCAGAGGCGGAACGCGGGTGATAATTGTTTTCATGCAAATTAGAGCCAATTAAACCAACACAGAGTTTTCCGAAAGGCGAGACGGACTTTCCACGGAGCGAAACCTGTTTGAATTTCATCACATCGTTAACGACCGATTAACGCGGAGGAGAGCGGTTGAGGCCACGCGGCTGCACCGTGGCCGAACGTCGGCCCACGACGGGTTGATTTTCGTTGTTTCTCGGTGTATTTATTGAGATTTCCAGCAAAAAAAAAAAAGGAAAAAAAAAAAAAAAGCCTAAAACACACAGCAAACCAAACCGAGCGGCCATAGGACTCTCCTGCCCTATAGATCCCGATGGGATCGACGGCAAAATGTGGGATCTGAGGGAGGGGAAAAATGCTCAGAGAGCCATTTGGTGGAGGGGGGGGGGGTGTAAAGGGGGGTCTGATCTACAGCCGCAGTGCCACGCAGAGCCCCAAAGGGGAGCAGAGCTGCGCCGACGCATCTGTAAAGTATGCAGGGAGCGAGCTGCAACAGGCCGGGCTGCGGGCGGAGAGCCCGGCGCGCCCCGCTGATGGGGAGAGGGGCCGACACTGCTCGGGGATGGGGGGGGGAGAAGGAGAATTGTGCCCCCCCCCCCTTCCCTTCAGCCTTCTGCAAGGTTTTCCCCATTCCATCCCGGTGTCCTTGTCGCAAATGACGCTCAGCAGTGATCGTGGCGGTGATGTGGGGTTGGGAGCTGCAATGGCGTGGAGAGAAGCTGATGTGGTGGAGTTCTGATTTTCACCTTTCCCCCCCAAAAATAAATAAATAAATAAATAAATACTCAGTGACCCGGAGGTGATTTTCACACGAGATGGGGGCGCTTCTATCGTGTGACAGCACGTGGTGAGCCTGTGCCGGTGGTGCAAAGTGGGGGCTGCCACAGTGCGGGGGGGGGATGCGGAATAGAACCCTCCGGCCGTGCAAAAAGTGGGGGTGGGAGCTCTGCCCCCCCTGCAAAAGGAAAGTGAATGTTGGGAGAGCTTCCAGCACAGTGTGACCCCACAGCCTCACACCCCCCCGCCCTCCCCATCCCCACAAACCCGACCACGGTTCCCCCCTTTGGGTGCACAAAGCTGTGGCTGAGCTCTGAGCACGCAGCAGCCGACAGAGCCCCGGGGGGGGAGGGAGGGGGGGAAGAAGGGGGGGGAATTGTGGCTGGGAAATGCATCCTGCAAAGGTGACCCCTCCTGCAAAGCCTCACATCCTCCCAGCTCCCCGAATCCCCACTCCCTCCCCCGTTTTCCTTTCGTGCAGTGCATCAAATACAACCATACAGCCCTTCTGTCGTCCTTTTCATCCCTGGGGGGTGGAAGGAATGGGGAGGGGGGGGAAATTTCACCCCAAACCCGCAGCCCGGCGCCTCTGCAGAGCGCAGCTGCAACGTCCGGCCCTTTGCAGAGCACTGCAGCACGGCTCCGTTTGCAACCATTGCCACCCCCCGCTCCCCCCCCCTCCACCCCCCCCCCCCACGGGAGGCTCTCCCGCTCCATTTGCTGTCATTGAGACCCCCCCCCCCGGAGGGCTGCACTTCTCGGGTCTCTCACACGGCGTCGTGCTCCAGCACTGTCGGTGCTATTCACCACCTCTCCTCTTTTGGGGGTGATTTAAAGGTTCCCCATCCCTTCTCCCCCCATCCCCCCCCCCCCAAAAAAAAAAATTGCCCCCCGATCGTTTTAATTGTGACATCCCAGAGCTCTTCGCAGGGCGCGAGGACGCGTAAACCCCCCAAAAATAAGATTTGGGAAGGGGGGATGAGGGGGTGGGGGGCGATGGTGGGGGGGGGGGGGGAGGGGAGTGGAGGACCCGGACGTGCCGGGGGGGCTCCGCGCCGTCGCTGTGCGGTGCGATCTGCGGATCCGCAGCGGCATCGCTCCCCCTGTCGATACGCACCGCTGCGAAACGCCACTGCAGAGCCGCTCCGCACTGCGCTGCAGCCCCCACCCCGACCCCTCCGACCCCCCCGCCGCCCCCCCAGCCCCCGCCCCAAACCGCCCCGTCGCCCCCACAATCCCCGAATCAAATCCTCCCTCAACCCCCACCCCAAATCCCCACTATTGCCCCAACAGCCCCCAACCCAAATCTCCCCACTGCTCTCAGATCCCCCCCCCAACCCCCCCTGCCCCCCCCCGGGGTTTATTTCTGGAGGATGTGGGGCTGTTTCCCCACCAATTCGGGGCCCTCATATTTTGGGGGATTCAGCGCTGTTTCCCACCGATTTGAGGTTCCCCCATTCAGACACTGAATCTCCATCGATTTGGGGTCTCTATTTGGGGGATTCAATGCCGTTTCCCCACCAACGTGGGGTGTCCCCATTTTGGGGGATGCAGGGAAATTTCCCCACCGATTTGGGGTCTCTATTTGGGGGATTCAGTTCTGTATCTCCACCAATATGAGATCCACCTTTTGGGAACAGTTTCCCCACGTCTTTGGGGTCTCCCATTGGAGCAGTTCTGGGACATTCCTCCCCCATTTGGGATCGCAGCATTTCGGGTGCATTCACCAAACACTTCCCCGACATTTTTGGGGGCAGCAATGAGGGTTTAGGGGCCGCGATGCCCTTTCCCCGCTCCTCCCTTTCCCCATTTATGGACCTTTATTCCCCATCCCCATTTATGGACCATCTCTGCGGTGCTCATTACCGTCGCTTCTGTTCTTCCGGGCGATTTTTAACTTTATTTTTTATTATGATTATTATTTTCATTTTACGACTTTCTTTTTTCCCTTTCTCCAAAAACAAACAAAAAAAACCCCAAAAAAACCCAAAAAAACAACCACCCCAAAATCGGATCCCCCACCTCCCCTTTGCCCGAAGGGATCCGATATAAAACGTGGCTCAATGTGTCGGTTACAGCGGGACATAAAGATGATGGATCACCTCCCCCTCCCTGCACAGCAAACTGCACAGCAAACACGTTTTGGGGGCAAACTGGGGGATTTTGGGGCTTTGGCAATGTGGAGCTGTTTGCTTTAAGCATTACCCCAAAACCCAAAAGGACCCCAAAGGTATCGGGGTGCGACGTCGTCCCTCCTGCAATAGGAATAGCGTTGGGATCAGACCTGTCAGAATTCCTGAATCTTTTCCTCCTTGAGGCTGAAAATAGCCAAATTTGGGGCTTTTAAAGCTCAAAATGACCCTTTTTTGTACTTCCAGCCCCCAAAAAATGAGCGGAAAAAAAAATTCATCCTGGAAAGATTGGGGAAAAAAATGCTTTTTTGTCATTGAATCCCTGGTCAGAGCTACAGAAATAGGGCAGCATAAAAATCACCGCCCACCAGTAACCACCAGTAACCACCAGTAACCAGCAGTCGGGGAGAAATAAGACCTCCCAGCACTGCTTAATTAGCCGGGATAATTGCCAGGCTGATTAGCACTGGGGGAGGTTGGCATTCACCGCCTTCCTCCGGGGTTCCATCCCAGCATCTGCCTCAGAGCGCTGCAGGAGGACGTGGTGTAATAATGGTATTTTGGGGGAAAAAATGGCATCTGGGGGGAAAAATTGAGGATTTCACCCCGGGGGTAATAATGTCTGTGAAGGGAATTGGGGCAATTAACCAGGTCTCCATCTGTGGCAGCTTTGGGGCACTTATGGGGATAAAAGTGTTCAGTGCACGGTTTGGGTGAAAAAATGGTGAATTTGGGGCCTCGGATGGGAAAGTGATGTGTGGGTGTGGGGTATGGGGATGGCCCCTGAATTTCTGCCCCTTTTGTGTTTCGTGGGGTTCCAACACAAATGGATCCCTGTCCGATCCATGCAATGGATCCCATCCTGAGTGGAACTCATCCCCAGCGGATCCCATCCCAAATGGAACATATCCCAAATGGAACCTATTCCCATGGGATCCCATCCCTGATGGATCTCATCCCAAATGGAACATATCCCAAATGGAACCCATCCCAAATAGAACCTATCCCCATTGGATCCCATCCCTAATGGACACCACACCAAATGGATCCCATCCCCATTGGATTCCATCCCTGATGGATCCTGCCCCAAATGGAACCCATCCCAAATGGATCCCATCCAGAATGGACACCACACCAAATGAATCCCATCCAGTATGGAACCCATTCTCAGTGAACACCATCCCCAATGGAACCCATCCCAAATAGAACCTATCCCCATTGGATCCCATCCCTAATGGACACCACAGCAAATGGATCCCACCCAGAATGGATCCTACCCCAAATGGAACCCATCCCAAATGGATCCCATCCAGAATGGAACCCATCCCCAGTGAACCCCATCCCTAATGGATCCCGTCTCCATTGGATCCTGTCCCAAATGGATCCCATCTCCATTGGATCCCATCCCAAATGGATCCTACCCCAAATGGAACCCATCCCCATTGGATCCCATCCCAAATGGATCCTATCCCAAATGGAACCCATTCCAAATGGGTCCCATCCAGAATGGACACCACATCAAATGGATTCCATCCCCATTGGATCCCATCCTCATTGGATCCCATCCCTGATGGATTCTACTCCAAATGAAACCCATCCCAAATGGAATCCATCCCGAATGGATCCCATCCCAAATGGAACCCATCCCCAGTGTATCCCATTCCTGATGGACACCACACCAAATGGATCCCATCCCAAATGGATCCTACCCCAAATGGAACCCATCCCAAATGGGTCCCATCCCCATTGGACCCCATCCCCATTGGATCCCATCCCAAATGGATCCTACCCCAAATGGAACCCATTCCAAATGGATCCCATCCAGAATGGAACTTATCCCCAGTGAACACCATCCCAATTGGAACCCATCCCAAATGGAACCCATCCTCAGTGGATCCCATCCCTCATGGACACCACAGCAAATGGGTCCCATCTCCATTGGATCCCATCCCTGATGGATCCTACCCCAAATGAAACCCATCCCAAATGGATCCCATCCCGAATGGAACCCATCCCCAGTGAACACCATCCCCAATGGATCCCATCTCCATTGGATCCCATCCCCAGTGGATCCCATCCCAAGAGAACCCATCCCAACAGATCCTATCCCCGATGGATTCCATGGGAGGGACGGAGGGCCGGGGGTGGGGGTGCCCCTCACCGTGGTGTCGGGGCTGCATCCCGCTGACATCCCAACGCCTTCCAACCACGCTGCCACCACCCCACGCCCGGTGCTGTCCTTGCGATGTCCCCAAATCCAGTAAGAGGGAAATCACAGCGGTGACAAAGCAGCACCGTGAGGACAAAGGACCGCAGCGCTGCGCTCAGACAAAGGCTGACGGCGGGCGGGGGGCTGCCAGGAGCCCATAAATCACTGCTGTGCTTGTGGGGCCGCTGCCAGCACTGGGATGTGGCAGCACGGTGTCACCCGGTGGCGTCAACCCGGGGTCTGCGGTGTCACCTGTGTGCCATTGGGGGGTCGGTTCCCATCGTGGCAGCAATGGGGGGTAATGGGGTGAGCAGAGGTCTTGGCTATGGGGCGTCTGTGATCTTCCTGATGGTGGGATTGGGGTGGGGGTGAAAGGGATGAGAGGGGAGAAAGGGGGTGGGGAAATAGGAGGGGGGCAACAGGACAGACGGGATCAGCCCCACCATCCCCTGACAGCCAGAATAGATGGATGGAGTGGAAAAGATGGGGAGAGAGACTGGATGGATGGGAAGGAGAAATGGATGGGAAGGATGGATGGATAATAGGGATAAACTGATAGGAGGGAGAAGAAGGATGGATGGATGGGAAGGACAGATGGGAAGGAAAGATGGAGAAATGGACTGGAAGGACAGACAAGGGGGCTGAATGGATGGATGGATGGATGGATGGGTGGATGGATGGATGGACACAGAGCAAGGACAGATGGACAGAAAGAGAAAGAATAGGGGGACAGAAAGGATACGTAGATGGGGAGAAAAGATAGGAAGGATAAACAGAAAGGACAGAGGTGAGGAGGAATGGAAAGGGAAGAGATGTAGAATGCAGGGTATGGGGAAGGACAGATGGACAGAAAGGACGGACGGAAAGGAGGGGTGGAGAGAAAGGATGGGTGGGCAGGAAGGGCACAGAAGGACGGGAAGGATGGATGGGTAGGAATGTGACATGGATAAGGACGGACGGATGGGAAGGACAGATGGATAAGGATGGATGGGGAGGATGGATGGACGGGAAGGACAGGTGGATGGGAAGGTCACGTGGATAACGACAGACGGAAGGGAAGGACAGATGGATGTGAAGGACGGATGAGGGCTCCTCTCTCCTTGAGCACCTCTGCGCACCTCTCCCCCTCCACTCCCACCCTCCCCTCACCCCTCCTGCCCCTTTGTCCCCATCCCTTTTCTCACTGGGGGGGGATCCTATATAAGAGAGGAGCTGCGCAGTTCTCCCACCTCCCTTACATCCCATCCCCTCCTGCTTCCTCCTGTAGGATTTTCTGCCTGGATTTCAGGCGCCGCGCGCCCGCCTGCATACAAATTGCAGCCTTAACCCCAAATGGAGAAATGCAGATGTAATTTTTTCTTTCTTTTTTTTTTTTTTTTTTTTTTTTGTGCGGGTTGTCATGGAAACCATCCCTTGGCTGCTCTGTACTCGGAAGGTAGATGTGGTCGAGGTGGGATCGTTGGGATGGAAAGAGGTCCCCAATGGGCCCCTAAGGGATCGGGGATGGGAGGGCATGCGGAGGTCCCCAGCACTGCAGTGCTGAGATCCCCACCCCAATGGGGTCACCCCAAAGACTGACCCCTCCACCTTCCACAGGGAAAGGTGAGACAGCCCTGCACCTTTTTTGCCTGTTTTCCACCCAAAATGGGTCTCCCCAGCCATTTTGCAGCACATATCTTGTTGCCTTCATGCCCCCTTCCCACGCTTCTGTGGTGGAATGGATCCCATTTCTCAGCTCAACGGGAACCTTTGGGTTCAGAAGGGGCCCCAAAATGCTGCCCTATGGGGGGGCAAATCCTCAGCCCTTGCTTTGGGGTCCTCCATTGGGGATGTGTGTGGGGGGCGATGGATGGAGCAGGGGCAGCACGTGGCCCTGGCACAAACGTCTGCTTTTCCCCCATCATTTTATGGCTTTTCTCAAACAAATTTTAGGAGATGGAGAGAAAAATGCAGTGTTTACCAAATTGGGGTGAATTTGGAGGGAACTGGGCAAATAGTCCCATAGAACACAGCGAGCACAGCCCTTAGCAGCCATCGGAGGATCCACCGCCCGAGGGGCTGAACCGGGGAGAGGGGGGATTTGGGAGGAGGGGGGGGGGTCGGACGGACCCTGAGGGGGTTCGGGTCTCCCGGGAGGGGCGGCCACGTCGCTGCGTTCCTGTGCGATTCCGGAGGGTGGAGCAGTTGCCCCAAAAATGGGACGTGATGGAGTTTCTACCCCACGCACCAAACGGGTTGTAGGGCAGAGACCCGGCGGTGCTGCTGTGCCCTATGGGACATCCCAGCTGTCTGCGTCCCACCCCATGGCACAGCCCCATCTCCTGACCCATAGGTTTCCATCCCATTCCATCCTATTGCATCCATCCCATCCCATCACCCATCCTCTCATCCCATGCTATATCATCCCATCCCGTCCCCAGCCCTCCATATCTCCCATCCCACTTCTCCAACCTATTGCCCCATCCCATATCCCACCACCCCAGCCCACCCCGTGAACCACCCCTCCATCCTACAGCCCACCACCCACCCCCAAACCCACCATCCTATCCCATGGTCCCCATCCATTCCATCCCATCATCCATTTTCCCACTCCACAACCATGGCTGCTCACCCATCACCCACCCCAAACTCACCATCCCCATTCCCGTGACCCCCCCCTCTCACTCCCCCCATCTCACCGCCCCTCCTTTCTCTCCTACCTCCCCATCTCTCCATCCCAACATGGTGATGGGGATTGGGATCACAATGGGGTCAGTGTGGGGTGGAGGTCCTCACTTCTCCCCAAACAACTCGGAAGGAACCATTACCTCAAAACAGACAGAATAACCCCAAAAGGCTCAGCGCACCCAGACCTGGAAGCTGTGGGGGCTTTGGGGGGGGACACGACGACACGACTTCTGATCAGAACCCAAAAAACCACATTGGGGGTTATTTTCCCTTGCAAAAAATTCTATCCAGTTTTATGGGGAATTTCTGAAAGAGAAGGGAAAAATACTACAACCCCACAGGCGGGGCTGTCCTTTCAACTCCCAATGCTCTGAGAACAAAGGAATGGTTGAAAATATTGGGAAAAATATATGGGATTGATTCCCCCCCCCCCTTTGCCTGTTGTGATAGGTTCACAGTGTGGGGTGGGGGGGAAATTTGTGCCCATAAATCCCCACACTGCTGTAATGGGGGGCTGTTCCCCACCCTGACATCTGTTTAAGGGCACCCAAATGGCAATGGGGTATGGGGCTGTGGGGTTGTGGGGCTATGGGACCATGAGGATATGGGGCTGTGGGGTTATGGGGCTATAGGACCATGAGGATATGGAGCTGTGGGGTTATGGGGCTATAGGACCATGAGGATACGGGGCTGTGGGGTTATGGGGCTATAGGACCATGAGGATATGGAGCTGTGGGGTTATGGGGCTATGGGACCATGAGGATATGGGGCTGTGGGGTTATGGGGCTATAGGACCACTCCTGGTGGGTGATATTGTCCCCACCCTGAGATGATTCCCCAAATGTGATGCACAGTCTGTAGGTCACATCTCCAGGTCACACATTTCCAGTACTGGGGCAGCACCTCTGACCCCAAACACATCCCTGAGTCCAAAACATGGTCCTTAAGCCGTGTCCCCAAACGTTGTCCTTATGCTGTATCCCCAGCTCTGGGGGCAGCATCTCTGTCCCCAAACACATCCCCACATCCCAGGGGACACACAACCCCATATTTGCCACTAGAGAATCCCCACCGTCCTGGGGTTCCCATCACAGCCCTTCTGGAGGAGGTGGGGAGTGGGGGGAACATCATCCCTGAGACCCCAATAAAGGGACGTCTACACCCACAGTGCACCTCATGGCACTGCCAGACGGACGGACGGACAGACGGACCCATAAGGGCGCTGCGCTATCGGAGTAAATCTCACAGCTCCCCCCCGACCCCAATAAATATCTCCATTTCCTGCTGTCCCGGAGGGAAGATCCGATCTGCTGTTAAATGTCAGAGACGTAAAGTGAAGTTTGCCATAAAAAAAAAAAAAGGGCTGTAAAAAAAAGGGGAAAAAAAAAAAGAAAGAAGAGAATGACCCACAGGGGTGGCAGAGTGGGGGGCTGGGGGGGGAGGGAGCAATGCCACCATCGGGTGATAGGGGACACCCAGAGGACCCTATTGAGACCCCACATATGGGTGGGGGGGGTTATTTGTGCCCCCAAATCCCGGTGCGTGCATCGATGCGGTGCAGTGCATCCCACCCCATCCTCATCACCAACACCAAAAAGGCCCAAAGTCGCCCCAAAAGAACCCCCCGCCCCCCCCCCCCCCCCCTCCCGTGGTTCCTCCTCCCCATCCCAGCGCCTCGCATGACGCCATCCCATTCGGGCCCCTCTGAATCACTTCGTTTCAGGCGCTAATTAAGCAATGAGCCACAACGGCGCGGATTTATGGGGCCGTATTTCAGACGGTGGCACCGCGACAGCGTCCCTGCTGGGAGCCCGGGGCCACCCCGGTATTGGGGGGGTGAACTGGGGGGGGTGGGGTTGGTGGTAAAGGGGCACCCAGCACCCAAAGGTGCTGCTCTGTGTCCGGGGGGGAGGGATCTGGTTGATCACCCACCATGCAGATATGGGATTGTTCTCAGTGTCACCGGATCGACGCTGCTCTCTGCCCCCCTCCCCCTCACTCCAACCCCCCCCCCCTCCATAGGGATCCAGCTGTGCCCAGATGTGGCAGCGATCCCAGGAGCCAGCTGAGTGCAGGTGGAATGGTGACGCTGGGACCCAGCTGTGTCCAGATGTGGAGGCGACCCCAGGGCCCAGCTGTGTGCGTGGTGTCACGGCAGCGCTGAGATCCAGCTGTGCCCAGATGTGGCAGCGAATCCCCCCCAACGATCCAGCTGTGTGCAGCTGTGATGGCGATGCTGGGATCCAGCTGTGCACAGCTGTAGCAGAGCCTCACTCTGTCCCACCCCCTCTGCCACCGTCCCTCTGTCTGTCCGTCTGTCCCTCCATCCCTCTGCCATCCATCTCTCTGTGTTTGTGTCCCTCTGTCCCTCCATCCTTCAGTCCCTCTGTCCTCTGTCCCTATGACAGCCCCCCATCCCTCAGTCACTCTGTCTCTATGTGCACCTGTCCCTCTGTCCTTCCATCCCCGACCCTTCAGGATGTGATCCTCTCTGCCCCTCTAGAAGTGTCCATCTCTTTGTCCCTATCCCATCCCCATCCCCATCCCCATCCCCATCCCCACCTCCATCCCACCCCCATCCCACCCCCATCCCCATCCCCTTCCCCATCCCATCCCCACCCCATCCCATCCCATCCCCATCTCCATCCTCTTCCCTTCCCCATCTCCTTCCCACACCCATCCCCTTCCCACTCCCATCCCCATCCCCATCCCTATCCCATTCCCTTCCCCATCCCATTCCCTTCCCTATCCCATCCCCATCTCCTTCCCCATCCCATCCCATCCCATCTCCTTCCCCATCCCCTCCCCTCCCCTCCCCTCCCCTCCCATTCCTATCCCTTCCCATTCCCATTCCCATCCCCATCCCCATCCCCATCCTCTTCCCCATTCCCTTCCCACCCCTATCTCCATCCCAATCCCATCCCCGTCCCCATCCCCATCCCATTCCCTTCCCCATCCCATCCCATCCCATCCCATCCCATCCCATTCCCCTTCCCCTTCCCCTTCCCATTCCCATCCCATCCCATCCCACCCCATCCCATCCCATCCCATTCCCCTTCCCTTTCCCATTCCCATTCCCATTCCCATTCCCACCCCCACCCCCACCCCCACCCCCACCCCCACCCCCATCCCCATCCCCATCCCCATCCCACCCTGATCCCTCACTGGGACCCAGCAGGGACCACCACCACAGTGACAATGAGCCGGGGGTGACACCACCCCCCTCCCCCATCACCCCCCCCACCCCATAAAGACCCCACACGTGGGCTCAGCAGCCGCTGTCCCCGCGGTGCTTTGGAGCCGACGTTCATCCCAAGGTCAAAGCCATCGCAGTGACATTAAAGCGGCGGCAGCGGAGGGGGACGGAGGGGGGGGATGTGGGGGGGGCCCCCCCGGGGGGAGCACAGACACTGAGCTTTAATTTAAGCCGTTAAGGTCAATGGTGGCGGATGGAGCTGGGGCTTAAATCAGGGAATAAAGGGGGAAATGGGGAAAATGGTAATTAAAAAATAAATGAGGAGAGAAAAAATTGATGGGGGGGGGGGGGGGGCGTAATAATAAGGGGGTATAATAATGGGGATACAGCCATGGGGGTTTGTGGGAATTGGGTCAGGGGAGGGGGTGGGGATGGACCCCCCCCCCGTGACAGCTGAATGGACGGATGGATGGGCTCCTTCCAGCCCGGCTCCTCGCTATTGATTTCCCTTTAATGAAAGTTAATTATAACAATGATTTAATTAATAGCGGCGCGCTCCGGCTTTATGGCTTCCCGCATTTGGGCAGCCCATAAATCCCCCCCCCGACAGCACCAATGGACCCCCCCACAGCCCCCTCCCACTGCTGTGACCACATGGGAACGTGAACACACGTGTGTGAATGCACACGTTTGTACACAGGTACACACACACACACACAAACGCATGCACACGCAAAGAGCATGCATGTACATGCATGTACACACACATACAGGCATGCATGTGCATGCAAACACATGTGCGCACGTGCAAGCACACATGCAACGACATATGCATGCATATAATCACATGCAAACACACGCATACGTGCACACACGTGCACACACATGCACGCGTGCACAAACACGTGTGCGCAGACCTGCGTGCACATGCAAACACACGCATGCACGCAGATGTACGTACACACAAACACACGAACACACGAAAGTGTGCACACGTGTGTGTCTGAACACACACACTCACACTCACACTCACACTCACACTCACACTCACACTCACACTCACACACTGCACCCTCCGCCCTCCTGGAACGCAGATCGCTGTTCTCCGCTGAGCCGCCAGGGGGCGCCGCACCTCCCATCGCATTTGGCCACGCCCACAATCTGACCCCGCCCACAATCTGACCCCGCCCACCATCTGACCCCGCCCCTCCTGCCCCTCCTCCCCGCGCACGCCTCCTGCTCGTCCTCCAGCCGACAGGCGGCGCTGGGCGGAAAGGGGACGCTCTGTGCGCAGGTCCCGCCTCCTTCCTTCTCGCTCTATGGTTTTTCCGGTGGCGCTTCCGGAAGCGCGTGCGCACTCGGAGCCCCGCGGTTTGCCCGCTGCCGGTGCGCCAGGTGAGCGGGCCCGGGGCTGCGGGTGGGTTCGAGGCGCTGGGGGAGAATCGTGCTTTATCGTGAGTGAGGGTGAGGGGGGGGGAACCCCCGTTCCGGGATGGAAGCAGGGAGGGGGGAATCCCCCGAGGGGCTGCTTTGCGGTGAGGTCACCCCCACGTTGAATTCTATGGGAACCTCCTGACGATGAAGGTGGGGGTGATTCCCCCCTCCCGGCCCCCACGTTAACCTCCCCCCGTTTTGGGGTGACCTTTCCCCTTCGCTGTGCGTGTTGGGTTCCCCCCCGGGTTTCCCCCCCCCATACAGTGCACTGAGAGGCGCTCCCTGGCGTTGGGGTGACACTTCGTATTGCTTTGAGGGGAGCCCTTTACCTGCACCTCAGGCTGAGCCCCCCCCCTCATGGCGCATCTTGGGGTCACCTCCCCCTCACACTGCACTTTGCCCTCCTCCCCCTCACCGTAAGATTTGGGAGCCCCCATTGGGACCCTCACTCACATCCCATCCCTCTGAGCTGCCTCACGTCCACTCCCCATGCTCTGTCCTCGCCCCATCCCTGTGACATCCAGGGTACCCCCCAACCCAGCCCCTCATCAGCCCCCCACCCTCTGCCCCCCACCCTCTGACAACCCCTTAGGTAGAACTCAGCTGGCCTTGTCCCCTGGATGGCAGGGATTTGTCCCACCCATGTGGCTCAGCCCACCTGGTGTTGCCTCGACCCCCCGCCTTTCCGCAGGGCCACCTTCCCCCTCATTCTCCTGTGTCCATGTGTCTCTTCCAGCTGTGTCCCACACGTGTGTCCCTCTTCCCTCACCATGTACGCCTGTACAAAGTTCGTCACTGTTCCTGCGCTGGTGAGTGGTGACAGCTGGTGACAAAGCATTGATGGGTGATAAAGCTTCAACCCCAACATCCTGTCCTGTCCCTCTGGTGTGGGGCTGGGCAGGAGTGACACAAAGTGGTGCTCTGGGTTCAGGTGGGAGAGAAGTCTGGGAACGCTTTTTGCATCTGTAAGGCCACAGACTGTGATTGGGGGTGGCTGGGAGGACTGTGTTATGTCCCTCTCAGAAATGTGACAGCAGTCATGCCTTGCAGGTGTGGAGGAGCCCACGGGTGCTGTGCCAGCCTCTCTCTGCCTCCCTGCTCAGCATACCCAATGCACAGATGGAGCAGGTAACGTGGTGGGGGGACACGTATGGACCAAGGGGATTCTGCACATGGGCACTTGGGGAACTCAGCACTCGTGGACATGGGGAAGGAGCTGAGCCCCGTATCCAGTTTGGGGTCCTCAGGAGGCTGCAAGGACAGAAACTAAGGCGTGAGAGAGGTGTGGTGAGGCTGCCTCCCCAACTCCACCACTTGTCCCCACCGCCCCATCCCCCAGGTGCACCCAAGTGCCCGTAGGACCATCATGACGAGTGTGGCCCGCAGGGACATCGACACCGCTGCCAAATTCATCGGTGCTGGTGCAGCCACTGTGGGGGTGGCTGGCTCTGGGGCCGGCATCGGCACCGTCTTTGGCAGCCTCATCATCGGCTATGCCAGGTGAGGAGAGGACGGGGTGGGGGGGCAGGGGGAGGCACACCGGCTGTGTCCCACTGACTGTGTCTCCTTTCCCCCAGGAACCCTTCACTGAAGCAGCAGCTCTTCTCCTATGCCATCCTGGGCTTCGCCCTCTCTGAGGCCATGGGGCTCTTCTGCCTCATGGTGGCCTTCCTCATCCTCTTTGCCATGTGACATAGCCATGGCAGTGACGCAGTGATGGTGACAGTGCCTGCAGCCCAGGCACAGCTGTGAATGTCCAGCGTGGGGCAGGGCAAGCCCCGCTCCTTACCCTCACCCCAACTGATGGGGAGAATAAATACGGTTGGATAATGGCTCTGTGTCCTTGTGCCTCCTTGGTGGCCCTAGGGCTTGTCACTTGGCTGGCCTGGGGACAGCACAGCCCCACTGAATGCTCTGGTGGGTGACAGTGCCCCAGAGCAGACACCTTGTGCTGAGTCCCCAGGCCTCTCAGCTGTGTCCCAAAGAGGCTGGAGGCATCAGCATCAGTGATTCTGCTGGGGACAGCCAGGAGCCCGCAGGGTTGAGTCAGCTCCACGTCTGCCTCCAGGGACATCCTCGTGGGGACACTGAGCAGCACCTGGGGGCAGGACCTGGGCTCAGTCTGTCACTGGGTTGGGGGTGTCACGGCCACGTCCCCAGTTCTTCCAGGGCTGCCCTGCACACCCTCAACCCTCCAGCGCACCCCAGTTCTCCCAGTGCCCGCTGCGGGCGGAACACTGCGAGGGCGGGGGGCGTGGCTAAAGCCCAGCCCGCGTACAGACCACGCCCCCTACTGCGAAGCTCCGCCCACCCGGTTCCGCCATTGGTGCCCACGGCGGCGTCTCCTCCCCTCGGGTCTCGCGAGATCTCGGTGCGCGGGGCGGGCGGGGGCTGGGAGGGGGCCGGGCCCGGCTGAGGGGAGGCGGGAGCCCGAGCGCGAGACGCAGCCAGCGCGAGGCCCCGGCAGCGGCGGCAGCGGCCCTCCCTGAGGTACGCGGCGGTTCCGGTGTTCGGCGAGGCCTCCCCGGTGGCGTTGGGGCAGCCCCGGAGGGAATGAAGGGCGGTGGGGAGCGTCGGCCCCTCCCCCCACAACTCTCCCCGAGTTTTCCTCAGGCGGCCGCTCTGCCCCCCCCCTCCCACCCCCACTCCACCCTCTTCCCGCCTCCCCGCTGACTGACGGCGGGCGGCGGCCAATCGGCTGCGCGGTAGGATCTGAATGACGGGCGTCTCGGCCAATGGTGGTGTGGATGGGTGCTGCCAGTGGGGAACGCCCCTCCCTTTTGTGGGCGGGGTTTCGGGAGGCTGAGAGGGGGCCCGGGCGGTGCCGGAGGGGGAGCGGGGAGGCCTCGGGGGGGGGGTGTTAAAAGGGATGGGGGAAAAAGGGGAGAGTGGGAGGGCTCAGGGACTCGGGGGGGGCTCAGAGGTACAGGAGGGCTTTGGGGTGGGGGCCTCTTGGGGGGAGTGGAGGCTGTGGGGGGATTTAGGAGTGGAGGGGGGTCTGGAGGAGCTGTAAAAGGGGGGTGGGGGTCTCCATACGGGGATATGGTGGGACAGTGAGGTGAGGGGGGGTCTGAGGGTGGGGGGGGGTCCCGGGGGAGGTTGAAAGAGTCCTGAATGTGGGGGGACGTGAGGGGGCTGGGGCAGGAGAGGGGATTTGAGTGAGTTCTGAGGTTTGGGAGAGGCTGTGATAGATGGAGCTGGGGAACCCCGAGGGGACGGGGGGTGTTGTGGGGTGGGGGGGTGACCTGTGAGCCCTCCCCGGAGCGCTGCAGGGCTCACAGCTCTCAGATGGTGTCCAGAGGCCACAATGCAGCTGTAGGTGCCTTGAGTTGGGGTGGGAGGTGGGGGGCTTTGAGCCGACCCCCACCCCACCGACCTCCAGGGCGATCCCCATAGCATAGAGGGAGATCTGCAAGCAGCAGAATGTGGGGAGTTTGGTGTTTGCTTCCCCAGGGCTGACCCCAGTGGTTCATTCTTGCTGGGGAGGCTTTGGGAGCACTGAAGCGTTGCGGTGCCTCTGGGCAGCTCCAGTTTGTGAGCACAGCTTCAGAGTTGCTTTGTAGAATTGTCAGCGTGGGATTGTGCAGCTATAATGGAGGGCTGCAAAGATGGTGGGGGGCCTGGAGCATCTCTCTGATGGGAAAAGGCTGATTGCTCTGGGGCTGTTCAGCCTGGGAGAAAGAAGGCTGATGTCAGGGCCTGAACTGCTGGAAAGCAGCTCTGCAGAGAAAGACTTGGGGGTCCTGGTGGCCAGCAGGATGACCACGAGCCAGCAGTGTGCTCTGGTGGCCAAGAAGACCTATGGTTCCCTGGGGGGTCATAGCATCATTCCCGTGCATAGAGCTCAGCCAGCAGGGCAGGGAGGTGCTCCCCACTCTGCTCTGTGCTGGGGAGGCCCCATGAGAAGCACTGGGCCCAGTGCTGGGCTCCCCAGTTCAGGACAAACTGGGAGTTGCTGGGAAAGCCCCATGGAGCATGCAGAGCTGTGGGGACAGGCTGAGAGCCCCACGGGACTGAGCACCTCAGGGAGAGAACAGTAGAGGGGATCTGATCAGTGCTGATCAATATCTCCAACCCTTACAATTCTGTCATCATCTGGTTGAGGTATGACAGTGAGCACTCCTCATTCTGCCCAGCTCCAGTGCTCTGTGCTGCCCTCTCCTCGCTGCGTCCCACCGTTATCTTTGTGAAGTTATCCCTTCTCTCCCTGCTCAGGCCCCTTCCAACGACAACGTTCCAGCGTAACATGGAGGAGTCCAACACGAAGGCGTTGCTCTCACTTCAGCAGGCTGCCCGATTTGCTTTGCCTCACTGCAGCACTCTTTGAGTAGGGCCTTTTTTTTTTTGGCCAGCGGCGCTGAAGTCTGAAGGGATTGTCTGGTTCTTTGCAAACTGCTTTAAAAATAGTTGTCACTGAAATGCAGTTGTTTCTGGAGGGGAATTCGGCTGCAGTTCTGAACCACGGGCTTTGCTGGATGGTTTTCTTGGATTGGGATTTTCTCGGTGGGGTCTAAGAATAACTTCACTGTTTAAAAGTGGAGGAGAAGTCTGTGGGAGGTGGATTCAACAGCCAGATTTCAGAAAATGAGTAGGTTAACGTCCTCGCTCCTTGTTCTGTGAAGTGAGAGATTGCATTTACCTTCTGTGACGTGAGTGCAGGGATTGGTGTCACCAAGCATCATGGCTTTGTGGGCTGGAGAGTGCTGGAGTGCTTGTTTGCCAACCCCAAAAGCAGTGGGGTCGGCTGATGGGAGCACCTCAGCAATGGAAATCAGAGAACTGTGGGGTGGTTGGGTTGGAAGGGTCCTGAAAGATCACAGAATCACAGGATGGTTGGGTTGGAAGGGTCCTAAAACCCCCCCTCAGTCCCACCCTTTGCCCTGGGCTGCTCCCACCCCCATCAGCTGCCCAGGTTCCCATCCGTGGCTCTGTGAACCTCAAGGGATGGGGCAGCCACACTTCTGGGCAGCACTGCCAAGAATTCCCACATCTCAGTTAGATTTCCCCTCCTGGAGGTCTACTTCTGAGCAGCACCTTCTATTTCTGCCCTACTCCCAGCCTGGAAGCCCTAAAGTGGGACAATACGTAGCACCCAGCAGAGCTCACCGCTGTGAGAACTTTTACAACACAGCCACGATTCTCCTTAATTGTGTGCCAATCCTTTGCTTGTACCTAATTGCAGAATGCTAAACACTTCCTCTGCCTTTTGGCACTTGCCTGTCAACCAGCTAAAAATTATTCTGTCCACCTTCCTCAGCGCTCAGCCCAGCTCCACGCCCAGTTATTTTAATCTTCCCCTGTAAATCAATCCCTCCAGCTGCTTAACTCCGTTTTCCTGAATGCCTTCCAGTTTGCCAAAATCCCTCTGGTGGCTCTGAGCTGGACGTGGTTCCCTCCAGTGCTGGGTTGGGGCTCTGCGCTGCGTCCCAGGTTGTGAAGAAGGAAAAGCATTACAAAAGCTTTTAAATGAGTTGAAACCTTCCAATTGCATTTTGTGTTTCACTCCAATGTAACTTTCTCCCACGCTGAGGGGGTATTACTGGCATTAATTTGTACTAATTCTTCTCTGCTCCTCTTTCTGCTCTCTCAAGGTTCCTTGTTTTCCAGTCTTCTCCAGCATTTCCCACCGTGTGTGTTTGGTGCTCTGATTTTTTTTTTTTCTTCTCGTTGTGATTTGTGGAGCTGTTGGGTGAAAACAAACTTCCTGTAGAGCCGTGCTCAGCACTGCACACACCTTGGTATGCCTGCGTTGCCCTTCTTCAGCAACTCAGTGGGGCTGTGGATAGCCTGGAAGAGCTGCAGTCTGTATGGCACAGCCGTAGCAGCAGCGGTTGTGTAGAGGAGCAGCGTAGGAGCGGACAGGAATAATGGGACCTGGCTGCAGGACTGTAACTTCTCATCAATGCCTTTATTCAGAGCCCTGGGACCTCAGCTGTGGGAGCAGGATGGCTCAGCAGCGCTGTAGGAAGGTCTGTGCATGTGGTGGGGGGCAGGCAGGAGGTTTCCTTCCCCTCTTATGAAAGGGGGAAGTTTGGGCGCTGGGCTGGCAGCGGGGAGGAGAGCAGTGCCCTGTGCCCAGCAGGACTCGCTGAGCTCCACCAGCACTGTGCAGTGTGGTGGCTGAGAGCTGCAGGAGCCCTTTGGGGTGTGCACAGTGCTGGGGACAGCAGGGCACATCCACCCTGCACGTGTGGGGCCGTGCTCGTGGTGCACAGTGTTGTACAGAATGCATTACCAGAGGATCTCTTCGGTTGGATGTTGTTTTGGATTCGTTTTCTTTGGTTTTATTTATGCTGCTGACTTTCTTAGGGCCAGATTTCCAAACCTGCTCCTCCTCCAAGCATTCAGCACCCAAATACAACGCACACGCTACGGGAGGGCTTTCCATTGCTGGCAGAAAATACGTGTTATGGCAGACCTTGGGGACTGGGGACCTGTTGCTTCTTAACTCCCTCCCCCCCCTACACTTCAGAGTAATTCTTTTTCTCATTTTCCATTTCAAGGAGCTGGTTGCACGTTGGGCAGGTGCAGAGCGACAGAGCAGAGGTGTGAGCGGGTTTGGGTGTCCCAAGGGGAACCCAAAGGCAGAGCCCTTTGGTGAGGAGGAAACCGCGCACCGTGAGCGCAACGAAAGCACATTTATAGCCTGCCTTCCTTCTCAGCCCACCACAGGTTCCCATCCACCACACGGTGCTGCAGCAGCGTCTGCCACATCTCATCATTGCTGACAGATCCCCAGCTCGTGTCCCTTGGGAGTCCCCAGCAGATGGGTGCCCACACTGCGCCCGCAGCCCCTGGGTTCCTGGCCGTGCCCTGCGGTGATGTTCTTTGCTCAGCCGCATTCTCCCTCTGCGGAGCTCGTGTTTTTCTTCTGTTTGGCTGCAATTAGTCTTGGCTGCTGGGAGCCTACCTTAATTGTTTCTCTGAAGCTCAGCTTTGTAGTCTTCCAGGAGGTTTCTTGCTGTTCTTTCCACCTTTTGCCACACCTGGTTGGACACGCGTGAGCGCACACAGCCATCCAGCAGCCCTTGCGTAGCACGCGCTGCGCTGTGCCGTGTGCCAAAGCTTGACATTTGTTTTTAAAACATGATTAATTCAGTGCCTTAAACAACTCCAACGCAGTGCGGTTTCACCAGGGCTAAACCCAGCTTTCGTGCTGGCTAATTACTGAGCGGAACAACTTTCTTGGATTGCACCTCTTCCCTCCAAGCCCTGCACACTCGGCTGGGAGGCCCGACTAGCTGTGCTGAGCTTTCCTCCCTCCATGCAGGAGCAAGGGCTGCTGTCCCACATGGGGACCACGGCAAAGCTGAGCTCCAGGATGCCAGCACGGCCATTTGTTGCACTTCCCAACAGCAGCGACGCACTCAGCTCGAAGGGATTGCCAGCAGAGCTGGCCCTGCAGCGGTCTGGAACGCTGCTGTGCCGTCCCACCCTCGTGCAGGAGATGCAGTGCCAGCTGCTTGGCCAGCAAACAAAGCGCTGGGCCGTGCTGCGCCATGCAGGGATTTCTCTCTGCACGCTCAGCCTCGCCTCTGAGCTCTCTTTGTGAGGCACAGCCACGAGCAGCCCCTGCAGGAGAAGCGCCACGAAGGTGTTTTGCCCCCCTTCTCAAACTGCTTTGCTATGAAATGCTCATTGTGCTTTTGGTTCCGAAGAGCGAAGCTGCAAAGTTCTCCACTTCCCTGCCGTTGGGGACAGGGTGCCATGCTCTCAGTGCTGCTGCTCACACAGTGCTTATGCAGCTTTCTCTTTTTTTCCTATTTTTTTTTTTCCTTATAGAGCTGTTTTCAGCCCTCCGAATACCATTGTTGCCATTAAAAATAACATTAAAAAAACCCCAAAGGCAGCCTTTCACAAACTTCAGCATATGAAGAACTTGGCTGGAGGTGGACTTGGCAGTGCTGGGGAATAAAGCAGGGTGTATTTATACCTGAGTGACTACGCTGAGCTGCGTTATACCCTTTAACTGTTTCCAACATGAGTAAAGCAGGCTTAGAGAAGAACACAGCGCTGCGTTTTCTGCCAAATGCTTTCGTTGGTGCTGAGCCTGTGGAAGGACCAAACCTTCGTGGTGCAGAACAGGTGCTGCTGGTGCTGCTGGTCGTGTCCCTGGTCAGAGGTGCTGGAAATTCACGTGGGTTTTTGGAAGTGAGGGGCTGCTGCTGGACGAGCAGCTATGGGTTGCCATTGCATTACAGCTGTAACAACACGTGGAGTTTTCTTCCCCCCGTGCTGCTCTCGTTGCAGTGGAGCTGTGAGGGGGGGGGAGGCCGTTCTCCTGCCATTCCCATGGCAGCAATGTCCCCCTCTTTGTGTGTGGTGGTGGAACAGGGCTGGGTGAGGAGAGGAGGGAGATGAGGAGGGGTGATGGCAACAGGGACGGCCCTGGGTCAGCTGTTGGGGCCCCGAAACGTGAGAGCAGACACCGCGAGCGCCTGCAGTGCAGATTTACTGCCTGCAAATGGGGCCGAGGAGGCCTGCCTGCAAGTTTAGCTGGATTGGAAGGAGTTTATGTAAGAGCATTGCTCATCACCTGCACTGTGCTCAAGCAATGAGACGTGGTTGTGGACGTCACCCTGAGTGCAGTCAGCACCTCAATGAGCAGATGTGTTGTGATGGAGCTGCTGAGAGGCCCTGCGCTGCCTTCCTCTGGATGCTTTTCATCTGTCTGCCCTCTGCTGCCTTTCCTTTGCTTTTGGGAAGCTCTCTGCCCTTGCATGAGCAGCGTTTCGGTCGCTGAATCCATCACCTGAGTGAGATTTTGAATGGATGTGTGCTGTATGTAGGAAACGGTTGCTTTTTGTTCACGGCTGAAACGCAATCGCTCCAAAGGTGGAAAGCAGCTCTGGTTAAACAGTCGTGTGTTGAATTTCCAGACATGCCTTTTATTTGGAGGATTTCTTACTCCCCTCTGATTTTAGGGCTCGCATATCAAATAATGATTCCATAAAGCGTGTGTGCCTTCGAATGCTGAGTAAATAAAAACGCCTGCCTACGGTGTAAATAATAACAGGTGGGACAAAATATTTTTCCTTTATGACAGCCCTCAAACAGAGCTCTGTGCCATCCCCCCCCTGTCCTGCTGGTGCTGTTCCCATGGCTCTAATTCATGGGCAGTGCTTACATCAGATCCTCGCAGCACCACGCAGCCCTGACTGGGATCTGCTGTAGAACTGCTTACACACCATCATAGGGAGAACGCATCTGAGTTTCACTCGGGCTCTTCAGTCCCATTTCTGGGAACATTTTTTCTTGCTTCCATTGAAACATGGGCTCCTATCGACTGAATAATTTCAGGAAATGGGTTGCAATTTTAGGTCACTTTGGCATTTCCTCGATAAAGCAGCACGTTCCGCAGGGCCTGTCACAGCTCTGCAGTAATTATCTCTGCTCAGTGAGAAGCAGTGGCTCTCTGAGGTTTTTCTCCCTTTCTTAAACTTGAGTTATTTCTCTCTCCTGTAGTAGATCTCTTGCAGCACGCTGTGAAGACACACACACCCAAAGATGTATTGCTGCTAATGAAGGAGCATGGGGAGAACCGGGGCTGCCGGCTGCTTTTTGGAGATGCTTTTGGAGTGCTCCGTTTGCTGCAGACCTGAGGGCAATTCCCAAAGAAATCCCACCTGGTGATCTGTTCCGAGCATCTTTTCCTGCAGGCTGCGAGGGTTCGTTTGCTTGTGGCACGAAGGAGGGAAGCAGAGGTTGTGGGGGGATTTGTGTTGTGTTGCTCAGTGTTGGGCACAGGTCTGCTCTCACCTGCTGTCCTTCTGGGTTCACACTGAGGTTGTTTTGTTCCCTGTGTCTGTGCTTAGCAGAGGAGCAGCATCTGCCCACGTCTCGGAGGTGGTGGAGCTGGGAGTTAAGTTGGTGTGACCTCGGGCTCAGGGGCTTCTGTGCAGCTCCCCCTAAGCTGGAGAGGTCCTGCAGCAGCCACTGGGTGATGAACCATGATTTGAACCTTGCTGCTGCTGAGGAGCTGCTCTGTGCTCCCACCAACTCATATCCAGGTGCCAAGGAGCCACGCTCTGCCTGCTGCTGGAGTCCTTCAGCCCTTCTCTAAGCAGAAACTGGAAGGGGAAGCACAATTCTGCCTTGTGAGTAATTGGACTATGATTTAGAAATGATCTTTCTCCATCTTCTTGCCTGGGGAAGTTGCTGACTTGCTGGTTTGTGTTGGATTTTGTCTCATATTCATCAAAGGCTTCCAGACCCTTTGGACAGATGCCTTTTTGTGTTAGGAATCTGATACTTGGCACTTCACTAGAGAAACCTTGCTCGTGTTAAAGCCTGTTGTGCCAAGCAAGGGCTGCTCTGGCAATGTTTGGCGAGGCTTGGTGAGGGAAGGCATTTCAAGAGAAGCCACTGTTTGTCTCCCGGGAATCTGCTCGTGAAAGGAGGAACAGGAGGATGCACGGAGGATGGGGCCAACTCTGCTCAGTGGTGCACAGCAATGGGACAAGGGGTAATGGGCACGAAATAAAACCCAGGCAGAACTTTGCTGTGAGGTGCCTGGAGAGGTGTGGGGGGGTGTCCCCAAACCCACCTGCGTGCTTCCCTCACCCTTCAGCTGTGTGTGACCCTCAGCATCCTTCCCTTTGTGCTGCGATGTGTGAGCAGCCCTGCAGCGTGGCTGGGAGGTGATGTGGGACCTCCATAACACCTCTCTCACATCAGAGGCCAAGCCAGATCTGATCTGGAGGTTGGCCAGGGCGAGGAGGATCACGGACAACCAGACTCTGCTAACAGCTCTTATCCTGCCAGCTCCTGGCGTGGAGGCAGGGTTAAGGAATGGCACTTTTTGTTATGGTAACAGTAAACTTGTTACTGTTTACAAGAGTTATAAACAGTGAGTTGTGTGGCTGGGAGGACTGGTGGAAGCTGTGCTGGGAAAAGCATTCTGGCTGCCCGGGGCTCTGAGCCGAGGGGTTTGTTGATCTTACTGTAAGGGAAAGCTTTTCTAGTCCCAGCCGGGTGCCTTTGGCTGATGTGCTGCCCGGGGGCTCTGGTAATCCTGTGCTGGGGTTTTACATCTGACAGGACGCTGACAATGCCTCCCTGTCCCATCACATGTGTGTCTGGAGCAGGACAGAAGCTCTTGGTGACGGCTGCTGCTTCATGTGAGATTTGACCCTTTTCCCAAAGCATGTGGGAATGCTCTTCTTTGCAGCTGGGCTGTCGCTTTGCTCCTCCACGTGCTGCTGTCTGCTTTGTAAGGCCCTTCAGGGCCATGCCTGCTAGGAAGGGACATCCTGCTAACAACAGCTGCAGCTCACAGCAGTGGTGCAGCTCCAGGGCTGCTGGGTGGCTCTTGCAGGCAGGGAGCAAGGATGCATTTGGTGCTGTGTGGATCCCACAGCTCACCAGCCTGTTGTTGGGGATGTGCTGTGGCCGTGCTGTGCGGGCTCGAGGCTCAGAGCTATGCAGTCAGGAGGGACCCCCTTGGACTTTTGCTTTTACTCTGAGCCGTAGGTTAACTCGTAATGACTTGTTAAATATGGCGTGTCCATTGGAGATTTACCTCGTGGTAGTTCCTTGCCAATATTCCAGTTTATACAGTTGGGTTTACTTTATCAAGCTTATAAAGCATCAGGGTGTTGTGCCTCTGAAGCAGATTTTACAGCGCTGGCTTTTGGCGTTCTTTCCCAGCTGACAGTTTTAAGCTCGCCTGTCGCTTTTTTGGTTGCAAAGCAAACATTCTCACTCCTTCCCTCACACCCCAGAATAACTCTGAAATCAAAGCCTGGGGCTCCCAGCATCCTGCACGCTCCCACTCGGTGCCATCCTCCCTGCAGAGCTGGAGAGCTCTCAGCACATCTCTGGGCGTGAGAGATGGTGATGAAGAAGTGAACAGAGAGCTGGGCAACCCAGGGAGGAATGGGCAGCTTCCCTGAGACCCTGCAGGCACCAAAGTGGGGCTGAGAGCCGGCAGCTGCTTCCAGTGGAGCTCTGCAAGGACCTGAGGGCAGCCGGGCTGTGCCTGCTGTGTGTCCGAGTGGCTGCTCTGCCTAAAAAGGAAGAACTCCTCTTCGTTTTTATGGCACCTGAAGGTGGGTTTGGTGGGGCTCTGTGCCATGGCAGCAGTGCTGGGTGTTGGTGTGGGGATGGCAGCACCAAATGCAGCCGGGTGTGCTGGGATGGAGCTGGGTCCCCTCTGTGCTTTTTAGGGTGGCTTTTTGGGGTGGCTGTTCGGGGTGCTGCTGCTCTCTGGCTCCTGATTTCAGCTGAGCGTTGGTTTGGAAGGTCAGGAAACACAAAGCAGAGAGCTGTTAATGGCTGCACTTAGACAAATAATAAAGAGCCTTTCCTGGAACGGGCTCAAAGCAACATGTTTCCTTCCTTGCATTTTAGTGGGAAATCTCTTACTATTTTTGAAAGCTTGGGGCAGTGCCTTACACTTCCTTCTTTTTTGGGTAGTGGCCTAGAAATGGCCATCGTGCTCTGCCTTTCCTTCCCTCGTGCTTATCCAGCAGCACTTTGCTTCTCGTTGCACTGAACCTTCCCCCTCGCAGTTCCTGCTCCCAGTGGCAATTACAGATTCTGCACTGAGCCTGCCTGCAATCTTGTCTATTCCTCTGTATAAGATGTATGCCGCGGCACAGATCCTGTGCAGCCATCCATAATAATCTCGTTTATTGTGGTTTTATCTCCTCTTCCCAGTAGCGATGTACTGCCTGTCCTTGGGGCTCCTCTGGTGTCTTGAGCACCATTTGTGTTTGAATAGGCTTGTTTGTATCGAGGCTCCGCTTGTTAATGCTCTTGGCATGGCTCCCAGGTCTCAACAAAGTTACCCAAATTGATCTGGGATGGCCTTGTGACTCATTAGTCTGCGAGAATTAATCCCATGTAGCTCAGCCTCATCAAAACCGAACTCCTCGCTCTGCGCTGCCTTTCACGCGAGCTGCCGTGGGCTGGGAGGTGGGAGCAGCAGTGCTGCAGTGCTCCCAGCTGGCCCGACTCCCCCAGGAGGATGCAGGGATCCTCACCGTGCCGTGTTGTCATTTTCTTACAAAATCTGTCCCTCTTTCCAGGTCCTCCACCCTTCTCTAAAGCTCTTTGCCCTGTTTGGCAGCACTGGAGGACTGCAAACAGGTTTTCTCTGTTGCCCATCGGTGGAAAGAAAGGCACCTTGCCTCCAGCTGCACCCTGCTCAGGCTTGTTGCTGCACGCTCAGGCTGATGGCTGCCGTGGGCTGCTGGGCTGCCACGCTGGGATGCTGTGCTCTGCTGGGCTGCCATGCACTGCTGAGAGCTGCATCGTCGTTTTGGAGAGCAGAACAACTCAATCCACGCGTCGGGTGGGAGCGCGCCAGGAGCTGAAGCCTCATCAGCCCATACAGAGCACAGAGGTGATCCCACCCACAGCCATGTGTTTCTCTGCCCGAAGCCAGCAGCCCTTCTCTTTGTGCACTACACCTCTCAGCTCACAGCCGGGTCCCCAGGCACCTCCTTTCTCTCCGTGTCCCCATCTCCAGTGGTTCTGCTAATTGTGCAGCTCATCCTTCGGGCGAGTGAATGGTAGCAGAGAACACACACACACACACGTCAGCAGAGCGTGCCATTTGCTTTTGTTTTCCGTTCCACTTTCAGCCTATTTTTAGGAGGTAGCTCTGCAGCTCTTTTGGTTTTGTTTCATAGTTGGTGCAAACCTCTAGCTTTAATTTTGTGGTCATATTAATGTAAAGTTTATCCTTCTGATTTATGGGAATGAACCATAAATGTGCTGGTGCTGGGAAACCAGGGAGTGCATCCCTGCAGGGCAGGGAGCCGTGCTGTGGGGCTGTGCTGTGCCATGGGGCTGTGCCATGGGGCTGTGCCATGGAGCTGTGCCATGGGACTGTTCTACGGGGCTATGCTGTAGCATGGGGCTGTTCTGTGGGGCTATGGTGTGGGGCTGTGCTGGGCTATGGGGCTGGCTGTGCTATGGGGCTATGCCGTGGGGCTGTGCTGTGCTATGGGGCTATGCTGTAGGGCTGTGCTGGGCTATGGGGCTGTGCTATGGGGCTGGGCTGTGCTGCTGGGCTGTGCTATGGGGCTATGCTGTGGGGCTGTGCTGTGCTATGGGGCTATGCTGTGGGGCTGTGCTATGGGGCTGAGCTGTGCTATGGGGCTGTGCTGTGCTGCTGGGCTATGCTACAGGGCTATGCTGTGGGGCTGTGCTGTGCTACAGGGCTGTGCTATGGGGCTGTGCTGTGCTATGGGGCTGTGCTTTGCTATGGGGCTGTGCTGTGCTATGGGGCTGTGCTATGGGGCTGTGCTATGGGGCTGTGCTATGGGGCTGTGCTGTGCTATGGGGCTGTGCTGTGCTATGGGGCTGTGCTGTGCTGTGGGGCTGTGCTGTGCTGTGGGGCTGTGCTGTGCTATGGGGCTGTGCTTTGCTATGGGGCTGTGCTTTGCTATGGGGCTGTGCTGTGGGGCTGTGCTGTGCTATGGGGCTGTGCTGTGCTATGAGGCTGTGCTGGCACATTTGCAACAGAACAATTTCTGCATCCACCCGAGATTCACTGGGATTTGAAGTATTTCAGCTTGTTTTGCAAGACACAGATGTGAGAGTGTTGGGCACAGGCATTCCTGCAATAACAATAGTCACATGCAAGCACAACAATAGAGCCTTATTTTTAGAGTGTTTTTCATACCAGTCCTGTCCCCCAGCGTTCAGCAGTTTGTGGTTGGGGATTTGTGCCATCTGGAGATGTAAGGGGAAGGTTTTCAGTGGGGCTCTGTGGCAGTGCAGAAGAAGCGTGCGCTGTTTGGAGTCCCGTGGTGATGCAGGGGTGTGGGCTGTGTGTGGGGCCAGCTGGATGTGGGGCAACAGGAACAGCTCTGGGGGGATGAGGGGCATCCTATCCTGGTCTCCAGGCCGTGGTTGCTCATTACTTCTGCAAATCATGACTCGCATCTGCAGATCTTGGCTTCAGACTGCTTTCCAATCTCAGCTTCTCGTTGGTAGTTGGCTGGAGCAGGTCTGTAACAGCTTTACAAACAGAATCCCTGCTGCCTCTACCTGCATCGTGGGCACCTGGAGGGACGTGAGACGTTTGCAGTGAGATGCATTTGTGGAAGAGTCCCCGTGGGTAACAAAGTACCAAAGAAGAGCAGTCAGGCTGTGGCTGTTCCTGTGCTGCCCAACCAAGGCTGTGGCCAAAACCCGTCCTGAGGCTGCGGCACACTTCAGAAACCCTTCTGTGTAAAGCTGACCTGAAAAGATGCAGAGCATCTCGGATGAAAGGGCCCATAAACGCCAGAAGTGCTTTGGAAAACCTGCATCCTGCTTCTTGTCTCTTTCTCCTAAAGTGTTTCCAAATGGAAGTTGTTGGAAATGGGTTCCGTGAGGTGCCAGCACCGTCCTGGGGGAAATCCTGTTCAGGAAGGCTGGTCTTTCATTGCTGCTGTTGATGCGTGTAGTACATCTAATTTGTTTTAAGGGAGTGAAAATATTACCCCTAGGTGTCTGTCTAGACTAGGATAAGGGGCTTGGTTTTGTTCTTAATGGGTTAGTTAACGTGCTTTGGGACCACTTTGGTTTATGGACTGATTTACCAGGGGGAAAGCAGCATATGGGTCGGCTTTAATATCTGCAGGAAGAATGAAACTTTTTAAAAAAGGGAAAATGTTGCTGACTGAGGTAAGCAAAGGGAGCTCACTGCCAGCCCAGCATCACAACCCGGTCCTTTGAACCTCAATACCCAGAATGGCACCTTTGGTGTGTGCTACAGTGCCAGGGGAGCAGCAGGGAATGGGATCCCTGTGTGGATGGGAGGCAGTGATGGGGAAGGGCAGCACTTCTCTATCAGACTGGGGAGCACTGAGGACAGCAGCAGAGGGGAATGAGCTGCAAAGCTGCACGAGGGGACGGCGCTGGGCAGGATTAGGGTTAGAACTCTTCTGTCTGCCTGCCTTCCCATTGCAGGGGCTTCACGGGGTCATTATGGTTGGAAAAGTTCAGCTCATGGAGCCCAACCTTCTGGATTTGCCATCCCCGGGATGGATTTTCCATTTGCTCCCGAATTGTTCTGAAGGGATTTTGCCTGGTTTGAGTTCCGCAGGTGCTAATTTGATATTTTGATTTGTTTGAGGGTTTTCTGTTTTAATTCTCTCGACTCTTCGCAAGGGAATTAAGCTGGCAGGTTCCAGGTGGGTCTGCTGACCGCGTGATTTATTGAGCAGCCTGCAGCCTGCTTGGTGAGTTGCACACAGAATTGATGCAGTGTCTGCCTTCACACTCCTGACTCAGATTTTCCAAAGCCTCAAAATAAAGCAGATCATCTCCAGTTCTTTCTTCATCAGAGCAATAATCTGAGCTTAACTTCAGGAAAAAGTCATCTTTGTCAGCGCTGACACCCGTGGGTAAGCAGTGAAGTGGTAAGCAGTGGAGAGACGTGCAGCATGCCCTCGTCCTGCCTTTGGGAGCATCCTCTCTTGAGCTCCTCTTGCTTTGGTGAGGAACTGCGGGTTGCAGGTGAAGGTGGGGATGAAATCCATTGCAGAGATGCACTGATGGAAGCCAGGCTCGTGATGTTTTCCTGCGTGCTGTGCATCCTGTGGATGCCCAGCCCAGGGCAATGCAGTGCTCTGGGGACTGCTGTGAAGTGTGGCTTTGGGTTTATTCTTGCAAGCAGTCCATACTTGCATACTTGTTAGTAGGGTAAGAGAGAAAATCACACGTGAGCTGTGGCAGCGTGGTGTACTTTGCTTGGAAGCGACTTTTCAGTTTTCTGTGGCCACAGCAGCCCGTCAGCTCTGTGCTGACAGAGCTCTGAAGCACACTTTGGTAATCTGTCTGCGTTTCCTCGCTTCCCCTCACCATTCCCAACATGCTAAAAATCATCAAAGCAGTGAAATACTGTCCCACGCCGCAGGAAGAGGGATGGGAGCGTGTTGCTGGTATCCAATCATCTGCTTATCCTGCCTGTTCTTAAGAAGAGAATTTATTGAAGCAATTTATCCTGACTAAATGTGATATAAATCTGAGCACATGTATGTGCATAGCAGCCCTATTCCGTCGTGAACGAGCGGCTGAATCTGCCTTTAAAGAGCGAACAAACCTTCCTGCTGCCAGCCCAGCAGCTCTGGCTGCGTGTTGTCCCCAGTTTGTGGCAGAGCTGTGCCATGGGATGGAGCTGGCAGGCGGAGCACACGGCAGCACCGGGCTCTGGTTTGGTTTGGATTGGTTTCCTTTGGTTTGCTTTGGATTGCTTTGCTTTGCTGTGCTTTGGTTTCCCCCTCTCTCATTCTTTTTGGGCCATTGGAGCCCCAGCAGCCACGGCTGATCCGTTTCTTTTGTTTCTCAGGCAGTTTTAATTCACATTGGAATTGTGGGCTTTGGGCTCTGCTCACCTCGTGCTGTTCTTGTTGGGAAGGCATAGGGTGGGATGGACAGATTTCCAACCTTAGCAGTGCAGTGTTGGCTGCCCTGGGAGACACAGCAGCTCCTTCCCATAATTATGCCACGTGTTGGACAGTAAGATTTGTTTGTTGATGTAACAGATACATCCCCAACCTCATCCCACACAACCATACGCGTACAAGGGTGACTTAAGCAGTCTGTAAACACTTCCAGCACTGAGCTGTTTGACAGCAGGGTGTGTTATGGCTCTTCTTGCAGCTCGGTGCCCTCATTGCTGCAGCTCTCACCGTGGGGGAGCATCACTGCTGTGGCCTGGGAGCCTTTGGGTCTGGGGATGAGTTTGGGAGCCTTGGAGGCTCAGGGTCTCCTCGCAGCCTGCGCTCCAGGAGGAGCCTCCAGGCTCTTAGGATGGTCGTGCTGCTATTTCCATCCAGGAATGCTTTTCAGACATTAACCTTTGAGCCCCACAAGTGCAAACTTGTGCCCCCGGCTCTGGAGGCATGGAAGCAACTTGTCAAAGCCTGCACAAATCAGTGACTAAATGCAGAGTGGAGAGGCTGGAAATAATGACTTGCTTCTACTTTCAGTGTGATGGACAACGCTGCCTGCAGCTCTGGTGCTGAGTGCTGTGACACCTCCATGCCTCCTATGGGCGAGGAGGACAAGCACAGAGTGAGGCTGTGATGGGAAAACGAGATCCAGGCTGCCCAGGACAGCAGTTATCAGACCTTTAGTTGCTCTGTATCCTAATGGCAGAGTTTTACCAGCCCCTGTACTGCAGGCAGTGAAGTGACCCCAGCGCTGTGCTGTGTGTCCCAGCTGTTATCCTTTGTTTCCTTACAGGAAGAGCAGTGACTGGGTGGCCCTATGCTAGCACAGGTGAGCAAGGACTGTTTCTTGCCTCACCCAGCCTTGCATTGCTCTGCTCAGCTAACAGGAATATTAGATGCTGTTCTTCTGGACTTTGAGTGCAGGCGACACAACATATGAAGAGCTCTCTGCTTCCCTTCTCCTTAAAAGCTGTGGCTGCCACATCCCTGGAGGTGCTCATCCTGGCCATGGATGAGGTCCTGGGCACCCCATCTGGTGCCTGACATCGTGGTTGGCAGCCAGTCCATGGCAAGGCTTGGGGTTGGATGTGAGATCCCTTCCAGCCCAACCATGCTGCATTCCATTGGCAGTGTTTGCAGTCAGTGTGAGCAGCGTTTTGCTACCATGGGAAGCTTCGACCTCTCCATCTCTCCCTGCTCGAGGCTGCATTGTGGATAAAGCTTCATCTTCGGGGCTTCTGTGTGCATCAGAGCAGCTGCTGTGCTGTCCTATGCTGGGGCACAGGCTGCCCTTTGCTGGGATTTCATCTCCCTGCACAGTGCTGTCACCTCTCACTGCGCCTCAGGGGCTCCTGCTGGTGCTGGGATGTTTCTGCCCATCTTTACTGTCATCCTCATCCCATTCTGGAACATTCTGGTCACTGTCCCATTCCACTTGGGATGTCTGCGGGTCTGTTTAGACGCTGCCGTTCTGCTCCATAAATCCAAACCCCAGTGCTGTGGGATCCTCCCCCCTTTTGGATGGGGAGGAACAGGCGGCCGCTTCTGCACAGCTTTGGGTTGGTGCTGTGCTGTACTGCAGGGAGGTTCCGCCCTGCAGCCACGCGTTGGAGCCTCGCCTGGAAATTACTAAAGAATTTCTTTATTCCTCCTTAAGCAACATCGATTTTGAGCAACAGGGGACCATTTTGCACCCCGTGTGCTCACCCTGCGCTGCAAAGTTGCATTCTCACAGCACTTTCCTACACCCAGCTCCTAAAAGTGCCCCCCCCCTCCCCGGTGCTGTGTCCCCATGGATGCATTCTGCCTGCTGTGCTTTCTGCTCCTGCACCCAACCCGGAGCACAGAGCTGCTGGAGCAGCCATGGCATTCTTTGCAAAGCAAAAGGAGAGCATTTGCTGCGTGATGGCTTTTTAAAACCCCGCTATGAAAATAGCAGTGGGTGGAGGGAATGGTTATTCCTCCAATTTGGGGCGGTGGGGGCGGCTTTATTTACTCTTATTTCTTATTAATAAGAGTGGCTTCACTCGTAGCATAATAGGAGTGAGTGTTTTGTTATCCTTGGCTGTAATCTGTGATAAACTGCCCCTGCCATCAGCCTCGTAGTTTACCCACTAGGGAGCCGGATTATTGCCTTGTAAAATGGAGCACCACTCCTATAATCCCTTAATTAATTAAATGACAAATTTTAGTTCTCTCCCATTGAAAATATAACTTGCACATAGAGAAGGCTTGGATTTATTCCATCGCTTCATGCTCACACGTTGGGTTTTTTCCCCCCCCCCAAAGACCATCGCTTCCTTCGCTCACTGCAATGCAGTGTGGGGACGAAGTGGTGACTGATGCTTGGGGGTTGTGGGGGCTCAGTGTGGGGCAGCCCCAAGTGGTTCCCAGTGGCCCTTTGCCCACAGGGCAGCACTTTTCCCATAGGTGAAAACCAGTAGGGCCCTCCGTACGCCTCATTAACGGGTCGGGTTGATCTCTGTTCCCCGATGGCGATGCAGGACGCAACGATCTCCTCCTCCCTGATTAATTACAGTCCTGCACGGGGCTGCTTCTGCTCCAGGTATTTTAAATGTATTTATTTATTTTCCCCTTCTTATTTAACAATTTCCTCTTTTCTGCTCTCTCCCCAGCGTAGCGGAGCTGCATGAAATATGGGCGACGACAGACCCTTCGTGTGCAACGCCCCCGGCTGCGGCCAGGTACCTGCACAGTGTGCTTTATTGTGAACGTGTCGCTGTGAATCAAAGTGGCTGTTTTATCACTGAGGCAAAGAGTTTAAAGGCGGTGTTTTACGTGATCACTGGAGGTAATCAGATCGGAGGATTTGCAGTGTGTAAATCCAGGTTATGAGCGAGCGCGGGCACTCCAACGTAATGAAACCTGCTGTGCTTTGTGGTGTGTTGTTATTCTGTCCGTGTGTTCCACTGCACAGCACACACTGATCTCCATTCACATCTGCCCGCAGCACTGCTGTCTCCTTTCAGGGCATTCAGGAGGTCAGAGGTTCACTCCATGTCGGATGAGTTCTTTGCCACGTGCCTCAGTTGATGGTTTGTGTTATGCAGACCCCAAACTGCTGTCGTCTGTTCCGGGCTTGCTGAAAAATAGATGTGAGAGGGAGAAAAAAGACCCGTTGTGAATTTTTGCTCTGTGGGTGACAAAGTGGAGTCGGCTGCAGCCGTGCAAAGTGTTGGTGCAAACTGTGAGTGCTTGGAGTGAGCTCCAGCCCAGCGCTGCGCTGCTGCGTGCTGCGTTGATGGGAGGAGCGGAGCATTGCACAACCCTGTGAGTGCTGCTGCAGCAGGGACTGGGAGGAACCAGCACAGCCCTGTGTGGGGTGTGGACAGCTGGAATGGTCTGTTCTGAAGCGTTCCGACCTCAGAATGCAACTGTTAGGATGGAGAGGAGGGGGCTGTGTGCCTTCAGTGAGGCCTCCGGCGCTCCGTGCCCGCTGTGTGCTGCTGGTCACAACCCCATTGCGAGCTCTGACCCCCCACAGGGTCCCCCCGTCCCCCTTTGGAGTTGAAATTAAGGCTAATGTTGCATCCTGTGTGAATTCTGTGATGTTTATTTGTGCAGTGCAGAAATGGGTCCAAAAAAAGGACTCAAAGCCTGTAGTTTTGGGGACTGTGGCTCTTTAACCAGCAGCACTTCAGCTCTGCTGCACTTCGGTTCCATCGGCAGCACTTCCCATCCACGTGCAGGTGATCTTCCTTCTTTCTTTTTTTTTTTTTGTAGGCTGCTTTTTATCCTGAACTTCTTTGCCTGTGAAATTGTGCAAGTCATTTATAAAATGTATTAGCTGCATTTGAGCACTTAATGATGTGAGCACCTCAATCATACAACCTTAAAATCGGATTCAAACAAGCAATTAAGGCAAACAACAATGTATTTAAATTTAATCTCCCACAATCTCCCACAAATGACATATAAAGGTGGTTGCTTCCTCCTTTCGCTGTTCCAGACTGCTGCTTATGGGTAATTCTGACAATTCTTCATGTTAATATTGAAATGTTCAAATCCAGGTAATTCATCCCGCTGTGATTCATTGTGATCCAGCCTGACCTCGCGCACGGCTTCCTGGAACGTCCTTCAGTACCCGTTCAAACCAGAGCATGTATGAAATAATGATGATCCAAGCTTGATTTAAAATATTTCCAGTGATGGAAAATTCACCGCAGCCCTCGGTTAAGTTGTTCTAACAGTTAATTGCTCTCTCTGGTGGGGAAGAATTGCCTTATTTCCAGTCTGAACCTGCTCGGCTGCAGCTCCTGGGCTGCAGATCTTATTAATTTTTGTTTGTTAGACAGAAAATCCTTCCTAGCAAATCTCTGTGGGTGTTTACCGACCGATGGAGTCACCCTTTGCAGTCCTTCAGACTGCACACACAGCCCCAACCTCTCCCTGTAGGTCTCAGTGTCTCCTATGAGCGGAGCAGCAGCACGGGGAGATTCTTTCCAGCCCAAGAAAGAGCTGTGCTGGTGTTGGAGAGGCTCTCCTGCAGCATTCAACCATTTTTCTCATTCTTTAAGACCTTTGGGTGCATTTTGTATACAAGCACTGCTGAGTGGGCAGCTGTGCTGGATATTGAACCACTTTGGTCAGCAGTGTGACCATATGTGGGGCAGTGCCTGCTGGTTGTGTCCCTTTGCCATGGCTCCAGTGTCTCTGTTCCTTTCACTTCCAGACCTCTGATCTCTTCCCCGATCCATCAGCATGTTTTGGTCCCTGCAGGCTCCTGCTCCTCTGGGTACATCCCCCATTTTTGGAGTGATCCTGTTCCCAAGGATGTGCTGCCAGGGCCCCAAACAGCTGCAGTAGGTTCAGCTTCCATCACCAGCAGGCACAGAGCAACCATCAGCGCCGTTCCACTCCGAGTGCTGCATCCTTCCCCGTGTGAGCTCTGCATTGAGATGCACAGCAGCACCAGAGGTGACAGGAGAAGGGAGAGCAGAGCCAGGCTGACCCGAGCAGGAGACTGAAGGCAATCACCATGAATCCAGTGGTGATTTTTTCACTTCAGCTTAAAGGCAAAAGAATTCTTTTGCTTCCCAGTTGCCATTCCTTTGACCCGTCGGCTGCTTCCTTCCCTCCATACCTCACACCACCCCAATTCTTTGGCTTTGTTCCTCTTTGCCCTGCTTTCCTTTCATTGCTTTGGGCAGAAGGAAGCCATAGGACTGAATTTCCAGGGAAGCAAGGAGAGGGAAATGGGAGCAGCCACCAAAAATAGATGCGCTGATCCCTCCGTGCCCCCCACATCACCGCGGTCAGTGGGGCTCCAGGGGGGGGGGGGCCGTAAACATGTTGTGGTTGCTAGGTCTGTAAGGGCTGTTATTTTGGGATCCTGTGTGTTCCATCACTTCCCAACAGCACGACTGCTGCAACACAGCTGACTTCTAAATGCGCCCCATGCACAGCTTTTAAAAAGGGTTTTTCCCAAGGTCGTGGGGTGGGTCCTCCTGGGAGGGGGGGATATGGGACTGTTCCTCCCTGACCCCTCCCCGGTGTGCATTGCAGGGCAGTGGGCAGCTGCTGCCTCCTCTGGCGCAGGGCTGTGCCTGCACTGAGGCTCCTATTGAACTCATTAAGCGAAACGAGGTGCTGCGCGCCGCTAATCATCGTTAAAAATCTCCTAATGCCATTTATTGTGCAGAGATGAAAGTCAGCCTCAGCACAACCACGTGCTCACTGTAAGCCGACGCGCCGCCGGTGAAGTTGGAAGGTAGGGCTGAGTCTGTATAACGATACGGCTCTGACTCATTAACACGGGGTAATTAAAACTTTGGCCGTCATGCTGAAGGGATCCAGAGCCATGGTCTGGAAGGGAGGAGGGCAGTGGGTGGTGCTGGGCTGTGGGGCAGTCGGGGGGGTCCTATCAAGGTCCGTTTCTCCCCGCAGCACTGCCAGCACCTCTCACCATGCCTGGGGTGGGCAGCAGAGAGCTGCACCTCTGACTGCTCTGCCGCCTTCTGCTGCCCTCCCAGAGAGCTTTGGGTGCTCCAGACCTGACAAAGCATCACAACGAAGGAACATCTTTACCAATAGAGATGTTTGGTCCGTTCCCATGCCTGGGCAGATGGGGGCCCATCACACCGAGCGGCTCTGCACAGAGCAGGGCTTCTCCTGCCCGCACATCCCACACCGTTTCCCTCCTCGGAAGCGACGCAAATCACTGCTGTGTCCTCATTCAGCACTGCAGTTATCCAGGCCATTTCCTCAAACAATCGTTTGCTTTTTAAACCCGCCCTTAATTTAACAATTTATTCCCTTTAAGCCCACGGCACCGAGGTGATGCTCGTGCAGTGTCCGAGAAACGCAAAGCCCAGAACTTTCACGAGGCCAGACAATGATTTTTCTTCTTTGTGGTTTATTGTATCCTCTTATCTTGTCATATAATAGAAATAATGTTTATGGCATTGAGGCCTCAGCATCACTTGGCATTTAACCAACCTCAAAAGCAGTTTATTGCTTTGTATACTCTGCCACCATGACCATTATCCCTTAAATCTCTATTGCTTTGTAATATACGAGGCAACAAACGGCTTCAGCGATTGGTTCAGTGTGGGACTGAAGCTAAGGTGTGTTTTGTGGCTTGTATAATCCAAACGAATATGGATTATTCCTTTCATACAAGGCAGAAGGGGGAAGAAATGGGCAGCTTCTGCTTCTGAGGAGCATCCTAGTGACGAGCTCTCCTTGCTGAGGTTCTCATTTTGACGGGGGCTGGGACGTGCCTGGTGTTGGGGCAGCTCAGGTGCTGCTGTGGGATGTTCTGGGCTGTGATTTGTGCTGATATTTCTTTGTCCCAGCATCAGGCAGGGAGCAGCACAAGGACTGAGCCTGGTCTGCGTTCCTGCAGAGGCTGAACGCCCTCGGTGGAGGCAGGTTGGATTCAGAGCAATGGAGTGCAGCAGGTAGGGAGGTGTGCAGGCAAGCAGGGTGAGGGAGAGCAGCGCCTGCACCGGTCTGCTTTACAGCTGACTGTTTTCCACTTTAATTCTTGGTGCTGATTTAATGGCCCTGCTGGGGTCTGCCTCCTGAGGCTCCATTCCTGGCGCTGCTGAAGGGCAGCACGGGAAATTCAGAGGGCTGAAATCAAATCTGTGAGCGGCGTCAGCCCCATTGGCGACCTGTTGTGAGAGCAGGCAGAATTTAAATGGCTGTTAAGCAGAGTTATGGCACCCCGTCCTCCTGTAGAAATTGTTCCTGTCTCGGCACTGGGAGTGAGCAGGGCTCAGTTTGGGCACAGATTGGTTTTCCTAGAGAGCTTTGGCTCCTGGCAGCCACGGGTTTAATGAGGTCGGTGCTGATTCGTCTTTGGAAACCTGAGCTGATTAAGCAGGAGAGCAGCCGATAGCGTTGGTCACAAGTGGGCTGCTGAGGATGGACAGCCGTGGGGTGGCACAGACACGGTGCCATGGGGCACCAGAGGGCCCACACGGGTCTGGATCCCACGTGGAGCAGATCCCATCCATCCATGAGCCCTTACAGACTGCCCTGCCTGTCCCCGGGGGCCGTGTCCACATACGGCCAAATGTCAAAGTGAAAAATGGTGGATGGGAAAGACGGAGCGAAGATAACGCCCTTCCCTGAGCTTTTCCTGATGCGTGGGCACAAACACCCCTGTCCTGCACTTAGCATGCAGAGCCACATCTGTGTGCAGCCCCTCTGCACCCGCGTGGTTCGCAGAGCTGAGCCATAAAGCGCAGTTTTTCTTCGCTGTGTTTTAAATGGAAGCAAAACGTCTGCAGCTCCGCGACTGCTCACACCACATCTGCAGCCCTTTATCTGCAGCTGCCAACGACCCAGGTGAAATTCTGCAGAGAAACATCTCGCTTTAAAGGCCTTCCATCACTTCTTAGGAATGCAGGTTCGCGGAGTTAATTATTTATTTCCAATTACAGCCCTTCCAGCTGCGGTACCTGCACGAATGGCAGAGGCTGCACATTGACAGTGTGGAAGGAGGGCTTGCTTGGAGCAGCTCTGGGGTTGTTAGCACCAAAAAAGTGCATTCGTCTGAACTGCAATTCGTGTGTGTTGTCAGCAGAGCGGAATGATCTCCCCCACCTCTCACGAAGGTGTTTTTGGAGGTGGGGAGAGGAGAGCTAATTTTGAATAGTAATCAGCTGGAGAAGGCATCTGAAACCAGTAAACGTTTATTTTTTACACTCCTATAACTTAAAAACGGCCAAACCAATTTAAACCAAATTGGATAATAAAAAATATTGCTCCTAGGCTGAGCCCCTCTATGCCAAGTTCCAGCCTAGAATGAATTTTTATGACCAAATTATAAACCCCCTAGAAATGAAGGCTTAAAATGGAAATGTTGACAGACCTTTAACTACAAAAGCACTATAACAGAACTTCTTTTTTTATAAAATGGCTGTTTTAAAATATAATTAAGACTTAAATATTATTTAATAGCAGCATTTCCTGTAAGTTAAAGCCTTTATCATTCCTATGGCTGGGATTCATTGCCAGCTCCAAGAGGGCCATTTCTGCTTTGCATTGGAAGCACGTGTGCGCGCTGAAGCGGTGCAGACACTTGTCTGTCAGATGGAAATGGCTCCGGACAGCTTTCCAGATCCCTCTCTGCTAAATAAGAGCCCGGATGCCACAGCACTGCTGGACTTGTGCACAAATCCCACAGCAAACTTACGGCAACCTGTGCCAAAGGGCCGACGTGCGCTCGCGTGAAACGCCGGTGCAGGAAAACGTGTTTGCATTCCCTCTGGCTGACGGGGCATTAATTAGGAGCTGTGAGGTATTAACGAAGAGCTCTGCTGTCCTCAGCCCGTGCCTGGAGCAGCTGTCTGCACTGCAGCATAGCAGGGAGGGCCATCCCTTGTGGTTGTGCTGCTCTGCTGCAGAGCTCCCTGCAGCCCTGCGCTGCTCTGTGTGCTGCAGGGCGGCTGCTGCACCGTACCCAGCACAGGGCTTGCTTTCCATCCTGCCCCTTTGGGATAATTCCTCAATTTTCCTGCCGTCCCCCCATATCAACCCCTTTGCTATAGGTTTATAAGTAACCCCACAGTGGTTGCTGCAGTGCTGCAGTGCAGGGGCAGTTGCTACACCTCTTCCCCTCATGGCACAGCGCTTTGACAGCGCGACGAACAGTGGAAGGGCGACAGCACAGTGACCTCTGCTTTCTGCTGCTGCCTTTCTCTGCGTCCTCCCTGGGTTAACCCAGCTGCCTTCCTCACCCTCCTCAATGGGACGGGCTGCTCTCCACCTGCAGCCGTGGGGTGGGTGCTGCTGCTTCCTAGGGCACTGCAGCTGCTGTGTTTTTCTGTACCGCAGTGCACGGCCAGGAGGTCTGTGGGAGCTGCTGGCTCTGCTCCATGCAGCTCTGCAGCAAATTTCACTAAAGAACTCTCCGATCCAATTCAGTGTATATTTGGGGGGAGGAGGTTATGAATCGCTTTACGTGTCCATGGTGGGGAGATAAGCGACTTCAAACTCGTGTTGATTCTTTTCTAGCTCCAATTTTCTCAGCAGCAGCAGCTGGGCCGCCTGGCTGCTCGCTGTGGAGCTGCACCGAGGTTTGGCAGCAGTTCTCACATTTCTTAGAGTTATCTGCTCCGGCTGCGTTAGGATTTCCACCCCATTGGCTGCAGCAGCAATTAGCAGGAAGAAATAGCAGCTCTGGATTTGCAGCAGTAGCGGCGTGGCTTTCCCCTCTGTCTCTGATGCTGCGCTGAGGCTGAGAGCAACGCCTCCAGGTATGCAGCAGCTGCCATCGCTGGGTGCAGGTTTTGCAGAGGGTGCACTTAGATTTTGGTGTTGCAGACGGGGCACAGAGAGCTCCCATCCTTTCCATCAGGGGCCCTCCTGCAGCACGGCTGCTCGCAGCCCACGGAGCCGTCTCTGCAGTTCCTCCAACGCTGCCAGGTTTCTAACAAATCACGTCTCTGTTTCTTTTTTTTCCTGAGCCGTATCCTCGCTGTTTGTTCCCATATTATGAGGCAGTTTCCACTTTCCAAAGCGGGGGGAACGGGGAGGGAGGGTTTCTCCTTTCTTGGGAACATGATCAGGGTTGCAGAACTACCCACAAAGGAGCACGGCTGGGCACTGGCAGGGAATGCTTTCTTCTCCTTTTGATTTAAGGGGCTCCACAACCACAGAGTGTCTGCTCTGAACAAAGTAATCTCAGCCTGGTCCTTACCTCGAGCTGTTGCTCTATATCACAGATGCAAGCTGTGTGTGCTGCCAGCACGAGGCCGTAAATCGAGCTGGGCTCTTTTATTAACTCAAAATTAGATGGATATAAAATCATGCTTGTGGTCTGCAGCTTAACAGGAGCACGAAACTGCCCAGGTATGCATGCTCCTGCAGCAATGCACACTGCAGTGCTCCATGCTGACTTTGCCCTGCAGCAATGCACATTGCAGTGCTCCATGCTGACTTTGCCCTGCAGCAATGCACATTGCAGTGCTCCATGCTGACTGTGGTCCTGCAGCAATGCACACTGCAGTGCTCCATGCTGACTGTGCCCCTGCAGCAATGCACACTGCAGTGCTCCATGCTGACTGTGCCCTGCAGCAATGCACATTGCAGTGCTCCATGCTGACTGTGCCCCTGCAGCAATGCACACTGCAGTGCTCCATGCTGACTGTGCCCTGCAGCAATGCACATTGCAGTGCTCCATGCTGACTGTGCCCTGCAGCAATGCACATTGCAGTGCTCCATGCTGACTGTGCCCCTGCAGCAATGCACATTGCAGTGCTCCATGCTGACTTTGCCCCTGCAGCAATGCACACTGCAGTGCTCCATGCTGACTGTGCCCCTGTAGCAATGCACATTGCAGTGCTCCATGCTGACTGTGGCCCTGCAGCAATGCACACTGCAGTGCTCCATGCTGACTTTGCCCTGCAGCAATGCACATTGCAGTGCTCCATGCTGACTGTGCCCCTGCAGCAATGCACACTGCAGTGCTCCATGCTGACTGTGCCCCTGCAGCAATGCACATTGCAGTGCTCCTGCAGCGGGCACAAATACTTTGCTATTTTAAAAACAGTCTTTTGCTGACCGGGCTGTTTGCTTTGGGGGTTTTGTTTTTGTTGCTCTGAGGTTCCCATCTCACCCCTCTGCTGATCTCTGCACATTCTGTGTTTTATGGCAGGAGCAGATCTCTCATTCTGCAGCGCAGATGCAGCATGCAGCTGTGACAAAGCCCTTCTCCTCCATGCCTGCACGGAGACATTTAATTCCCAGACACGTGCGTGAGCGTGCAGGACTTGCTGTACACAGTCTGGGACAAAAATCACCCGGGGGGGCTCAGCCTTCACCTCCCACCTCCTTCCCCAGCCTCAACGATGCAGAGGAGGCTCCCAAGGAGAAGTAGGGCTGTGTGTTCCTTTGCTGGCCTGATTCAATTTCCATTGCTAACCGACACAGGGGGGCACTTTCAGCCACACCGCCGCCCCGTGCTGCTCTCCCATGGCTCTGCAGGAGAGAGGAATGGGCAGCAGGAGACCAAGCAGAGCTCAAACCCCTCCCTGAGGCTGAACCCCCCTCGGGGTCTGGACCCCCCCCCACCCTCTGGTGCTGTGGGGGTCGCTCCGCCCCTCTGCGGCAGCGCAGCAGTGATGGGTGCAGTGTGAATGGGGACGGTGCGTCCTTCTGCAGAGAGCACACAGCTCCACATGGGGGAAAAACCCCACTGAAGAGCACAGGTTCTCCTTGCTGGAGTAATGGGGGTGGGGGTAGGACACCTCTCTGCAGCAATATCTGGGATTTTTCTTTTGCATTTTTTTTCTTAGAGCTTTGAGGGTGTGAGCAGAGCTTTGCATAGGAGGCATTTCTCAGTTTTAAGCCGGAGGGTTTTTTTGCCATCCCCTCTCCTCCCTCTGTGGCTGCTGCTTTGCATGACGAGCTCAGGGATGCAGCTCTTCCTCAAGGCACAGAACCCCACACCGCTGGCAATGCTGTGTTCCTGTTGAGCAATAAATGGGTTTATTTCCAGGGATTGGTTTGGAGGACACGCAGGGTTTGCAGGAGCTGCAACCACAAAAAAGGACCACACAGCTGTGGGCAGAAGGGAGAGGTGCAGTGCGTTCCCATCCAAGGGCACAAAAAAGGGTCCCTTCGTTGTGCAAAATGAAGGTTTTGCTTTGGGAGCATCACCCCTCCGCTGTCCGGGGGGATTTGGGCTGAATCGGGGGAGATTTGGGCTAATGGGTGCTAATTATGGGAAATGCAGAGGTGTGGGGTGTGGGGGGGATGGGGCTTTGTGACATCCCCCAATGCTGGTATGGGTGGGGGGTGAGGGGTGTTAACTAAGGAACTCTGCTTAACGATGCGCCGACAAACCGCACCGCCACATCGCCGGCATCGCGGCAGCTGTTCTGCTCAAATCATTTGATTTGATTTGATTTTATACGGCGGATTAAAACAATAAAAACATTAAAAGTCCTTAAAATTCCCCCCGGAGAGTAAAGATGCAGACAATGTGTGTGTGTGTGTGTGTGTGTGTGTGTGAGCAGAGGGTGTTAGAGCCGTAAATCCATCGGGCGGCGGCGTCTCCGCTAAATGGCACCATTACATGAAATGAGGTTCTGCAGAGCGGCCGTGTGAGCAGATCTGAGCTGGGAGGGACCTGGAGGGACCACAGATCCACCCCTGCAGCCAAAACACCCTGTGCTCTGTCCCCTCTGGCTTTCCTTGCACCGAAGGAGCTGCTTCGCTCCGTCCTTATGGAGCAGTGCAGGCACACAGCGATGCTGAAGGGGTTCCTCGTTAGGCAGCCCTGTGAATGATGAATTGGGCAATTAGGGGCGTTGGGGTGTGCTGCAGCTGGGATGGCTTTTGGGGGGGCTTTGCTCTGCTCCCCAAAGCTGTGAGGTGCACAGCCCTCACCCAGCATTCGGGTTCTATGTGTAAATAGCAAGGGCATTCGTCTGCAGTGCCACATCCAGGGACCATCTCCTCCTTTCCAGGACCATCCCCTCCCAGCTCAGAAGCTCTGCATCCCAAGAGAAAGGAAGGCAGGCCAGAATGCCAGGAGGCCTCCTCCTGAGGGCCCTACTAAGGCACATTGAAAATGAAGAGCAGGGGATTGGTGGTAGCCACCATGGATGCACCAAGGGCAACTCGTGCCTGAGGAACCTGTGGCCTTTTGTGGTCCCTTCCAACCCAAACCGTTCTGTGGTTCCAACCCAGTGCAGTGTAGGTGAGATGTGGGGGAAGAGCCCTCGCACCGAGAGGCTGTGATGGCACAAAATCCCACTTTTCTCCTTCACAGCTGCACACACAGCTGCCCAAACAGCTCAGCCCTGGAGCTTCCCATTGTAGAGCAGGGCTGAATGCAGTTCCCTGCTGTAAGGCAGAAGGGAACTGAGCTTCCTGCTAGAGGACAGGGCCTAATTTCACCTCCCTGCCATAAGGCAGGAAGGAATCAAGCTCCCCGCTATAGGGCAGGCAGGATTTCAGCTCCCTGCCCTTCCCTTTGCTCTCAGGAGATGCTGAGCTCCCAAGGAATCCCAGCACTCGCTGTCGGACACGCAGCCATCATCTCCTTTGTTAACAGTTTTCCTGCAGTGCAGCTCCATGCCCGCTCTCAGCTCCGTCTGCTCTCCCCCTGCTGAAGCTGAGCGGCTGCCTTTCCCCGCTCTGCGTGCTGGGCTGGTAGGTTGGGGGAGGATTGATGGCTCTCCCAAGGTCACAGCGGTGCTGCTGGGAGTCGAGTCGGGGCCGTACGGATGATTCACGTCCACGCAGGAGCCATCCAGGGCTTCCCATGGGGCGGCCACGCATCCGTGGGCTCCGCTCCGCCCCTCCGCTCAGCTCCGTTAATTACCGCTGCGCCTCTCGAGTTATGTGGCAGCGGTAATTAATACAGGGGTTCTGATAACCTTCCCTTGTCTGGGAAGGAGGAAGGGAATGCACCGCCGTGTGGAGGTCAGAGCTCACTGCAGCTTTTGAGGGCAGGGATGGAGGTGTGGGGGGTGTTCTGAACCCAAATTGGGGGTTTGGGGTTTGGGGTTGGGTTTGGGCTGCTCTCCTCCTCCGGAGCACCTCGGCCGTCTGCTCCTCCTCTGCCTTTGTTCACATGGGCTTTTGTTGCAAAGCGGGGGAATGTTCCTTGCTTTCTCTTTGCCTGGTGAAGTGTGGGTGCCCCATCCCTCGGGGTGCTCAGGGCCAGGGATGGGGCCCTGGATGGCTGATGGGGGTGGGAGCAGCCCAGGCAAAGAGTGGGGCTGAGGGGGGGGCTTTGGGGCCTTCCAACACAACCATCCTGTGGTTCTGTGATCTTTTAGGACCCTTCCAACCCAACCATCTCATGGTCCTATGACCTTTAAGAACCCTTCCAGCCCAACTGTCCCATGGTTTTGTGATCTTCAAGGACCCTTCCAACCCAACCATCCCGTGATTCTACAATTCTTAAGGACCCTCCCAGCTCAGGCCATACAACCGTTCCATGCTTCCTGATCCTTCAGCACACCCTGCAGAAATCCCTTTTTACCGCAGTGGTTTTTGGTGGTGGTCCTGGTGGTGCCCACAGCACTTCAGTCCCATTGGGATGTCAGCCCAGCATCAGATCTACTCCTCCCCCAGGGTTTCGCTGCTGCGGAACTTCAGCTCTGTGCAGGCGGAGGAGATGCAGCACCTGCTCGATGATAGCAATTAAAAACCATTTAATGATAATGAAAAGTTGAGGGCGGTTTCTGAAGGAGTTCTCCCTTCCGTCCTTGGCCGAAAGCTTCTCTCCTCGCTGCGCTGTTGGACAGATGGTTGCTGCCCCCCCCCAACACCTGCATTCAGCACAGGGGATGTGTGTGAGAAGCCCTCTGGGACAAGCAGAGCTATAGAAATGTAAATTAAATTATTTACCTGCTCCCAGCTAAATGCTCTGCCCTTCTGGCCAAGGAGGAACGGGGTGGGATGAGATGGGATGAGATGGGATAGGAGCTCCGTGACGTTTTGTTTCAGCTGCAGCAAAGTGCTGGAGCAAGCTTGGAGGTGTTCCCATTGCCCTGTGAATGTGGGGGTGCTCCCCGACCCACGGCTGAATGTGCTGTGTGGGTGCAGTGCCCCAAAGTGCTCTTTGCACTCCCTCATCCCTTTGCACATCCCTCATTGGGATGCACGGAGCTGCGGTCTCTCCTTCCTCTGGTGGAAGGGCACTGCTGGACATGGGGTGGTTTGGGGAGTGCAGTCACCCCCCAAAGTGAGAAAACCCACCTGAGAGAAGGGAATGGCAGCAAAGAGAAAACGGGGCTGGAATTGTGGAGCCATGTGTGTCAGAAGTGGCAGTGGGCAGCAATGGGCGGCAGTGGGCAGCGGTGGGCAATGGGAGACAGTGGGCAGCAATGGGAGACAGTGGGCAGCAATGGGAGATGATGGGCAGCAATGGGTGACAATGGGCAGCAGTGGGAGACAATGGGCAACAATGGGAGACAATGGGCAACAATGGGAGACAGTGGGAGATGATGGGAGACAATGGGCAGCAGTGGGAGACAATGGGCAGCAATGGGAGACAATGGGCAGCAATGGGAGACAATGGGCAACAGTGGGAGACGATGGGCAGCAGTGGGAGACAATGGGCAGCAATGGGAGACAATGGGCGACAATGGGAGACAGTGAGCGACAATGGGAGACGATGGGCAACAATGGGAGACAATGGGCAGCAATGGGAGACAATGGGCAACAATGGGAGACGATGGGCAGCAATGGGAGACAATGGGCAACAATGGGAGACGATGGGCAACAATGGGAGACAATGGGCAGCAATGGGAGACAATGGGCAACAATGGGAGACGATGGGCAGCAATGGGAGACAATGGGCGACAATGGGAGACAATGGGCAACAATGGGAGACAATGGGAGACGATGGGCAGCAGTGGGAGACAATGGGCAGCAATGGGAGACAATGGGCGACAATGGGAGACGATGGGCAACAATGGGAGACGATGGGAGACAGTGGGAGACAATGGGCGACAATGGGAGACGATGGGCAATAATGGGAGACAATGGGCAACAACGGGAAACAATGGGAGATGATGGGCAGCAATGGGCAACGCAGCAATGGGAGACATTGGGCAAATTAAGTGTGACAGTTGGCAACAATGGGCAAAAATGGGCAACAGTGGGCTGTGTAAGGATGGGCAATGTTGCAGCAGGCAACAGTGGTCAACTTTAGTGTGACAATGGGCAACAAAACGGGCAATGTGACAGTGGGCCTCTGAAGGGTCTCTGATGGGCAGCAGTGCATTGCACCGCTCACCTCCCGGCTCCTGGGGTTCTCACCCTCATGGGTCCCCACTGAAGTGGGGGTATCAGGGCACTGCTGGGGGCAGAGGCCATGCAGCCCCCAACCACCAGAGCTGCACTGAGCTGCAGTTCCTCCCTGAGCCCTTTTTGCTCAACTGCAATGCTGTCACTGTTCTCCTTTGTCTCCCATGTTGCCCATATCACATTGGGTCAGAGTGCCGTTCTGCCTTCCCCCATTAACAGCAGCTTTGTTAATTGAGCTCTGTGATGAGCGTGGGGCAGCAGGTTCAGCCCCCCCCCCCCCCATCTCTGCTAAGGCTGCAGCAGGGCTTGTGCTTCCCTGGCCGTGAAGTCTCCCTGCTGCAGGGAGCTCTGTGCCATTGCAGTCTCATCTGCATTGAAGCTGAATTCTGGCTCAGTGTTCAGCCAGCACTTTGTGTGCTCTGAATGCCCTTAGCGAGGTTAAAACCCATCGAGCTCAGTGCAGTGGGCTCTGCACCGTGCAGGGGGTGCAGGTAGCATTGCACCCAGCAGTGCTCTGCGTTGCACCCAGCAGTGCTCTGCGTTGCACCCAGCATTGCTCTGCATTGCACCCAGCATTTATGTGTTTTGCACCCAGCACTGCTCTGCGTTGCACCCAGCATTGCTCTGTTTTGCACCCAGCATTGATGTGTTTTGCACCCAGCATTGCTGTGTTGCATCCAGCGTTGCTCTGTGCTGCACCCAGCATTGCTCTGTGTTCCACCAGCATTGCTCTGTTTTGCACCCAGCAGAGCTCTGCATTGCACCCAGCATTGCTCTGCGTTGCACCCAGCATTGCTCTGTTGCACCCAGCATTACTCTGCGTTGCACCCAGCATTGATGTGTTTTGCACCCAGCATTGCTCTGCGTTGCACCCAGCATTGATGTGTTTTGCACCCAGCATTGCTCTGCGTTGCACCCAGCATTGCTCTGCATTGCACCCAGCATTGCTCTGCGTTGCACCCAGCATTGCTCTGTGTTCCACCAGCATTGCTCTGTGTTGCACCCAGCAGTGCTCTACGTTGCACCCAGCATTGCTCTGCATTGCACCCAGCAGTGCTCTGTGTTGCACCCAGCATTGCTCTGCTTTGCACCCAGCATTGCTCTGCATTGCACCCAGCATTGCTCCATTTTGCACTCAGAGTTGCTCTGCGTTGCACCCAGCGCTGCTCTGTGCTGCACCCAGCATTGCTCTGCATTGCACCCAGCATTGCTCTGTGCTGCACCCAGCATTGCTCTGTTTTGCACCCAGCAGAGCTCTGCATTGCACCCAACATTGCTCTGCGCTGCACCCAGCATTGCTCTGTTTTGCACCCAGCGTTGCTCTGTGCTGCACCCAGCATTGATGTGTTTTGCACCCAGCATTGCTCTGCATTGCACCCAGCATTGCTCTGTGCTGCACCCAGCACTGATGTGTTTTGCACCCAGCATTGCTCTGTGTTGCACCCAGCAGTGCTCTGTGCTGCACCCAGCACTGCACCCCACTCAGCTCCCAGCTCCTTTTCCTGCTGCAGCCCATGCAGATGCACAGCCCAAGAGGAGCTCTCGGCACGCTCCTGTTTTCCTCATTTCCACACTGTTTGCTAAATGGGTGCTGGGAATCAGTTTTGCCCTGCAGTGAGGCATCAGCTGCGTTTGCTGTCTGGCTCAGCCAGGGAGGGCAGCGCATCGCTGTGTCCCACAGACAAAGGTTTGCACAATGCACAGCTCTCATCCCCACGCTGTCACAGCCCTCCTCGGTTCTCTCCAAAAAAGCTTCCTTTGGGATGCAGGCACTCAGCCCCGTGTTTACCCAGAACCCCAAAAATGAGGCAAAAAAAGGCAAAAATCGGATCTGCACGTGGCACTTGGGGGGGATGCAATGCATGACATCCCACCCCAAATCCTTCAGCCCCTCCAAAACAGCAGCTGCAGCCACGGCAGCTCTTCAACTGCTGCTGGAGGGGATTGGATATGAAAGGCAGCGCCGCGGCCGTAACTCATCCCATTTTTTTATCCCTCCTTCTCCCCCCCCCCCCCCGTCCCCCCGGCGCTGCTCTCAGTGTAACATGACATGATTTAGGGCTGAAGTGCTGGGCTCTGTCTCAGGGTTTTTTTTTTTGCTGCATGGGGTTGGGGGGGGGGGGGGCTGATGGGCGCCGAGTGCTGCCAAAGCACCCAGCAGAAAGCGAGCTGCAGAATGGAGGATTTTCTGCCTTTCCCCTTTTTTCAGCATTTGGAAATGCTGTGTGGGTCCCTCCCCTTTCCCCCCCCCTTCCCCCCCTATCTCTTCCCCCCCCCCCCCCCCACCTCTGCAGAGGGTTTATGTGCTGCAGATTTCAGTTTCCCTTTGGAAAAATGGGGTAGAAAGTGCAGCTTTTGTCCTTGGTTTGGTTGTGTTGTGCTGCAGGTGGGAATGGTGAGGGTTGGGAACGGGGAGAGGGAGCTTGGGAACAGTGGGGAATGGTGGGGAAAAGTGGGAAATAGTGGGGAATAATGGGAAATAATGGGAAATAGTGGGGAATAATGGGGGCTGGGGAATAATGGAAATAGGGGCGAATAATGGGGAGTGGGGATGGGGAATCACAGGGAATGGGAAATCATGGGAAATGGGGATGGGAGATAAGGAATGGGGAAAAGGAAATAATGGGGGAATCCAGGAATGGGAAAGAAGGGGTGGGGAAGGGGAAATAATGGGAAATGGGGAATTGGGAGTGGGAGATAATGGCAAAACGAAAATAACCCCATCCCATGCTGCCCCCCATCCTGATGGCTGCGATGCGTCCGCCCTGCAGCCGTGCTTTGTTGCAGCCCAGGAGGAGCAGCTCCGTCCTCCTTTGCAGGAGGGTTTGCTTTAACCCTGTCCTCCCCTCTGCCCTTTCTGCCTTTGTCTGTGTTCAGGCAGCATCCCGTCCCCATTGCAGAGTTCTGTGAGGCGACCGTGAGCCCCCCGGCCCCACAGAAATCCCGTTGTTTTTTCCCCACTGTTCTGCTTCTGGTGGATGTTGGACCGGCTGCAAATCGCACAGCATCTGCCCCATCCCAAAGAGCTGAGCAGCCCTTAATTATGGCCTCTAATTAGGGCCAGCATCAACCTGCATTTCCTATCTCAGCTGCGATCTTCAGAAATGGGTTCTCAGCCATCTCTGTGCCCCATTCACTGCACACAGTGCTGTTTTCCATCTGAGCAGTGTGCAAACGCCTCATTGTGCCCCAGCCTCATCCCAACCCCAACACCATCCCCAACTGCAACCCCATTCCATGTCCAACCCCATCTCCATCCCCATCCCATCCCATCTCCATCCTCATCCCCATCCCATCCCATCCCCATCCCCATCCCATCCCATCCCCATCCCCATCCCCATCCCCATCCCCATCCTCATCCCCATTCCCCATCCCATCCCATCCCATCCCCATCCCCATCCCCATCCCCATCCCCATCCCCATCCCCATCCCCATTCCCCATCTCATCCCATCTCATCCCATCCCCATCCCAACCCCATCCCCATCCCAACCCCATCCCCATCCCCATCCCCATCCCCATTCCCCATCTCATCCCATCTCATCCCATCTCATCCCATCCCCATCCCAACCCCATCCCCATCCCATCCCATCCCCATCCCCATCCCCATCCCCATCCCCATCCCCATCCCCATCCCCATCCCCATCCCCATTCCCCATCCCATTCCCATCCCATCTCCATCCGCATCCCATTCCCATCCCCATCCCCATCCCCATCCCATCCCATTCCCATCCCCATCCCCATCCCATCCCATCCCCATCCACATCCCATCCCCATCCCCATCCCCATCCCCATCCCCACCCCACCCCACCCCATCCCATCCCATCTCATCCCATCTCCATCCTCATCCTCATCCCCATCCCCATCCCCATCCCCATTCTCCATCCCCATTCCCCATCTCATCCCATCCCATCCCATCCCATCCCATCTCATCCCATCTCCATCCCCATCCCCATCCCCATCCCCATCCCCATTCTCCATCCCCATCCCCATTCCCCATCTCATCCCATCCCATCCCCATCCCAACCCCATCCCATCCCATCCCGATCCCCATCCCCATCCCCAACCCCCCACCCCAACCCCAGTCCCATAAAACGCAGCCCGCATTTATTCACCCTTTTCTGAACCGTTTCATTTCAGAGGTTTACAAACGAGGACCACCTGGCAGTTCATAAACACAAACATGAGATGACATTGAAATTCGGCCCGGCGCGCACCGACTCGGTCATCATGGCAGGTACTGCTCAGCCCCGCGCCGCGTTAATGCCCACGGCTGCAAGATTAATGCTGGGGAGCAGATGCAGCGAGCCACGTCTCTGCCTCCCATAAAAAGCCCTGTGATCTGCATTTAATCAGGAGGAGAGCGGAGCCGGAGGCTGCTGACTTTCTGCTCGGTTTTTTTTTCCCCTTTCTTTACGGCGGTGTTGGGTTTTTTGGTGGGTTCTTTTTTTTTTTTTTTTCTCTCTCCCTTTTGTTTTCCTCCCCTTTTTGTCATTTGGAGGGGGTGGTGGGTGGATGGAGGTTCCTCTGGTGCTGGGTCTGCTTTTGGATGTGACAGCAAAGCTCCTTCCTCGGCGCAGGCATCGGCTTTTCCTTTTTTGGGGTTTTGTTTTGTAAACCCAAACAGCTCTGAATGCTGCAGGGTCAGCACAGCTCTACAGAACGGGGAAAAGGAAGCACATATCAGTGTCTGGCAGCAGAGCATCACTGCTTACTGATGCTGTCCTGCTTCGTTGGGATCCTCTTTTGGGTTTCCTATGGGTTGTGTAGGGCTGAGAGCAGGAAAATGCTTTCTGCAGCCCTTGGGAAGGGCAGGCTTTCCCCAGATCCATTTCCAGCCCCCCTTTGGGGCTGATGGAGAACTGGCAGTTTAGATTGCTGCGAGCCTTTGAGCCAGAGTTAGTGTTAGTGTTAGGGTTTAGCTGTAAGGTGTGTAGGGTTGGGGTTGGCAGCTATGAGTGAGGTCCTAAGAGAGCTGAGGGTGGACCCCAAGGGACATAAAATGGGGAGAATTCGTTCCGTGTGGGATCAGCCTCATGGGAGCTGATGGGGAAGGCATTGGGGTGGGAGCTGCAGGCAGGCTCAGTATCCTGAAGGTCAGTTTTCCTTCAGTGAGCCCTTTGCTAAATAGGCTGCAGAAGGGGGGGTTGGCTTTTCCTCAATGAACCCCCATCCGTGTTGGCTGGGAGGGGATGGGAGCACAGCTGGGGTGGTCCCATTCCCAGATTTTCATCTCTGCAGCTCCCAAAGGTGCACACACTCGTGGGTGAGATGTCAGCACAAAACACTTCAGGAGCTGCTTTGTCCCGGGGTTTCCTTCCTCCCTCCTTCGTTAGCTTTGTGCTAACAAGCAGCAGGATTCAGCCACACCAAAACACTGCAGTGAGGGTGTGGAGGGTCATAAGGAACAGAGCTCTCCCCGTGCGAGGACTGATTGAAATGGGAATTGGGCACTTCTGGGCAGTTCCTGGAGGTTGGGATGGGAGAGGTGGTGAGGTGGGAGCAGTCCTGGTTCTTTGTGGCATCAGGAGAGCGATGCTGAGCGGGGAATGGTCCAAACAGAGCCTGCAGAAGCAGCATCCCACTGAGATGTGCAGCCAGAGCAGGTCGTGGGCTTAATGGGGAGAGGTGTGGGCGAGCAAAGCGTGCTTAATGAACAAACCTTAATGGGGCAGGGAGGGTGAAATACGCCACAGCTCAAGGGAAGCATCCCAAGGACCCCCTTTGTTCTGGAAAGTGCAGGAGGCTCCCGTGCAGGTGGATTGCTGCTGGTGGGTTTCTCCTCCTCCTCTGATCCCTCTGTGCTTTGGGGTCTGCTCCTTTTGGGGACACCAACCCCACTCCTCCCATCCGGTGTTGACCCTGAGGACAGGCAGAGCTCCGGGTTGGGAGGGACAGGACAGGAAAACATCAGCAGGTTTTGTGCTGAGCAGGGGGTGCAGGAGGGGCACGGGGGGTACGGTGTGAATTGGTGTTGTGTGAATTGGTGTTGTTGTGCTCCCCCCCAGATCAAACCCCGACCCCGACTCGGTTCCTGAAGAACTGCGAGGAGGTGGGGCTGTTCAACGAGCTGGCCAGTTCCTTCGAGCACGAGTTCAAGAAAGCCACCGAGGATGAGGAGAAAAAGGCAAGAGGAGAAAGGCAGCGCTGGGAGCCTGGGTTGGGAGGCTGTGCTGGAGGGCACACATTGGGTGCAGGCAGGATTTCCTGCTGTGCACGTGTCGGGGTTTTCCTTTGGGGTGACTCTGGCTGGCAGTCGTGTGATGGGAGCCCCGTTTAGAGCGGCTTGGAAGGGTTTATTATCCCCTTATTCCAAAGAGCAAAGAGGCGGTATCCCAAATACCGTGCAGATCAGGGTGGAAAGGACCAACCCTGGGGGCTCCGGGATCTGAGCAGCATCCTTTCTGAGCCTCTCCAGGTATCAGATCCCCAACGATGCTCCCCAAAGGTGCAGTTCTGTGGTCCCCCCGACAAAGGAGCAAAGCAGGGCTCACCCAGCACCATCCACACGCACAGTGCATTGCAGTGGGGAGAGGGGCTGCGTGCAGGAGGGGCTGCACTAACAAAGAGCCCCCTCGGCTGCCAGCAGCATCGATCCAGGCTGCCCCCGCCACCCCGGGGCTGAAGGACGGCGGGATCTCATCAGCCAGCAGCTCATTAAGGACGGTTCCCCCCCTTCCCTTCTCAGGGATCGGAGGAGCACAGCTGCGTGCGGGGCTCTTAGGCTGCCACATACATTTACGGGGTTGATGGATGGACGTCCGTCCGCCCGCAGTCAGCGGCGCTGCTCGGAAATAAACCGCGGGAGCAGAGCGGCGTAAATCTTCCCCGAGATGGGGAACGGAGGAATTGGGAACGAGCGCTGCAAAGTGCCTCTCTCTGCTCCTGGCAGCACCAATCCATCTCCGCTCAGCGCTGCGGGGCCGTGCGGGCCTTTCTCCCCTCTCCACCTTTTGTTCTCTGCAGCTCAGAGTGGAGGCTGCGCCCCGTTTGCGGTTTCGGGTCGGCGTGGCTGAGCCGCCCGCAGTCTCGCCGCTCGCTTTATAGGGAGACCACCCAGCTCCCGTTGCTCTGCAGCCTTCAGCTCTCGGATATTTGCCTTTTAATTTTTGTTCTGCACTTCAGGACGGCCGCAGGCAAAAGATTTCAGCCAGCAGTCGGGAGAACGCGGCGGCTCCGAGCTCAGGGGGTGGTTTGGGTGGAGGGGATGCATTAACCCTCCCCAAAAAGCTCTGCACAACCCGCAGCCCCCAGCCCTGCTGGCTCTGTGTGCCCCCCCGGAGCTGCTGTTGCATTGCTGTGATGCTCAGAGCGTTGGCTGCCCGCGGCCCCGTGGCTGCTGCCGGGTTTTGTCCTCTGTTTCCAAGGGTGGTCCGACAGCAGCGCCTTAATTAAAACCATGGGAGCAGCAGGAGCTTCCCTGGAGGCACTTTAAGTGGTTTGAAATTTCCCTGCATGTTAATCCCTTCTCCTTTGTGCTTCCCATCTCTGCTTAGCAGGGCAGGTACGTGGCCACAAGCTCCGGTGTAAATCAGCGCCAGAGCAGCCCCAGAGGCACAGATTTACCTTTTTGCCTCAATTTTCCCTCCCTGGAGAGGACTTCAGATGCAGCAGAGGAGGAGGTGTGGGTTAGGGGCTGGGCTGGGCTGCTGAGCAGGGATGGGGGATGGAGAGCAGCTCTGCATTACGGGCATTTCTGCCCTAATCTGATGCTCAGTGCAGCGACTTCTCCATCCAAATCCACCCCACAGCCCCATCCCACTCCATCCCCTCCCAGCCCCAGAGAAGCAGCCGCTCTCTCGTGTCCCCCCCATTGTCACCCTCTTCCCATCCCCACCAGCTCCCTTCAGCTGAACTGGGGCACGTGGCACTGCAGGAGCCCGGGCTGGCGGCGTGTTGCCATCTGTGGGCATGCAGCCGGGTTTCATTTTAATGGGGAGCCCATGGATGTTTAATAACTTGCATGGCTCTTTGTTTGCTTTCGATAATCGGGCAGTAAAATAATTCAGGCTGATTTATACAACGCTTTGCAGCTCTTTCTGCGGATGAAGGTGCCCTCTGTGGCTCAGGGCTTTGTTACCTGCTCTCCTCCGCAGAGCCCTTTTCTGAACAGAGGGATGCAAAGAATCAGGTCTGTGTTCTCAGCACGAGGTGCCGTTGGGGCTGTGTGCTCACGGGGCCGACGCGGCTCCGCTCTCCGCCTCGGGCTCCCAGCTGCTGCTTCAGGACCAATAAATAATAATAATTTGGCAGCTCAGAGCTGCAGCTCTTCCTTTGGGAACGAGCTGCCGTTCGGCAGGCTGTGATGTGAGCTCATTGTCCTCTCAATCCGTCGCTGGTTTTCCCGCAGAGCAACGCAGCCCTGGACATGTCGCTGCCCTCCACCCCAGACATCAAAATAAAGGAGGAGGAGCCGGTGGAGGTGGACTCGTCCCCCCCAGACAGCCCTGCCTCCAACCCACGGTCACCGCAGAGCAAGGAGAAGGTACGTCCGACCCCGAGCCCTGGCAGAGGCTGCACAGAGCAGAGCTTCCCCTCATTTGGGTACCGCCGTGGCTCATCTTGTTTGTGAAAGAGAGAAATGCTTCTTCCCTCCCTCCCCACCACTCTTCAAACACACTTAAATCTCCAAGTGGAGGTGAGGAGAAACTTCCTGCCTATCCCAGGAGTGGGGATGAAGTGCAGCAGTGCAGCTTCGCCCCCAGGGTGGGCTGCAGGTGGTCAGAGCAGGAGAGGAGCAGTTCCCATTGTGGAGGTGTTGGCTGGGCAGGAGCAGTGAATCATAGAGGGGTTGACTTCCCAGAGCCAGAATTTCTGTGCCCCATTCCCTGCAATGAGATACAATCAGTTTGGGTAAGCCGTGCCACTCTGTGCCTCAAGTTTGGTGCCTTAAGTTTCACTGAATGGCTTCCAGAGAGGGAAAGCAGAAGGGGTAAAGTATGGGAACTGCTGAGTCCTTGCCTGACCCACTGATTGAGCACCTGGGGAAAGGACAGGGTCAGCCTTGGGAGCACAGGTGAAGGCAATGCAGCTGTGCAAGCAGAAGGGCTGGAGCCTGGCTGCATCTCTCTTAGACCCCATTTAAGGGCTGACTGCCACTGGGGAAGGGTCTCTGTTTGGAGATCCCTCCTTGTGCAGTTCAGAGATGAGTGAGCACCTTTCCTTTGTGATGCCATCCCATTCCCTCTGGTCCCTTTGCTGTTATACTCCTGTATTGCCCTTCCACCGCATTGATCTGGTAGATTGTAACAGGTTTTGGTGAAGGTAATTCATGGGATTGTGGAGCATTTGGGCTGGAAGAGTCCTTAAAGATCATAGAACCGTAGGATGGTTGAGCTGGAAAGGATCTTACAGCTCCAGTTAATAACTAAACAGTAACCTCGTGTCTCCTTTTATCTGTTTACCACCTTTAGGAGATCACTCCCAAGCCTGTGATCATTTCCACACCGACACCAACCATCGTGCGCCCCGGATCACTGCCTCTGCACCTGGGCTACGACCCCCTGCACCCCACACTGCCTTCCCCAACCTCTGTCATCACCCAGGCCCCGCCATCCAACAGGCAGCTCGGGTGAGTTTGTAGCAGGGAGTCCTTGCCCTGAGGCTTCCCTCCTGTTACGCTTCCTGAGCAGTAATTAGGGACCCAGAGAAGTTCCTTGATTGGCAGAAGATCTGAGGTGCTGCGGCTGCTTGGGCATAAGGGCCTCATTGCAGCGCTGTCTGCAAAAGCAGAATGGGGTGGAAGTGCAGGAGGCAGGAACTAATTGTTGTAGTGTAATGAAACGAGGCGGATCTCACTGCAGGGAGAAATTAATCCCCAAACACAGAATCATAGAAGCTTCCACCAGGAGGTGCTCTGGGCTCCCACAGCTCTGCACGCTCCGTGGGGCTCTCCCAGCAGTTCCCAGTCTGCTCTGAACTGGGGAGCCCAGCACCAGATGGTGCCTCCCCAGCATAGAGCAGAGTGGGGAGCATCTCCCTGCCCTGCTGGCCATGCTCTGTGCAGTGCCCCACCGGGAACCACTGGCCTTCTTGGCCACCAGGGCACACTGTTGGCTTGTGGTCAGTCATTGATCAACCAAGATACCCTTGATGTTTCTTAGCCACCAGGGCACGCTTTTGGCTCACAGTCTCCCTTGTTGCCACCAGGGCTCCAGGTCCTTGTCTGCAGATCTCCTTTCCATGAGCCCAGCCCTGATGTACGCCAATGCTCTGAATGGTGTCTGGGGACTCCCAAGCTGCTTTTGCAGCCTGCTGCAGAGCAGAGAGCTCAGCAAAGCCATCCGTAGGAAGCTGTCTGTGTCTTTAATGGCTTTGGGATTTTCTCAGACAGCCGCTGCCTCTGCAGCATAACCTCTTCTCCAACCCTCTGCCCTCCTGCATGCTCAGCATCTGCCGTGGGAGCCGTTCGTTTCAGCACAGCAATCGACTGCTCCTTTTTGCCCCTTGATCCATGTGGACAGCATCAGCACGGTGCTCACTGCTGGCTGCAGCCCTCGGGGGATGCCCTTATTCTGCCTGTGTTCTGCTTGCATTCTGCCTGTATTCCAGCTTTTTTCTGCCCTTGTTCTGCCTGCATTCTGCTTGTAACTCAGGCTGTTCGGCACAGAGTCCCCCCTCGCTTGGAGACATGAGAAAATCAAACTGGAGCATTCTGGGCTTCAATGAGGTTTTGTGTCCTCTGCAGCTCTGAGGGATGGATCCATCCCAGAGCTCCACGGGGGGGGTTTGGCTGCAGCCATAATGGGGCCGCAGCGGCCGCGGGGGGGTTGTCAGCGTGACAGAGATGGAGGGGAGGGCTGTGACCTCCCCACAGCTCGCCTTGTTAGCCTGGGATTTTCAAAGCAGCCTGGAGGATTTGGGATGCCCAATAGAAATGAATGAGAGCCGAGCGTTGGCGTTCCCAGGGCAGCCTTAAAAATTCCAGCCTGAGTTATGGGCACGCGGAGCCCCCCGCTCTGACCCCACTCCCCCCACGCCGCCGTCGCTCCACGCTGGCTCCATCCATCCCCCATCCCCTGGGCTGTGCTGGGAGGAGGGGGCAGCATTTTTCCTCCATCCCGGCAGCTCTGCTTTCCTCCCAGCTGCTCCATTCTGCTCCCGGCAGCACAGCAGTCGACTGCTCCTTTTTGCTCCTTGATCCGTGTGGACCGAGCAGGAGGAGCTCCAGGGACATTTTCCTTCCTCTCCCCATCGGTTGCTCCATTCCCCCCCCCTTTCCCTGTGCAGGACGGTCACCGCCTGAGCGCAGCGCTCTGAAATGGAGTGAGAGGAGTGAAATGGAGGCAGAGCTGTGCGTGCCCGTTTAGCCAAGCGATCTGCACTGGAAAAAATGCTTGGTTGTTTTCATTTGCAGCAATGAGGCTCCGTCCCCATCGCCTCCACCCCACCTTCCACACCTCTCAGTTCACAAAGTGCCCTTCGGAAAGGGGACAAATGCCCGGAGTTCATTTGTGCTGCCTGAATAACGTCGGCCCCAAATAACCCCCGAGCCCTGGGCTGTCTTTGCAGGTCACCCACAGGTTCCCTTCCGCTCGTCGTGCAGCTGCCAAACGGGCAGACCATGCCCGTCCTGCCCGGCCCCCCCATGCAGATGCCGTCTGTGATATCGGTAAGGGAAACGCAGCACGGCTCTGCCAGGCGGAGGGGAGGGAGGGACGGCGCTTTTCCCCCTGCCAAGGCGCTTCCATTCTGCAGAAATTAAAGTGTATCTCCCCCCCTGTGCAAGATAAGGCTTGAGCAGGAGGGGAGGGTGGGTTTTGGTGGGGGGGCAGCTCTGACAAGGCAGCAATAACGCGGCGATCACACTAGAGGGCAATCAGTCTGGAGAAAAAACAAAGCCGTGCCCAGACAGATGGCTCACGCCGTGGATCGAGGCTGGGAGCTGCAGGGGCACTGATTACTGCTCCCATTTGGAGCTGCGTGCTGCAGTCAGAGCCATCCGAGCTTGCAGTGAACGTGTTGCTCTTTGCAGGCCAGCAAAGCCCCCCCCTTCCCTCCGCCGGCATCACCAAAGTGCCGTGCAAATGTTCCCCTCTCGTGTTGGGCTTTTTGCGTGCAGGGAATTGCCAGTGGTGCAGAGCTCAGGAGCAGCTCTGAGCCCCCCCGAGAACCTCAGCCCCCCCCCAGGCGTGGATCCCGCTTTGTGTTTTGGCTTCGGAGCGAATCGCAGCCAAATCTGCCCCAGGTTGAGGGAAGGTCGGTGTCAGAGCAGGCAGCCCCACGCAGCTCGTGGGCACGCAGCTCTGCTCCGTGCTGCTGGCTGCAGGCACGGCTTTGGGGCTGCAGTGCTTTGCAACAGCGGACCTGAGCGGCGTGCTAACGCAAGTGCAGGTTCTGTTTTCCCTGTGGTGAGGGCAGAGCTCTCCTTGCTTAGCAGGAGGAGACGCTTCGATGCACCCCCGGTGCTGCTGCAGCTCCGCAGCGCTGCCGAGAATCGGAGCGCTCCGTTCCTTCCCTCCCCACTCAGGGATGGGGAGAGGAGGGAGGTGTGGGGCTGCTGCGGCTGGGCAATCCTTCACCAGCAACCGTGGCCACCAAAGGGGCGGCTGCTGCCCTGGGCTGACAGCAGCACTGATGGATGGCGGCAGTTAAACGCCGAGATTTGTCAGGGCTGATAAATGCGCTCGGTCGGGGAATGATTGCGGAGCTCGTTGGCACCGCGGCTCCTAACAGTGCGTCGGTTCCTCCCCGTCAGCTGGCACGGCCCGTGTCCATCGTGCCCAACATTCCCGGCATTCCCGGGCCGCCCATCAGCAGCAGTGGCTCCGTTTCCCCGTCGGGTCTCCCCGTGCACTCAGAAGCCAAAATGGTGAGTGTGCAAAGCGTGCCCCGTGCCCGCAGCGTTCCGTCTGCGCCGGCCCCTCCAGGAAGGCTTTTTCCCCGTGGCTTTTGCAAAGAGCCGCTCCGAAATCAGTCAGAGTGCTGCTCTGTGCTGGGATCAGGTGTTGGTGGGGCTGCGGCGCTGGCTGGCAGGGTGGGCACCCAGTGCTGGTGGGACGCAGCTCAGCCCAGCGTCGTTTGTGCAGAGCTGCTGCCCGCGGTTCCAAGGTAACAGATGGGCTGGAGGTGGGCTTGGGGATGGCAGAGCCAAGAGCAGGGATGCTGTGCTGCAATCCGAGGATCTGGGTAATGGGTTTTGTGCAGAGCTTTCAACTAAAGGTTTGCGAGGAAAAAAACACCTCAATTTTAGAACAAAGGGCAGCGAAACCCCATTGTTTTTTGGTCAGAACGGGGTGTTACAGATCTGCCTCCTGGCAGCTGTTCCACGCTGCCACTGCTCCATCCCACCACCAAGTGTCTGCAGGGCTCACAGGCAGAGCTGCACAATGGGTGAGATATCTCAGAACGCTCAAGGGGTGAAAGGAGCCATCCTGCCCCGCTGCTCAGACGGGTCTCCACCACCCTCCTCCCATCCCCACGTGGGTCAGTTTGGGGATGCAGGCACCTGTCTGAGCTGGAAGCTGCTGCCTGCCTTGGGGCAAGCCAGGTGATGGTGGTGGCTTCACTTGGGTTTGGAACCCTGTCGCTCCTCAGTCACCTGGCTCCCTGGGTGGGAAAGGAGCTGCGTTAAGCCTCAGCAGAGCGGGGAAGGGGTGACTGATGTCCTTTGTTCTCCTCTGGCAGAGGCTGAAGGCCAGCTTGACGGCGTCTTCCTCACTGAACGGCAGCAGCCTGGTGGTGGGCTCAGCCAGCACGATGGTGACGGCGCGCCCGGAGCAGAGCCAGATCCTCGTCCAGCACCCCGACGCTCCATCACCAGCTCAGCCTCAGGTCTGCTGCTGCCCAGCCCCGGTGCTGGGGGTTACTGAGCCTCAGGGGAGCAAACCTCACACTTTCCTGGTTTGCAAAATGGGTTAAAAACTTTGTTTTTCCAGCACTGCTTCAGCACTGACGCTCTCGAATGCCACCAGGCAGAAAATTCCACCAAGGCGTTAATCTGCTTGACAAGGGCTGGAGTTCTGAAAGAATATTTTGCTCCCTTCTCCCCGTTCGATTACGAGGGTTAAACGCTCCCCTCTCAGGCAATCAGCTCCGGCAGCTCCTGCCAGCTCACCAAATGCCAGCCCTCCATCAGCACCGCCACCTGCTCTGTCAGTTACAGTGCCTTCCAAAAGTTTTAATGTCCATCTGCTGCCTGACAGCCCAGCAGCCGCAGTGGCAGAACCCACCAGGTTGGGACCCCACACCCTCCCCGACGTTTCCTTTGTTCTGAAATGAGACTGGGATGTGGTGTGGAGCTACAAAATCTTCCCACTGCCTCCGAGAGCGCGCCTGGCTGAAGGCATTTGGAGAAAATGGAAAGCAAATTAATCTTGAAAGCAAATTGCCCACTCAAAAAAGACTGTTTGTGCTCTGCCTGTGGTTATGGACGGCGCGTGGTTCCGTTCCTCCCCAGCCTGCTCTGCAAACCAGATCCCTCTTTCCTCCAGCCCCAAGATCCCACATCATCTCTGCCAGACCTGGTGGGAGATGCTTGCTCCGGGCTCTGTTATGCTCCCTTTCAGCATCTCTCTTCCCCATCTCCAGGTTTCCCCTGCCCAACCCACTCCCAGCACCGGCGGTCGGCGGAGGCGGACGGTTGATGAGGACCCCGACGAGCGCCGGCAGCGGTTCCTGGAGCGGAACAGAGCTGCTGCCTCGCGCTGCCGGCAGAAACGCAAGCTCTGGGTGTCTTCCTTAGAGAAGAAAGCTGAGGAGCTCACAACCCAGAACATCCAGCTGAGCGTGAGTATGTAACCATTAAGGCTGAGCTCAGCCCGGCCGCTCTGGGTCGGTCACCACAGAGGGAACGCCATCCCCGTGCTGCAGAGAGAAAACACGTTTGGGTGCTGCTGTCTGGAATGAACTCTACACATATCAGTGCAGGTCAGGGGCTGAGCTGTTGGAAAGGAGCTCTGTGGAGAAGGATCTGGAGGACCATGAGCCAGCTGTGTGCCCTGGTGGCCAAAAAGGCCAGTGATTGACCGGTGGTTGATCAACAGTTGACCAATGGTTGACCCTCATGGCCAAGAAGGCCAGTAGTGCCCTGGTTGGACAATGATTGACCAACAGCTGACCAGTGACCAACCACGAGCCAGCAGTGTGCTCCAGTGGCCAGGAAGGCCAATGCTTCCCTGGGGGGAACTGCACAGAGCACCTCCTGCTGGGGACGGGATGAAAGCAGCTGTATTTATAGGATGGAAATCTCCCCTCCATAGGTGAGAGCTCTCTGCTGGCACAGGGTCAGCACGGCAGTCCCAGTTCCCTTCATGGGGCAGAGAGCTGAGCAAGGAGGTTTCGCAGCTGCAGCCACGCTGATTTTTGTGAAGAATTGGGACTTTCTGGCTGCAGCTCCTCGTGCCTACAGAAGTGCAGCAAATCTCAAAACAGCTGAACAGAACCTTTCTCCTTTTACATTTATCCCCCTCATTAATGCCCTCAGCATTGGTTGAGCATTGGTCTGCAAAAATCAAACTCGTGTCCATCCTGGGCTTTTTCTCCCACTGGTTGCCCATGACTCATGGAATGGAATTTTTTTCATAAGCACCAATCATGGCATTTAGTTCTCTTCCCAGAGTAATTATAGAAACTGTTTCCTTGGGCAGTTCTGCACCGTAACTGACCGAGTTCCAGCCATTTCTCCAAACCTTTCCATAGAGGGGAGTGATTTTGCTGCACAAAGCTTGGAGGGAGTGGACCTGAAAGCTGTGGGAGCTCAGGAAGGATTGGGCAGAGATAGCACAGCGAGGGGCAGCTCAGGGGATCACTCCCATCATGGCTTGGTCACCAAATTCCCCCACCCAGAAGCTTTGGTGTCCCCAGGCCATCTCCAGTTCGATGCCAAGCGGTCAGCTTGCAGGACGAGCTGGCAGCAATGTGTCCACACGTCCACATGTCCACACATCCTTGTTTTTCAATCGCAGAACGAGGTGACGCTGCTGAGGAATGAGGTGGCTCAGCTGAAGCAGCTGCTGCTGGCTCACAAGGATTGCCCCGTCACCGCGCTGCAGAAGAAGACCCAGGGCTATCTTGGTGAGTGCTGCCTTCTGCTGCTGCTGCCAGGAGGTTCAACCACAGCAGGGACCACAAAAGGAGGGAACCTTTGCCTCAGGCTTTGCCCCATCATCTCCTGACCGCTGTCTCCATGTGCAGCCTCACCGTGGCCTTTTTGTCCCTGCACTGGGGGACATTGCAGCCACACAGCAGCTCCGAGCAGCACTCAGAGTCTTTAAAGTCAAAAACCATCACTGCTCTGAAAGCAAGGGTCAGGAATGGGCAGATTCTATCAGTGACATCCTGGGGTTCCAGATCTCCTTCCCTGCGGCTGGCATCATAGTGGCTCAGGAAGCTGAAGGCCTCATTTTTATCTTCCCATTTCCTTCCTTTCCTTCCTCTTATTTTTTATACCACCGATTTCATTCTCGTCAGCTAGGCCATCTGCCTGGCTGCTTCTTACCTCACTGCGTTGTGTTTGTGCAGAGACCTTTGGAGGACTCTGGACCCCCCTCCTCCCCCATTCCCTTCCCAACTTTACAGTTCCCATTGCAGTTCCCATTACGTTGAGACTCTCATCAGCTTCATTTCCAGAGCTCACTCTCTTTTGCCCAGTTGTACCAGTGGGGGGATTGGGGTGGAGCTGTGGCTCCTGTTGGGCTCAACCCTTCAGTTCTGGGCTGAGAGGTGAGCATTCAGGAATCACAGAACCACGAAATGACAGAATGGGTGAGTTGGGAGGGTCCTTAAAGGTCATAGAACTGTGCAATGGTTGAGTTGGAAGGGTCCTGAAAGGTCACAGAACCATGGGATGGTTGTGTTGGAAGGGTCCTGAAAGGTCACAGAACCATGGAATGGTTGGGTTGAAAGGTCCTTAAAGGTCACAGAACCATGAAATAGTAGGGTTGGAAGGGTCCTTAAAGGTCATAGAACCATGGAATGGTTGTGTTGGAAGGGTCCTTAAAGGTCACAGAACCATGGAATGGTCGGGTTGAAAGGTTCTTAAAGGTCACAGAACCATGGAATGGTTGTGCTGGAAGGGTCCTGAAAGGTCACAGAACCATGGAATGGTTGGGTTGGAAGGGTCCTGAAAGATCACAGAACCATGGAATGGTTGGATTGGAAGGGTCCTTAAAGGTCACAGAACCATGGAATGGTTGGGTTGGAAAGGTCCTGAAAGATCACAGAACCATGGGATGGTTGGGTTGGAAAGATCCTGAAAGATCACAGAACCATGAAATGGTTGGGTTGGAAAGGTCCTGAAAAATCACAGAACCATGGGATGGTTGGGTTGGAAAGGTCCTGAAAGATCACAGAACCATGGGATGGTTGGGTTGGAAAGGTCCTGAAAGATCACAGAACCATGGGATGGTTGGGTTGGAAAGATCCTGAAAGATCACAGAACCATGGAATGGTTACGTTGGAAGGGTCCTTAAAAGTCCCGGAGCCATGGGATGGTTGTGTTGGAAAGGTCCTGAAAGATCACAGAACCATGGGATTATTGGGTTGGAAGGATTCTTAAAGATCCCAAACCCACAAAATGGTTCCCCAACCACTTCTTCTCCATTTTTTTCCCCTTTCTCCCCAACAGAAAGCCCCAAGGAGAGCTCGGAGCCCACCGGCTCCCCCGCTCCCGTCATCCAGCACAGCTCCGTCACCGCCTCCCCCAACGGGCTCAGCGTCCGCTCGGCAGCCGAAGCCGTGGCCACGTCGGTGCTGACTCAGATGGCGAACCAAAGGACAGAGCTGGCCCTGCAGCCACACGTCATCATGGCCCCACAGTCGCAGTCTGCCGGCAGATGATGCGCGTGGCCCCAAGGACTGAGCGCCTCCCCCCTTCCCCCTTTTCCCCCCACCCCCCACCGCGGGACGGCGCGGATTTGGGGTTCGATTTTCTTTGTTTTGAGTGAAGGGCGGCTGTGGGGCTTCTGAGGCTGCACCGCGGCCCCCCCCCACCCCCCCCATCCCCGGATGCGTCACCCGAAGGCGCACAGCCGCACTTTGTGAAGCACCTCCAGAGGTTTTGCTTTCGGCTCCCGTGAACACTAAAGCTCAGCTCCAACAAAGGAAAGCCTCGGGGGGGGGGGGGGGCGAGAGGTTTCATTCCCGCTGCCCGGCGCTGTTTGAGACTGAGCAGAGCTGCTGCTGAACGGATGGAGGTCGGGCTCCTCTCCAGGGACGGATTTCGGAGCTCAGAACCGCACCGGGACCCTCGGCTGGGCTGGTCGCTGTTTGCAATGCCTGCGGGTTTCCTGCGGGGCGAACCCGGCGCTCCTCATCGCTCCCAGCCCCGAGGATCGCGACGACCTCGCGTTGGTGGCCTTAAATCACGCATCGTTGCCTCTTCCGAGGTGCGGGGGGGGGGGGGGGAGGGGGCACAGAGTGGGGTGCCGCTGGTTCGCCCTGAGCTTCCCCTCTCCATCCCCATCGCCTTCTGCTCTTCTGGGGCTGAGCAGAGAAGAGCCGACCCAGCGCCGAGAGCTGCAGGTGTCCTTGCAGGGCTCCGTGTGCGGGATGGGGTCGGCATTGGGGATGCAGTCGGTATTTTGCAAGCGAAGGGCTCCTCTGGGACCCTCCCCCCCCATACACACAGCTTTGTGTCCCCGCACCCCCCCCCCCCCGTAGCTCCCCGCACCCTCAGGTCGCACTTCGCCACTTTGGAGCTGAGTTCGGTGCTCAGCGCCGCTCCTTCGGGACAGCAGAACCCAAAGCGATGATGCGGTCCCACTGCGGGAGCGCCATGGGTTGTTTTCCCATTGATGGGCTCTGTGCTTTCCCTACAAACCCACCCCGTTTTTTCCCTGCTCCCACTCCCCAGATCCGCTGCGCGGGGTCGCGCTGCGCTGACGGCGGCTCAGCAGCTCCTCCAAGCTGCGAAACGCGATGGGAACGCAGGAACTGATGGAGGAGAGCAGTCGGAGCTGCTTCGCTTTCCCCATATCCGGAACTGAAGCCTCCACGACCCCGCAGTGCCCACCGGGACCCCCCCAGTGCCCCCCGGGTTCCCCCCCCCCAGTGCCACGGCTCTGCCCCGGAGCTCTGCAGGGTGTGAGATCTCAGTGCCTCCGGGTTCGCTCACGACCCCAAAAGGGATTTTCCAGCTCTCAACCCAACCCCGCGTCCTATCACTGCCTCACCCCATAGGGGACCGCGCTGCCCTGACCCCAACCCAAATCCCTCCCCATTTCCACGTGCCTTGAGCGGACCCCAGCCCTGACGTGCAGTGAAGGCCCCACAAATGGGTGCGTTGGATAAAGCCGGGCATCTCCCCCCATCCCGTTCCCATCCTGGGGGGGGGGCACAGCGTCCCAAAGCCATAAATTGGGGGCTCTGTGGCACTCCGGGTTTGGTCCCCCCTTGTGTCCCCCCCTTTAGGGTGGGCGTCTGCCCGTCCTCCCAGCTCAGCTCCGGGACTTTGGGGGGGGGGCGGCACCCAACTTCTGCTCTGGGATGAAGGATTTCTGCTTTGCCCCCCCCCGCCCCGCCCTTTGTGGTGCCTTAACCCCTCTGTGCCCCCCCCCAAACCCCCCCCCCTTCAGCTTTGGGCCGGAGCTGCCCGTTGTGTCGCTTCTGGACCCGTTCCCCTTTGGATCCCCATTCATTCGGAGGCGACGGAGGGACCCCCTCAGCTCTGACGATCAATAATGGAAGAAGCCAAGAAAAAAAAGACCCCCCCCACTCCCCCCCCCCAAAAAAAAGTACGCGTAACCACGAGGTGTAGTATATACAGACCCGCATATTATGAGTATATCCAGACCTATATAGACGTGTATCACTTCCGAACGGACGCGCAGCCCTTAACGCTACGGAACGGTTTTTGCGCCGTCCCCCCCCCCGCGGCCCCCCCAGGGCCGCCCCTGTGAGCGGGACCTCACAGCCCCGGGGGGGCGCGGGGGGGAACGGCGTTCATGTGCCTTTATTTATGCTGCAGATACGACATTAAACTGTTACCGAGGAGCGGTGGCTGAAACTGTGTGCTGCGGGGGGGGGGGGGGAGTGCCGGAGTTACCGTCCTGGGGGGCGTTTATGGCCGTCACCCCCCCGGGGGGGGCTCTGTTGTCCATTGGGGCCAATGGCGGCGGTTCGGGGCCGCCCCGTCGGGGCTGCGGGAGCGCTGCGAGGCCGCAGGGTGGGGACAGAGAGCGGCTCGGGGGGGTGGCAGGAGGTCCGAAGTGGGGGGGGGGATTTGTGGGGATGGAGGGCAGGGGCTGGAGGGGGTCCCGAGATCGGAAGGCTCCCGTGGGGGGGCGGGAAGGGGGGGCTCAGCTGTCGGGGTCCGCCGTCTCAGGGCCGCCCCCCCCCTCTAATCCCCGCCCGTCCCATCATCGCGTCCCCGCGGCGGCTGTCACGGCTGCGAAATGACTTCAATTAACGGAGAGCCGAGACCGCGCCCCCCCCCCCCCCATCCCATCCCGTCCCTCGGGACCCCCCCGGCCGCTCCCGGGGCCGCGGCCCCGTCTATAAGAAGCGGAGGGCGGCGGTCGGGGGGCGGCGGCGATGGCAGCGCGGATGGTGTTGGTGCTGCTGCTGCTGTCGGCCGGGACCGCTCGCACCTCCAGCGCGTGTCCCGAACCCCCCCGGTCCGATCCGCTCCCGGACGGTCCCGGTGCCGCCGCCCCGTCGGGTCCGTCCGCTCTGAGCGCGCTGCTCCGCTCCATGGGGCGCTCCCGGCACGGCGCTGCCCCAGAGCTGCAGCCGCAGAGGTGAGGGGGGTGGGGGGCACCGGCGGGGGGGCACAGAGGGGCGGGGGGGACTTCGGGTATAGGGAGGATGTGGGGGTCGGGGAGTCCCGAAAGGTGAGCGTGGCCCCGTGTTTGTGTGTCCCGCGTGTGTCCGTCCCCATCGGTGTCATCACACCGTTCCTGTCCGTCCCATCTGTCCGTCTGTCCTGCCTTCTGTCCATCTGTCCTGCCCTCTGTCCACATCCACCCATCCATCCATCCTCTTCAGCACTGACTCGGTCCTCCTTCATCCATCTTTAGGTGTCCCCGCAGCCTCCTGTCTGTCCACCCATCCATCCGTCCATCCCCATCCGTCTGTCCCCATCCGTCCCTTTGTCCATCCGTTCTTTGCCATCTCCTCCCAATGTCCCCATTGGTGTCTGTCCCCAACTGCCTGTGGCTGTCTGTTGCTTTGTTACCATCTGTGTCCGTCCATTCCTGTCCGTCCATTCTGTCTGTCTGTCCATGTCCGTCCATCCCTGTCCATCCATCCCAATGTCAATCTGTGTACATCTCTCCATCCATCCATCCATCCATCCATCCATCCATCCATCCATCCATCCATCCCCATCTGTCCGTCTGTCCCCCGCTGGCCGTCAGTCTCTCCCCTCCCTGCAGGTTTCCCCGTGGGCCGGGGGCCCCTTCATGGCTCAGCCCCCGAAGTTGGGATCCCCCATCTGCTCCATTCTGGACCATGGCCACACCGCAGCGCTTCGGCCGCCGCCGCTGAGCGTCCATCCCTACAGCTGTCCGTCGGTCCGTCCCCCTGCATGGGCCTGAGTCCGTCTGTCCATGGGTCATCCAATAAAGCGGTGCCACCAAACCCTGAACGCTCGCAGTGGTTTTGCCTCAGGCAGGGGGAGATGAAGGGGGGGAACGTCCCCTTCTTCCCCCGTAAGTGCCCCCCTCCACAGCCCCCCAAGAACACACCAACACGGGGAGTTACAAACCCCCCAGCTTTATTCCTGGGGGCTGCCTGTGCCCAAGGACCCACCTGGGGGTGGGGGGCAGAACAGAGGTCCCCCTGGCCCTGAGCTCCATCCAGGGCCTGAATGTCCATCCGTGTGTCCGTCAGAACACCCGAGGGTCCGTCCAGGTGCCCACACGGCGCGTTGGTGGATCTGGATGTCCGTCAGGGTGTCCACGTGTCACTTTGTGGCTCCATCCATCCGTGGGTCCGTCTACGCATCCCCGGCTCCATCCAGGGGACTCCGGGTGCCGGGGGTCCATCCGGGCGGGGGGGTGGGGGCTCATTTGCCCCCCGCCATGATGCGGAGGTACTGGAGGGCGTTGCGGGCGGCGTGGGAGCGGGCGCCGTCGCGGGAGGGGGCAGCGCCGTGGCAGACGGTGGCCGGCTGCGTGGACAGCTCGACCAGGCATTGGTGCAGCCCGCTGAGACTGAGCGCATCTGTGGGGAGGGAGGAGGGGGGGCACAGCGTCACTGGGGGTCTGGATAGATGAAAAACTGAGCCAGCAGTGCGTCCTTGCGGCTCGGGAAGCGAATGGGATCCTGGGCTCCAGCAGCACAGGGGTGGCCAGCAGGGACAGGGAGCTGATCGTCCCCCTCTGCTCTGCTCTCGTGAGGCCCCATCTGCAGCACTGCGTCCAGGGCTGGAGCCCCCAGGACAAGAAAGGCAGGGAGCTGCTGGAGAGGGGCCAGAGGAGCCACGAAGATGAGCAGGGCTGCAGCACCTCCCTATGGAGACAGGCTGAGGGAGCTGGGCTTGTGCAGCCTGCAGAAAAGAAGGCTGCGGGGTGAATCATTGCAGCCTTCAGCACCTCAAGGGAGCCTGCAGACAGGAGGGGAGTCAGCTCTTGGGAAGGGGAGAGAAGTGCAGGACGAGGGGAAATGGTTTGAAGTTGAGAGAGGGAAGATTGAGTTTGGATGTCAGGGGGAAGTTGTTTGCTGTGAGAGCGGTGAGGTGCTGGAACAGCTGCCCAGAGAGGCTGTGGATGCCCCGTCCATCCCTGAGGTGTTCGAGGCCAGGTTGGATGGAGCCTGGGCTGCCTGGTCTAGCATTAAATGTGGAAGTTGGTGGCCCTGCATGTGGCAGGGGGTTGGAGCTTCGTGATCCTTGAGCTCCCTTCCAACCCAACCATTCTGTGATTCTGTCACCCTGAGACCCCAAATCATCCCTCAGCCCACAGTTGGGGCACCCGTGGGTGGAGAATTGGGGTCCCTGAGCCCGGAGCTGGGACAGCACTGGGTGCAGGGGGGGGGTCTCACCGATGTCGAGGTAACTGATGGCGAAGCTCTGCTCCTCAGACAGCTCCTGCAGCAGCGCGCAGGCGCCCGCACCCATGGGTGCCAACGGGTGGCTCCTCAGCTGCACAATCTTTTCGCCCGCAGAGTTACGCAGGGAGTCCCACGTGCAGCCTGGAGCGCGGCCCCGCAGCCCCTCCAGCCGAGGACCCGCCTGTGGGGAAGGGGCAGAGTGTGAGGACTCCATTTTGGGGGAGATGGGGGGCAGAGGGATTGCAGGGAACCCCCCGTCAGGGCACCCTTGGGGACATGGGGGGCTCGTGGAACTATAGGGACCCCCGTATGGGGACACTCTTGGGGACATGGGGGGCTGAGGGACTACCAGGACCTCCACACATGGACATATTTGAGGTTGGTGAGGTTGGGGGGGTGCTCAGGAACCACAGGGACCCCATTCTGGGAACGATGTGGGGACATAATGGTTCAGACACCAGTGGTGCCCTCATGGGGACACTTGGGGGACAAAAGGGCGCCCTGGAGGTCCCCCATGTGTGAGCAGTTGAGACGTGGGGGTGTTGGGAGCCCCAGGTAGGGCTCCCCTGGGTAAACAAAGATTTGAGGACTGCAGGACACCCCCAACCTCCCAGAAACCCCAAATTCAGAGGGGATCCCCTACACTTTCACCCCCCCCAGCTTCAACCATTTGCATTCCCCTTGCCCTGAAACGGAGCACAGAGCCCCCAGTGCCTCCCCCCAACCCCCGGGTGGTCACCACGTGCCCCCTCTGCCCCCCATACCATGCAGAACTGATCCTCTTCCACCTCAGCCTCGCTGCCCTCGCGTGGCTCCATGGGGACGTTGTGGATGCGCACCAACATCTTGGCGGCCGCGTTGCGCTTCGCCAGCTTCTTCGAGGTGCCACTGCCTGCAGGGGGGGATGGGGAGGGGGGACGACGACACGGGGGGGCACAAGGGGGTGAGATGGGTGTCTCCCAGCCCCCCAAGTCGTGTCTGTACCCCACGCTGTGCCCCACGCACCGATCTCCACGAAGCGCTCCACGCGGCACGTCATGGTGAACTCCTTGCGGTGCGCCGGCCCCGACTCCTGTGTCACTGTGTATTCAGGCAGGCGCCAACCCTTCTGCACCACCAGCTCCTGGGGGGGGGAAAGGCAAGGAAAAGGGGGGGGTGAGGGAGGGTACGGCCCCAAAACGGGGAGAAACGGCCCCAAAATGGGCAGCGGGGATGCGGGGAGAATGGGGGCAGCCGCCCTGAGAATAGGCACAAAATGGGGACAGGCAGCCCCAAAATGGGGATAGGTAACCCCAAAATGTCACAACCCCCCCCCTCCACAAATGGGTGTGGGCACCCCCCCAATGGCTCTCAACAGGGATGGCCAGTCTCCAAAATGGGTATGGGCACCCCCAAAATGGGCTCAGCCACCCCAAAAATGGGGACAGCCACCCCCAAACACCGGCCCAACCGCACCCTAGAATGGTTCCCAATAAGGACACCTCCCCCCATCCCCCCAAAACAATCCCCCCCCCCCGGCCCCAAAGCAGCCCCTGGGGAACCCCTCACCCACCTGCAGAGCCCCCACGGGGTTACACTCTGACTGAGGGGGGGGCACGGGCGCCTTCACCTCCAGGGGGGCACCCCTGTGTGGGGCAGAGGAGCACAACATGAGGAGGGCATCCAGGACCCCCCCACCTCCTGGCCAAGACCCCCCAGTTTGAGGGGAGCCAGGAAGGGGTATCAGGGTGCTGGGAGCTGGAGGGGGGGCTTGGTGCCCCCCAGCCCCTGACCTGGGGGAAGATGGGGCCACAGCGGGGGCCGGGGGGGTGGCTGTGGGGCCGGGCTCTGCCAAGGGCTCTGAGGGGAAAGGAGAGCTTGGGAACAGAAGGTGACACGTTAACGCCCGAGCCGCCCCCCCAACCCCAAACCTCCCTCCAAATCCTAACAGGCACCCCCAGTTATCCCTGGAACCCACCCCCCCCCCTCCAGGCATCCCCAGTTCTCTCAGCTCCCCCCAGAACAACCCTCAATGCTCCCACGAACCCCCAGACCCACACAGAGCCTCTTAACCCCCCTCCCAGACAACCCCAACCCCCCCAGTCTTACCAAGTAGCCTCAATTCAGACTCCTAAGCCCCCAACCCCCCACCCCCAGTCACCTTGGATACCCCCAGATTCCCTTTGGGTGCCCCCCACCACTCTCCATGCACTCCAGAATCTCCCCAGTGCCCACCCCCGGGTACCCAAAACCCTTTCAGGTCACCCCAAAATCCCACCCCAAACCCCTGAGCCACCCCACGCTCCTTCCAGCCCCTCCCCTCAAAAGTTCCCCTGACCCCCAGCAGCCCCCCCTGGGCTCCCAACCTGGGCTCCTCGGGGGCTCCGGGCTCCAGCATGTCCCCCCCCTTCAGCAACTTCAGAGCCACCTCTGCTGCTTTGTGCTTCGCTGCCTTCTTGCTGGGTCCCTGCCCTGGGGGGAGCAGAGGATGGGACAGCAGCTGAGTGGAGCGGGGGGCACCTGGGACGTTCCCCCCTCCCCCCCAAACTCCACAGAGCTCAAGAGATGGGGTGAGATGACTGAGGACCCCCCCCCCCAAGTCTTGGGGAAAGTGAGGGTGATGGTGGGGGCTTCTAGACTGAGTGGTGAGGGGATGGGGGGGAGGAAAGGAGGGGGGCAAGAGTGCTGGGGTCAAGCACTGAGGTCTGTGGGAACCCCAAGTGTGAGGGTCATGGGGAGTCACCACCAGGATCCACTTTTGGGGCTACCAGAAGACCCCCCTCTTCTACCAAAGGATGCACTTTTAGGGTCTCTGGGGCTCCTCGAGGCACAGCCCAATGCCAGGTCCTCCAGGGATGCCCCCATATGTCCCAGGCATGGGGTTATGGGGGAATCTCACCCCCCAGAACCCACTTTATAGGATCCCTCTACACCCCCCAGCCCACCCCACCCCAACCCTTGTCCCACAGCACCAAATCAAGGGAGATCCCTCCTGGCTCCCCTTTGCTATGGGATGCTGTGGGGCACTGTGGGTTGCCGTGGGGGTTACCAGGGGTTGCTGTGGGGTGCTGTGGGGCACTGTGGGGCACTCGAGGACCCACCGGTGCAGCTGACGTCGCCGACGGTGACACGGAAGGTGAAGTTGGGCTGGTGTGCCTGGCCCTCTGCCTTCAGCAGGTCGTAGCCCGGGGTGCGCCCTATGCGTGTGCCATATTCCTGAAGGAGGCTGATGGGGGTCTTCCCGGGGCTGGAGGCCAGCATCTGCTCCAGGCTGCGGACAGGGCTGCACCCCACGGTGAGATGGGAGGGGTTGTGAGGTGGGGGAATGGGGTGGGGGAAGCAGGGAGATGGGGGTGGGGTGTGGGGTGGGGACAGGGGGATGGGGATGCAGGTGTGGGGATATAGAGAGGGGGAGATGGGGATGGAGGGTAGGGAAAAGGGAAGGGGGTGGGATGTGGGGAGATGAAGAGGGGGATATGGGGAGAGGGACACGGGGATGGGGTGTGGGGTGGGGATGGGGACATCAGGAGGGAGGACAGGAGGATGGGCACAAGGGGATGGGGACATGGAGGGGGTGTGGGGAGGTGAGGAGGGGGATGTGGGGATGGGGTGTGGGACACAGGGAGAGGGTGTGGGGTGGGAACAAGGGGATGGGGCCACGGGGATGCAGTATGGGGACACAGGGATGCAGTATGGGGCCAAAGTGATGCAGTATGGGGACACAGGGATGGGGTGGCACCACTGTGAGGGGTGGGGGGAGGGGGATGGGGTGGTGGTTAGGGTTAGGGTGTGGGGATGGCAATGGTATGTGGGGAGGGGACATCACAGAGAGGGGACGTGGAGTGGGGACAGGGACAGCAAGGATGGGGAGATGGGAGGGGATGTGGGGTGGGGGAATGGGGTGGGGGAAGCAGGGAGATGGGGGGGGGTGGGGACAGGGGGATGGGGACACAGGTGTGGGGATATAGAGAGGGGGAGATGGGGATGGAGGGTAGGGAAAAGGGAAGGGGGTGGGATGTGGGGAGATGAGGAGGGGGATATGGGGAGAGGGAGACGGGGATGGGGTGTGGGGTGGGGATGGGGACATCGGGAGGGAGGACAGGAGGATGGGCACAAGGGGATGGGGACATGGAGGGGGTGTGGGGAGGTGAGGAGGGGGATGTGGGGATGGGGTGTGGGACACAGGGAGAGGGTGTGGGGTGGGAACATGGGGATGGGGCCACGGGGATGCAGTATGGGGACACAGGGATGCAGTATGGGGACACAGGGATGGGGTGGCACCACTGCAAGGGGTGGGGGGAGAGGGATGGGGTGGTGGTTAGGGTTAGGGTGTGGGGATGGCACTGGTATGTGGGGAGGGGACATCACAGAGAGGGGACGTGGAGTGGGGACAGGGACAGCAAGGATGGGGAGATGGGAGGGGGTGTGGGGTGGGGGAATGGGGTGGGGGATGCAGGGACATGGGGGTGGGGTGTGGGGTGGGGACAGGGGGATGGGGACACAGGTGTGGGGATATAGAGAGGGGGAGATGGGGATGGAGGGGAGGGAAAAGGGAAGGGGGTGGGATGTGGGGAGATGAGGAGGGGGATATGGGGAGAGAGACATGGGGATGGGGTGTGGGGTGGGGATGGGGACATCGGGAGGGAGGACAGGAGGATGGGCACAAGGGGATGGGGACATGGAGGGGGTGTGGGGAGGTGAGGAGGGGGATGTGGGGATGGGGTGTGGGACACAGGGAGAGGGTGTGGGGTGGGAACAAGGGGATGGGGCCACGGGGATGCAGTATGGGGACACAGGGACGCAGTATGGGGACACAGGGATGGGGTGGCACCACTGCAAGGGGTGGGGGGAGAGGGATGGGGTGGTGGTTAGGGTTAGGGTGTGGGGATGGCACTGGTATGTGGGGAGGGGACATCACAGAGAGGGGACGTGGAGTGGGGACAGGGACAGCAAGGATGGGGAGATGGGAGGGGGTGTGGGGTGGGGGAATGGGGTGGGGGATGCAGGGACATGGGGGTGGGGTGTGGGGTGGGGACAGGGGGATGGGGACACAGGTGTGGGGATATAGAGAGGGGGAGATGGGGATGGAGGGGAGGGAAAAGGGAAGGGGGTGGGATGTGGGGAGATGAGGAGGGGGATATGGGGAGAGAGACATGGGGATGGGGTGTGGGGTGGGGATGGGGACATCGGGAGGGAGGACAGGAGGATGGGCACAAGGGGATGGGGACATGGAGGGGGTGTGGGGAGGTGAGGAGGGGGATGTGGGGATGGGGTGTGGGGACACAGGGAGAGGGTGTGGGGTGGGAACAAGGGGATGGGGCCACGGGGATGCAGTATGGGGCCAAAGTGATGCAGTATGGGGACACAGGGATGGGGTGACACCACTGTGAGGGGTGGGGGGAGAGGGATGGGGTGGTGGTTAGGGTTAGGGTGTGGGGATGGCACTGGTATGTGGGGAGGGGACATCACAGAGAGGGGACGTGGAGTGGGGACAGAGACAGCAAGGATGGGGAGATGGGGGTTATGGGGGTTATGGGAGTATGGAGTTATGGGGGTTGTGGGGTTATGGGGTATGGGGTTATGGAAGTTATGGGGTTATGGAAATTATGGGGATATGGGGGTTTTGGGGTTATGGAGTTTTGGGGATATAGGGGTTGTGGGGTTATGGGATTATGGAGTTAGTTATGGGTGTTATGGAGTTATGGGGGTTATGGAGGGTATGGGGTTATGGAGTTATGGGGTTATGGGGGTTATAGGGGTTATGGGGGTTGTGGGGTTATGGGAGTATGGGGGTTATGGGGGTTATAGGGTTATGGGGGTTGTGGGGGTTGTGGGGGTATGGAGTTATGGGGGTTATGAAGTTAGTTATGGGGGTAATGGACTTATGGGGGTTATGGAGGGTATGGGGTTACGGAGTTATGGGGGTTGTGGGGTTATGGGATTATGGAGTTATGGGGTTATGGGATTATGGGGGTTATGGGGTTATGAAGTTATGGGGTTATGGGGTTATGGCGGTTATGGGGTTATGAAGTTATGGGGTTATGGGGGTTGTGGGGTTATGGGGATAACACAGATGGGAACGTGAGGGTGGAGCCGTTCGGGACGGGGATTTGGGGCTGTGGGGATCACAGCGATGTTGGGGGGGGGGTTACGCAGGGACGGGGGGGGGGGGGGCAGACAGGGAGTGGGGGGGGTCGGGGTCCGTAGGGGGGGCGGCACACGGGGATGGGGGGGGGGGCACGCAGGGCCGCAGCGTCCGCCGCCGCCGCCGCGCACCGCCAGGCCCCGAGCGGGCCCGGTGCCCCCGGGAGGGACGGAAGGGGCGGAGGAGGGGATGGGGGTCGCGGTCGGGGGGGGTCCCGGTGCCCCCCGTACCTGGGGAAGCCGCCGCTCCGCCTGGCCCCGCCGCCCGCCCCCTCCTCGCTCATCCCCGCCGCGCTCCGAACGCCGCCGCCGCCACCTCCGCGCCGCCGGGGGGCGCTGCGCCGCGATGAGCTGCGGTGCGCGGGGGACGACGGGAAAGGGAGGGGCGGCGCGCGGGGGGCGATGGGAGGCGCAGTCCGCGCGGGGGGCGACGGGAAAGGAGCGGGGCGGAGCCGTCGTGGAGGGGTCACGTGGGTGGGGGGGAGGGGCCGTGCCCCAATTTCCCCGGGAGGGGGGAGGGGAGGGGGAGGGGACAATGTGGGGACAGTGGGGGTGTGGGGTCATGGGGACAGATGGGGAAATGGGGAGCAGTGGGGGGATGGGGGGACACAGTGACAGTGAGTGGCAATGGGGACAATGGAGGCAGTGGGGGCAGTGGGGGCAATGGGGGCAGTGGGGGCAATGGGGGACAATGGGGGCAGTGGGGGCAATGGGGGACAATGGGGGCAATGGGGGCAATGAGGGACAATGGGGGACAATGGGGACAATGGGACATGGGGGATGATACAGACTGATAGGAAGCAGTGGGGGCAGTGGGGGCAATGGGGGCAATGGGGGACAATGGGGGCAATGAGGGCAATGGGGGCAATGAGGGACAATGGGGGACAATGGGACATGGGGGACGATACAGACTGATAGGAAGCAATGGGGGCAGTGGGGGCAATGGGGACAATGGGGGCAATGAGGGCAATGGGGGCAATGAGGGACAATGGGGGACAGTGGGACATGGGGGACGATACAGACTGATAGGAAGCAATGGGGGCAATGGGGGACAATGGGGGCAGTGGTGGACAATGGGGGACAATGGGGGCAGTGGGGGACAATGGGACATGGGGGACGATACAGACCAATAGGAAGCAATGGGGGCAGTGGGGGCAATGGGGGACAATGGGGGCAATGAGGGCAATGGGGGCAATGAGGGACAATGGGGGACAATGGGACATGGGGGACGATACAGACTGATAGGAAGCAATGGGGGCAGTGGGGGCAATGGGAGAGATTGAGAGAATTGAGGCAGTGGGGCACACGGGGACAATGATGGACGTGGGGACAATGATGGACGTGGGGACAATGATGGACATGGGGACAATGATGGACGTGGGGACAATGATGGACACAGGGACAATGATGGACATGGGGACAGTGATGGACGTGGGGACAATGATGGACGTTGGGGAGCAATGGGGGCAGTGGGGATGTATGGCAGGGACAGAGAAGAAAACAAAAGCACAGAAGGGGGAGTTGGGGACAGACGGACACGGGACAGACGGAGGAGAACTGGGACGTGGGGAGGTGATGGGAACAACGGGGACAGAGACCAACAGAAAAGGGGGGACAGGGAAATGGGGGACAATGGGGACGGGGATGGAGAGGGAGCGAAGCGGGGGGGGGAGGTCACCGGATTGGGGTGGGACAGTGGGGACGGACAGCAGATAGGGACAGACAGACGGATGGACTGGGACCAGTGGGGCTCAGTGGATGGAGCCAGATGCGGTGCAACGGGGACAGATGGACGGGGGCAGACAGCGCCCCACAGGACAGAGGGACAGCGGGGATGGATGGGGAGCACCGGGGACAGACGGACACCCATAGGAGCACTGGGACCAGACTGGGACCCCCGAGGGGTACGGGGGGAGCACAGGGGTGGGCACAGAAGCAGTTTGGGGGTCCCGGTGCCGGTTGGAGGGGACCTTTGGTGGGTCGGGGGGGGGTCCCGGTGCCCCCGTTATTGTGTGAGGGGGATCCCAGGGGTCGCAGTATCGACTGGAGGGGGTCCTGGGGCTACAAAAAGCACCCGGGTGCTGGTATGGGGGGCGGGGGGTGTCCCGGTGCCTCCATTGCAATTTGGGGGGGGGTCCGTCTGCCCCCGGTGCCGATCTGGGAGCACTGGGGGAACCAAATACTGACTGGAGGAGCCCAGTACCGGGGGGGGGGCGTCTCCGTGCCCCCATCCCGGCTTTGGGGGGTCCAGTATTGGTGGGGCTCCCGGTTCCCCCGGTACCGATTTTTTTTTGGGGGGGAGGATGATCCCGGTGCCCCCATTAAGAGTTTTGGTGGGGGGATCCCGGTTCCCCCGGGTCCCGGTTTCGTGGGGGTGCCGGTGCCGCTCGGGGGGATCCCGGTCCGGGGGTGTCACCGGAGGATGGGGAGAGGGGGGGGGGGTCCCGGTGCCGGTTCCGGTGCTCCCGGGGCGGGGCCGGGGCGGGGCCGAGCGCCGGGCGGGGCCGTTCGGAGCCGCTTCTCCCCCGACCGCGGCACCGGGTCCGGTACCGGCCCCGCCCGCACCGCCCCGACCCGGCCCGGCCCCGACCGCAGCGCTCCGGGGGCGGCAACGGAACCGGTACCGAGAATAACGGGAACGGCCGCGGAGCATCACCGGGAGAACGGGAACGGCCCCGCGGATAACGGAGAGCGGCACCGGCGGCGTCGGGAGCGCGCAGCGGCCGCGGGGCCGCGCATCCCGAGGTACTCACAGCACCGCGATGGGGGTTGGTGGGGGGCACCGGGCCGGTACCGGGGATGGGGATGGGGGGGCGCGGGGCCTTTGCACACGCGCGTGCCCCCCCCCCCCCCACATTGCACACGCGTGGGCGCTGCTGCTGCCGCCCCCCCCCTCCCCCAATTCCTCCTCGTGCACGCGTGGGATGCGCGCCCCCCCCCCCCCCCCAGGTGCGCGTGCACCGCGCGTGGGAACCGCTCGTCCGTGTGTGTGGGGGGGGGGGCACAGCACCGCAACTCCCCCCGCTTTGCACACGCGCGTGCAGCCCTGCACGACGGTTCACCCCACCAGGCCGCGTGCACGAGCGTGTGCCCCCACAGCCCTTCCGCGCTCCTTGCATCCGCCGTGTCGCGATAAGGCGCTCTGTCGCGATATTCCGCACCGCCATGGGTAGCGCGGGGGCGCTCCTTCTCCCTCTTCCTCCCCCATCTCCGCTCTATCGCGACACGGGCCTGGCGCTATCGTATGTCGCGACAGAACCCCCCACCCCCACCTTGAGCCCTGCCTCAGTTTCCCTTATGCGGGGACCCCCGGGGGGGGGAGGGGGGGGCATCTCCTCCCTCTCCCCGCGCCGCCATGACGTCACCGCGTGACGCGATGGCCCCACGGGGGTGGGGGGGGGCGGGGCGGCACCTGGCGGGGAGGGGCCCCCCCTGACCCCCCTGACCCCCCCCCCATCCCGGGGTCCCCGAGGTGAAACCCCGCCCCCCCCGTGACTCAACCCCCCCCCCCCCCCGCCTAAATTTAGGGATGACCTCATCCGCTCGCGGCGCTGTTGCCATAGCAACGCCCCCCCCCCACCCCCCAAATTCGGGGGGGCGGAGCATTCCCAACACCCCCCACCCCGACAGGAGCTGAGCCCCCCCCCTCCCCTCCCAGCCTCAGTTTCCCCCTCGTGCACACCTTTGCACACCCGTGCAGGCACGCACGGGGATGGGGTGCAGGCGTTGTGCAAAGGGTTTGCACGCATGCGGGGGCTGCAGGGGGGTGCAGGCTCGTGCATTGCTGCAGGAGATGCACGCTGGTGCAGGGATGCAGCTGCGTGCAACGGGTTGCACGTGGAGCGCGGGGGTCTTGCACAGTGGTGCACGTGGGTGCACACGTGGGTGTAAAGGCGTGCGGGTGCCCACGGTGTGCACGTGGGGGCTGGAGATGCGGACGAGCGCAGAGGCGCGTGCAGGGGGTGCACACCAGGTGTGCAGGGTGCTGCAGAACGTGCGAGGCTGCATGCAGGTGTGAGCAGCGCCGGTGCACACGCTGGGCTGCCCAACCGTGCAGGGGGGTGCGTGGGGGTGCAGGGTGCACGGGCGTGCAAAGGATGGGGTGCAGAGGGGTGCAGGTGCGTGCCAAAGAGACTGCAGGTGCAAAGAATGGGGTGCAGATGGGTGCCAGGGGGGCTGCAGGGCAAAGGCTGGGGTGCAGAGGGGTGCAGGTGCATGCCAAGGGGGCTGCAAGTGCAAAGGATGGGGTGCAGATGCGTGCCAAGGGGGCTGCATGTGCAAAGGATGGGGTGCAGGTGGGTGCAGGTGCATGCCAGGGGAGCTGCAGGTGCAAAGGATGGGGTGCAGGTGGGTGCAAGGGGGGCTGCATGTGCAAAGGATGGGGTGCAGGTGGGTGCAGGTGCATGCCAAGGGGGCTGCAGGTGCAAAGGCTGGGGTGCAGAGGGGTGCAGGTGCATGCCAGAGGGGCTGCAGGGCAAAGGATGGGGTGCAGGTGGGTGCAGGTGTGTGCTGGGGGGGCTGCAGGTGCAAAGGCTGGAGTGCAGAGGGGTGCAGGTGCGTGCCAGGGGGCTGCAGGGCAAAGGATGGGGTGCAGGTGGGTGCAAGGGGGGGCTGCATGTGCAAAGAATGGGGTACAGGTGTGTGCAGGTGCGTGCCAAGGGGCTGCATGTGCAAAGGCTGGGGTGCAGAGGGGTGCAGGTGCATGCCAAGGGGGCTGCATGTGCAAAGGATGGGGTGCAGGTGGGTGCAAGGGAGGGCTGCAGGTGCAAAGGATGGGGTGCAGGTGGGTGCAGGTGCGTGCCAAGGGGCTGCAGGTGCAAAGGATGGGGTGCAGGTGGGTGCAGGTGCGTGCCAAGGGGCTGCAGGTGCAAAGAATGGGGTGCAGGTGGGTGCGGGTGCGTGCCAGGGGGGCTGCAGGTGCAAAGGATGGGGTGCAGGTGGGTGCAGGTGCATGCCAGGGGGGCTGCATGTGCAAAGGCTGGGGTGCAGGTGGCTGCAGGTGCGTGCCAGGGTGGGCTGCAGGTGCAAAGGATGGGGTGCAGAGGGGTGCAGGTGCGTGCCAAGGGGGCTGCATGTGCAAAAGATGGGGTGCAGGTGGGTGCGGGTGCGTGCCAAAGAGGCTGCAGGTGCAAAGGATGGGGTGCAGGTGGGTGCAGGTGGGTGCCAGGGGGGGCTGCAGGTGCAAAGGATGGGGTGCAGGTGGGTGCGAGGATGCAGGTGGGTGCGAGGAGCAGGGGGAGGGGGGGGTTGCAGAGGGGCGCAGATGCACATAAGGGGGTGCACAGCCACCCTCCCCCCTCCCCAGGCCATGGCCTGCCTGCACGAGACACGGACGCCCTCCCCATCGCTGGCGGTGGCCTCGGAGGGGACCCCGGAGCAGGAGTTGACCCCCACTCAGTGCGCCCTGAGGGAAGGACCCCCCCCCCATCCCCGCCGCCCCCGACGCCTGGCCCCGCCGCGGACCCCCCCGTGCTGCAGAATCCGGAGCTGCGGGGCCGCTGGCGGCGGATGGGGCTCATCTGCGGTGCCAGGCGGCGGGGGGGTTCCTGGAGGGGCTCTTCGGGTGCCTGAAACCCGTGTGGAGTATGATTGGAAAGGCTTACAGCGCCGAGCACAAACACCAGGCCGAGGGTGAGGAGCTGGGGGTGCTGTGGGGATGGGGGGGGGGGGTGGGGATGGGGTGTGCGATGGGGGTCAGGGGATGCGATGGGGCTGGGAGGATTCAGTGATAAGGGTGCAATGGGGTTGGGGTTGCAGAAGGGATGCAGTGGGGTTGGAGTTGCAGTAGGGATGCAGTGGGAATGCAATAAGGGTGCAATAGGGTTGGGGTTGCAATGAGGGTGCAGTGGGGTTGGGGTTGCAGTAGGGAAGCAGTGGGGTTAGGAAGGTGCAGTGGGGTTGGGGTTGCAAAAAGGGTGCAGTGGGGTTGGGGTTGCAGTAGGGATGCAGTGGGGTTAGGAGGATGCAATGGGGCTGGGAGAATTCAGTGGTAAGGGTGCAATGGGGTTGGGGTTGCAATGAGGGTGCAGTGGGGTTAGGAGGATGCAGTGGGGTTGGGGTTGCAGTAGGGATGCAGTGGGAATGCAATGAGGGTGCAATGGGGTTGGGGTTGCAGAAGGGAAGCAGTGGGGTTAGGAGGATGCAGTAGGGTTGTGGTTGCAATAAGGGTGCATTGGGGTGGCAATAGGGATGCAGTAGAATTGTAGTAAGGGTGCAGTGGAGTTGGGGTTGCAATAAGGGTGCAGTGGAGTTGAAATAGGGGTGCATTGGGGTTGCAATAAAGGTGCATTGGGGTTGCAATAGGGATGCAGTGGGGTGGCAATAAGGGTGCAGTGGGGTTGCAACAAGGGTGCATTGGGGTTCCAATAAGGATGCAATGGGGTTGGGGTTGCAGTAGGGATGCAGTGGAGTTAAAAGGGTGCAGTGGGGTTGTGGTTGCAATGGGGGTGCAGTGGGGTTGCAATAAGGGTGCATTGGGGTTGGCTATAAGGGTGCAGCGGGGTTGCAACAAGGGTGCATTGGGGTTGGGGTTGCAGTAGGGATGCAGTGGGGTTAGGAGGATGCAGTGGGATTGTGGTTGCAATAGGGGTGCAGTGGGGTTGCAATAGGGGTGCAGTGGGGTTGGCAATAATGGTACATTGGGGTTGCAATAGGGGTGCATTGGAGTTGCAGTAAGGATGCAGTGGGGTTGGCTATAAGGGTGCAGTGGGGTTGCAATAAGGATGCAATGGGGTTGGGGTTGCAGTAGGGATGCAGTGGGGTTAGGAGGATGCAGTGGGGTTGGCAATAAGGGTGCAGTGGGGTTGCAATAAGGGTGCGATGGGGTTGGCAGTGGGGTTAAAAGGATGCAGTGGGGTTGGGGTTGCAATAGGGATGCAGTGGGGTTGGCAATAAGGGTGCAGTGGGGTTGCAATAAGGGTGCATTGGGTTGGCTATAAGGGTGCAGTGGGGTTGCAGTAGGGATGCAGCGGGGTTGCAATAAGGGTGCAATGGGGTTGTGGTTGCAGTAGGGATGCAGTGGTGTTGCAGTAAGGGTGCAGTGGGGTTGGCAATACGGGTGCATTGGGGTTGGGGTTGCAGTAGGGATGCAGTGGGGTTGGCTATAAGGGTGCAGTGGGTTGGCTATAAGGGTGCATTGGGTTGGCCATAAGGGTGCAGTGGGGTTGCAATAGGGATGCAGTGGGGTTGGAATACGGGTGCAGTGGGTTGGCTATAAGGGTGCAGTGGGGTTGCAATAGGGATGCAGTGGGGTTGGCAATAAGAGTGCATTGGGTTGGCTATAAGGGTGCAGTGGGGTTGCAATAGGGATGCAGTGGGGTTGCAATAGGGATGCAGTGGGGTTGCAATAAGGGTGCAGTGGGGTTGGAATACGGGTGCAGTGGGGCTGTGGGAGCGCAGCGGGGAAGGGGGGCAGCGGAGCAGTGGAGGTGCCCGCAGACCCCTGGGAGGTGCCGTTCGAGGAGATCCTGGACCTGCAGTGGGTGGGCAGCGGTGCGCAGGGTGCCGTTTTCCTGGGCCGCTTCCACGGCGAGGAGGTGGCGGTGAAAAAGGTGCGGGACCTGAAGGAGACCGACATAAAGCACCTGCGCAAACTGAAACACCCCAACATCATCACCTTCAAGTGAGCGGGGGGCACGGCACAACGTGGGGGGGGGTGGGGAACGGGTGGGCATGGAGACGGGGATGGGTGGGAGATGGCATGGGGATGGAGACGGCATGGGGATGGAGACGGCATGGGGTGCGACATGGGTATGGGGTGGGAGACGCCGTGAGTATGGACGCAGAATGGGGCAGGGACACGGGTACGGGGTGGGAGACAGCACGGGGATGGAGACAACATGGGGTGTGGGGGACAGCATGGGTATGGTGACGGTGTGGGGCATGCAGCATGGGGAACGCAGCATGGAGCATGGACATTGCATGGAGCACGGAACGCAGCACGGACGCGGCGTGGGCATGGAGAGCACCGTGGATGTGGCATGGGGGCATGGCATGGCATGGACACAGCGTGGACACGACACGGGCATGGAGAGTATTGTGGACGTGGGCATGGACACAGCATGGTCAGACCATGGGTATGGCTTCTTGGGGGACACTGGGGCACGGTGTGGGCACAAACACGGGGCCACGGACACAACGTGTGCATGGGGAGCACCAACACGGCATGGCCCCGTGCGTGGCACAGAGCAGGGGGCACACTGGTGATGGGGAGATGGGAGGGACACAAATGGGTGCCCGGTGCTGTTGGGTGCTGGGATGCAGGTGGGTGCACCGACCCCAACGGGTGTCCCAGTCCAGATGGCACCCCAGCACCCACAGGCACCGGGTGCAGCCAGGTGCCCCCACAACAACGGGTGCCCCCACAACAACAGTGGGTGCCGTGCTGACGGTGCCCTGTGCCAGCAGGGGTGTGTGCACCCAGGCGCCCTGCTACTGCATCATCATGGAGTTCTGCGCCCAAGGCCAGCTCTACGAGGTGCTGCGTGCCGGGCGCAAGGTCACCCCTTCTCTCCTGGTGGATTGGTCCATGGGCATCGCCGGCGGCATGAACTACCTGCACCTCCACAAGATCATCCACCGTGACCTCAAGTCACCCAAGTGAGCAGGGATGGGGGCTCAGCGAGCGCCCCTGGGTGCTGGGTGGGTGCTGCTGGGTGGGTGCTGTTGGGTGGGTGCTGCTGGTGGAGGCACATGGTGGTGCCAAAGCTTTGGTGGTACAGATGTGTGTCCATGGTGGTGACTTGGCCATAGCAGTGCCGTGCCCCAGTGTCCATGGCGTTGACATGTCCATGGTGATGATGTGTCCATGGTGATGATGTGTCCATGGTGGTGCCACGTCCATGGTGGTGCCATATCCATGACATTGCCATATCCATGACATTGCCATATCCATGACATTGCCATATCCATGACGTTGACATATCCGTGGTGATTCTGTGTCCATGTTGGTGCCATGTCCATGGTGATGCCATGTCCACAATGTCCATAGTTGTGCCCAACCCCATGGCAGTGGCAAGACCGTGACAACGCGGTGTTCCGTGATGGTGCCATGCCCATGACGATGCCATGTCCATAACGTTGCCATGCCCGTGGTGTTGTGGTGTCCGTGGTGGTGCCATGCCCATGGCAGTGGCATTCCCACGATGGGACGTGCCCATGGTGATGCCACCCCTGTGCCCCTGGCGTGACGCTGAGTGGCTGCCCCCCAGCATGCTCATCACCTACGACGACGTGGTGAAGATCTCGGACTTTGGCACCTCCAAGGAGCTGATTGACAAGAGCACCAAGATGTCCTTTGCTGGCACGGTGGCCTGGATGGCACCTGAGGTCATCCGCAATGAGCCCGTCTCTGAGAAGGTCGACATCTGGTGAGGGCATGGGGACAGCGGGGACCTGGGGAGCAGCAGGGAGCCGTGGTGGCATCGGGTGCACAGCGGCACTGGGACTACTGGGAGTCAATGGGAATGCACTGGAAGCATCGGGGGTGATAAGAGGGGGGAACGCAGGGGGGTAACCTCAGGGACACTGCGGGTGATTGGGGATGGGGGCACGGAGGGGGACGTTGCAGGGATTGGGGGCGTTAAGGAGGGATGGGGGGCAGCCTGGGCAGAGGTGGGGGGAGGGGACAATGGAGACGGGGGTTCCCATGGGTGACGCTGCGCCCAGGTCTTTCGGGGTGGTGCTGTGGGAGCTGCTGACGGGTGAGATCCCCTACAAGGATGTGGACTCCTCAGCCATCATCTGGGGGGTGGGCAGCAACAGCCTCCACCTGCCCGTCCCCTCCGGCTGCCCCGATGGCTTCAAGGTGCTGCTGCGGCAGTGCTGGTGAGCGCACTGGGGGGTGGGGGGGGAACACAGCTGGGATGCACCGCTGTGGGGTGTAGGGGCACAGAATGGGGGCACAGAGGGGGGATGCAATGTGGGGACGCCCCATGGGGACGCGCTGTGAGGACATGCGTGGGGACACCCCGTGGGCACGCCGTATAGTGGCACCCCCTGGGAGCACCCGTGCCTTTGGGTGGGGGGATCCTAGCCACAGGGAACCCCACCATGGACCCCCACCTTAGGGACCCCCATGAGAGACCTTCCACTGTCACCTCGATGTGGGGAACCCCATCACAGGGACCCCCGCCCTGCCTGCCTGTCCCCTTGTTTGTGGGACATCCCCATGGGTGAGCCATGCTGTCGGGAGCCGTTCCCCACCTGTGGTCCCAAAAAGCCCCCAGCTCCGTACTGCCCCCCCCAGGAACAGCAAACCCCGGAACCGGCCGTCCTTCCGGCAGATCCTGCTGCACCTCGACATCGCCTCCGCCGACGTCCTGTCCACCCCACAGGAGACCTACTTCAAATCCCAGGTACCTGACCCACAGCCCCACGGGGACACCCAGCTCCACGGGGACACCCAGCTCCATGGGGACACCGGGATCCGTGGGGGGACCCATCACCCCCAGTACCATTTGGGACCCCCAAACCCCACACTTCACATCTCAGGGGTGGTGCTGGGGGTCTCTGGTGCCTGCAGCTGGGGGAATCCATGCCCAGTACGTCCCAGTGCTCGCGGTGGTCACACCCAGTACATCCCAGTGCTCAGGGGATCCATGCCCAGTGCGTCCCAGTATATCCCAGTACATCCCAGTACATCCCAGTGCCCGGTGCTGCAGGCGGAGTGGCGTGAGGAGGTGAAGCTGCACTTTGAGAAGATCAAATCGGAGGGGACGTGTCTGCACCGCCTGGAGGAGGAGCTCATCAACCGGCGGCGAGAGGAGCTGCGGTGCGGGGCTGGAGGGATGGGTGGGGGTCACAGGGACATGAGGATGGGGGGACATGGCAAGGAGCATGGGGATGGGGGGACATGGCAACAGGGGGAGTGGGGAATGGGGAGTAATGGGGACGTGGAGATGGGGGGGGGTCAGGGGGTTTGGGGGGTGTTGGGACACAGGGGGGCCTTTGGGAGCCCACAGTGCTGCAGTGGGTGCCATGGGGGTGTGATGGGGCAGCAGAGGGTGCCACGAGGTGTCAGTGGGGTTGCATGGGGTGTGATGGGGTGATGCTGTGGGGCGCCATAGGGTGCCATGGGGTGCCCACACCAAGCAGGCACGCGTTGGACATCCGGGAGCACTACGAGCGCAAACTGGAGCGCGCCAACAACCTGTACATGGAGCTGAGTGCCCTCATGCTGCAGCTGGAGCTGAAGGAGAAGGAGCTGCTCCGGTGAGTGGGAGCAGCACCCAGTGGGATCCCTCCCCACCCCATGGCCACCCCGTGGCCACCCCATGGCCTTCACCAACCTTATACGCACCCCATGGTCCCCCTATGGTCATGGCCACCCCTGCACCCGCTCTGTTTCCACCCCACAGTAATGGCTATTCTTGTGTCCATGGCCACCCCTATACCACCCATATGGCTACCCCACAGTTGTGGCCAACCCTACACCCATCCCACATCCACGACCACCTTTATCCCACCCCCACAAGCACCTCTGCCTCACTTCGAACCTTTCCCCACCCCATACCCATCACCCCAACCCCATGCTTGCCCCTGGGGGAGGACTGATGCCCCCCATGACCCCATCCAGGCGAGAGCAGGCGCTGGAGAAGCGCTACCCCGGGCTCTTCAAACCACGGGCGCCGCGGGGGCTGCTGCATGGGAACGCCGTGGAGACCCTCATCAAGAAGCGCAACGTCCCCCAAAAGCTCTCACCCCACAGCAAGCGGTGCGTGGGGGTCCTGGGATGGGGGGAGGGGATCCAGGTTTTTGAGGGTGGGGGGCTTTGGAGGGGGTCGTGTGTGAGGTGTCCTGGTTTTTGAGTAGGGGGCTTTGAGGGGTGTCAGATATATGGGGTGTTCACCACGGGGAGATGGATGTGTGGGATCTGAGGGCATTGGAGTCCCTTGGGGGGGGTCTGATGGATGTGCAGTGCCCATCACTGGGGGGATATTTTGGGGACGAGGGAACGTGGATCCTTGAGGGAAAAGGGACACGTTTGTGTGTGTGTGGGGGGATCTTCTTTATGGCTGGAGTCCTTGGGGGTGGGGGTCTGGGCTCCCTTGGTCCTTTTGGGTCCCGGGGGTGCGCTCTCTGGGGGTGTCCCCATTGGCGTGAGGCTATTTGGGGACGCGGCCCCCAGGCTCTCCCCCTGCTCATTGGAGTTGGGGGTCTCCATGTCCCCATGTCCCCCCGCAGCCCCGACATCCTGAAGCCGGAGGTGCTGCTCCCCAAACTGGACGCAGCCATGGCGCAGGTGGCCCTTCCAGGCTGTCCCAAAGGCCCCCCCTCTCCAGGACGCAGCCGCAGAGCCAAAGGACGACACCGCAAAGGGGGGTCCCGGGGGGGCTGCGGAGAACCCGGCCCCGAAGCCGGACCCCCCAGAGGGCTGCCCGGACCCCCCTCATCCACCGCTGGCCCCGACCTCCTGGGGGGCACTTTGGAAGCTGCGGGGGCCCCCCCGGCAGCAGAGCCCGATTTGGGGTCTGGGGGGGCGGTGGGCACCCAGGGAAGCCCCCCAGCGCAGCCCCCCACAGCTGGGGACAGCGAGAGGGACAGTGGTGCTGCTCGGGGGGGGCGAGGGGGGGCCGGGCAGCACCTGACCCCCGCGGCAATGCTGTACCGTGCAGCCGTGACACGGGGACAGGTGAGTGGCTTTGGGGGAAGGAGTGACCCTTTTGGGGGGGGGGGAGAATAGGGACCCTGGGAGCAGCCGTGGGACCCCCGGTTTCCCCCTGTGTGCCCCCAGAAGCGGGGGGTGTCGTCGGAGGAGGAGGAGGGAGAAGTGGACAGCGAAGTGGAACTGCCGCTGCGGCAGAGGTGGGTGCAGAGGGGGGGTCTTGGATGGGGATCTGTGGGTGCTGGGGGGGGTCTGTGAGCGCTCAGACCCCCAGGAGGGCTGCTGTGGGGGGACTATGAGTGCTCAGACCCCCCCCCCCCCGCAGAATGAGTTGTTGGGGGGTTTGCGTGTGATGGATGCTGGGGTGTTGGGGAGGGGAGGGGGGGTCCATACCCATCTCCTCACTTCCCCCCCCCAGGTGGCCCCCGGGTATGACCAAACGGCAGTCGCTGTCGACCTTCAGCTCGGAGAATTTCTCGGACGGGGATGGGGACGGGGACGGGGATGAGGGGCACACGAGCGAACCCTCCCACAGCGCCACCCCCGACGTGGGCAGCACCAACACGGACGAACGCCCCGACGATCGCTCCGAGGATTTACTTTCGCAGGGCTCCGAGATCCCCTTGGACGCCGCCCCCCCCGAGGGTCGTCGGCACGGGGGAGGCAGCCCCAAGGTGATGTGACCCCCCCCCAGCCTATCCCAGCCGTGGGTTTGACCCAAATGGGTGTGGGAGGGGGTCTTCTGGGAATGGGTGATGTGGGGGGCTTCTCCATATCCCCCCTCCCCCCCAGGGGTGGTTATGGGGAGGGGTCACCACTGAAGCGGGTGGATATGAGGAGGGGTCACCATAAATGAGTTGAACAGTGAGAGGGACCCCGAAGATGTGTGGAAATAGGGAGGGGTTCCTAAAAGGATGGGGAAATATGGGGAGGGGTCTCCGAACCAATGGGTGGTTATGGGGAGGGGTCCCCACAGAGATGGGATCCCCCAGAATGAGGTGTTACAGGGGAGGGGTCTTCGTACCACGGGTAGAGACATGCTTTACCTCTCTAGGTAAAGCAGCATTGCAGGGGGGGGCTGCCCCCTCCCCAAGGTAAAAACCCACAGGATGAGGGACCCCAGAAGCAGCTCAGAGGGGGGGGGGGGTTCCCCCAAAACCCCATTTGCAGCTGTGGGGTGGAGGAGGGCTCTGAGGGACCCCCATCCTTCCCCCCAGGTCTCGGAGGACTCTGACTGCGACAGCGCAGAATTGGACCATTCGGGCAGCGCAGAGGGACCCCCCCGGCCTACAGCCCCCCCCGGCCTGTGACTTGCACCCCCCCCACCCTGCACACACACACACACCTCCCTTCCCGCCCCCCCCACACACCACCACCACTTGTACAGCCCCAAATATTTATATAAATATTTATCGATCTCTACAGAACTCTGTGCTGTCTCTGTGCCTGGGAGGGGTGGGTAAAAAAGGTGGGGGGGGGCGTGGGGGGGGGGGGTCTGTCCCCTTTTTGTGTAGGTCACACTGTAAGGGGAGGGAGGGGACATCAGGGAGGGGTCCGTCCCCTTTTTGTTTGCGTAGGATCTACTGTAAGGGGGGGAATGGGGAGAGAAGGCAGCTTATCCCAAAGGGGTGGGCAAAACTGTAGGGTGGGGGCACAGTAGGGTAACTCCTCAGCTGAGGGGGGGGGAAATGGGGCAGACAACAGCAGCACCAGCTCTTTATTGGTGCAACTGGGAGCACTTCAGGGGCAGAGCCCCATAGAGCACAACGTGGGGGGGAGGGGGATTTACCATCAGCCCCCCTGCAAAGGAGAGGGGCACAAGGGGTGCTGGGGGGCACAGAGGGACCCCCACCCCACACCAGGAGGGGGGGGGGTTCAAATAAAGACGGAGACAGGCAGATCCATTAACCAAAATATCCTCCGGTTTCTATTCACAAGGAAAAGCTCCAGTCCATCTTTTTTTTATTATTATTATTTCTTTTTTTTTTGTTTTTTTTTCTGAAAAATCTCCTGACGTTACAGAACTAAACTGAAATGTCGCTCTTCCACTCTTTAACAATGTGACCAACAGAAACTTCATGAGCCGAAAAAAGGGGGGGGGTGGGCAGGGGGGGGCAGAGGAGGGGAGAGAGAAGCTTTAATAAAACTAAGATGGGCGCTCGGCAGCGGAGCGGAAAGGAAATAAAATGCTGTAATGAAAACAAAAATTAAACCGACGACGACGAAGAAGAGGAGAAAAAAAAAAAAAAACAAAACCCCCAAAAAAATCAATGAAATAAAACTGAAAGAATCCGATGAGTGGCGAGGAGAGCAATGGGAGGAACCGAAAAATTTACAAACTAGTTTAAAACCTGGGGCTGCTGCTAAGGGACTACACAGATGGATGGTGAGGTGAGGCCGAGGGTCCGCAGGCCGTGCCGGGGCCCTCCTAGCTGCTTCCCATGCCCCCGGTCTCGGAGGAGAGCCTGCAAGGAAGAAGAGGCGTCAGAGGGGGGCTGGGGGGAGGTAAGGGGGGGGTTCTGCCAGCTGGAGGGCTGGCAGTGTGATGCGGGGTGATGGGGATGCAGGAGTTTGGGAGGGGTGCAGGGCTGAGGGCTGCCGCCCCCCTCCCCAACAAAGCGCAGTGCTGCAGATGGGGCTCCCAGCAGAGCAGTGCAGAATCCTCCCCCCAGGATCCCGAGAGCAGGGGGCAGCAAGGAGGGGAGGGGGGGCAGCAGGGAACAGGGAACCCATGAGGAGCCCTCAGGGAGCAGCGGGAGGTGGGGAGGGGGGGAAAACACAGCGCAGCACCCCCGAAGCACAGCCCCAGAGCTGCACCTCAAAGCCTCTCCTCCCCTCCCTGAAATGGGGGCACAGAGTGCTGCCCCATGGAGGGTGGCTGTGAGCCCCCCCCCCTCTGCCACAAGGAACCCCTCCGGGCCCCCTCCCCACATGTGGGGCTCGGCTCGGCCCCCCCCTCCCCCCGCACAGAGCTGCAGAGCACATTCTCACCGTGGCAACTTTATTACAGGTACAGACATTAAAGAGACAGCGAGGCCGCGAGCCCCGTGGGCAACGGAACCGGGAATGCAATTAAATCCAGACTCGTTTATTCGGTAACGACCCCCCACCCCTCCCCTCTCTCTGCCCCCCCACCCCCCCACCCCAAACCCACGCGATTGCAACCGAGCTACTAAAAAATATGGAAAAGAGGAGGGGAAAAAAAACCCAAAAAACCGAGGGCTACAAAGCTCTAGTGGGATGGATGGGGGGGAATGGAGCACTGCACCCCAGGGCACGGGGGTAGGAAAAGCAATGGGCAGCCCTGGTCAGAAAAGTGGGGGTCTAAGAAACATCACAATGGGGGGAGAAAGAGAAGGGGGGGGGGGAAAACCCAGAGGGGAAATGAGATCTGAGCTGCCCTCATGGGGCAGCGCTGCCCTATGGCTCAGTAAGGAGAGAACCTCTGCTTTTCCGCTTTCAGTTTGTTAGTAACGCACGGCACGGCCGGGGCGGAGGCACCCTTAGCAGCAGACACAACATTTAGAGCCAGGAGAGGGACAGGTTTCATGCCAAGCAGACTGGAGACACAAGGGGCGGTCGGAAGAGGGTTGGGGAGGCTGGCGGGCGCGTCGGAGGCCCCCGCTGTGGCGAGCGAGGGGGTGGTGGTGGAGGAGGAAGAAGAAGAAGGGGTGGAGGGTTGAGAGAGGTTGATGCTGAGGTGGTCAGGGATCGTGACGGAGGCTGCCTGGGAGGAGGGTTTAGCGCTTTCTAAACTGTAACAGAGGAGAAAAGGAACAAAAAAATGGGTGGGTGGGTGGGAAGAGCACAGAGGAAGCACAGGACAAACAGCGAAACCCGGCTCGGGGAGGGGGGGAGCACAGCACAGAGCCGAGAGGAGCAAAAGTGGGGCTGCTCCTCCATAGGGAGAGCCCCGCAGCCCCAGTGCCACCCCACAGCCACCACTCATCTCCAGCATCACAGAGCTGAGGGTCCCAATGAACCCTAATTGCAGCCCTAACGCTCACCGTGGGACACATCCACACACCCGCAGGCCACAGCGCAGCCGTGAGGGCCCAATCCCTCACCCCACAGCACTGCAGACCCCACGGGGAACCCAGCGGTCCCCGAGGGCTCACAGCTGCAGGGCCAACACTGCCTGCATCCGTCGGGATCCCTGGGATCCCCACATCCCACTGGGAGGTGCTGGGGATCCCACCTCGATCCCCCCCAGCTGCAGCACCCCCAGAAGCCCTCAGCACAGAAAGCCACGGATCCGCACCACGCAACCCAAACTGCTGAAATCCCAAACACAGCTCTGGGGACCCCACGGTCCCTTCAGCCCCACAGCAGCCTTCCCTCATCCTACAGCTTCCCACAGAGCAGGAGGCGATCGCAGCAGGGGGGCAGGCGTGGGGAAGGGGAAGGAAGGACACAGGGATGGGGGGGGGGGTGGGGAGGGAAGCCCCTTCCACTCATGCTTGGGGGCACAAGGGTGGTCCCAGCCCTCCCCCCCCCCCCACTGCCTCATCACAGAGACTCACCTGACATTAATTAGATACTGGGCCAAGCTAATGCTTGCTGCAGATCCAGTTATGGTAACCTGCCTGTCAGTAGATCCTTCCACTGGATTGGCAATTTTGATCTGCGCCCCGGACATCTGGCGGATCTCATTGATCTTGGCGCCCTGACGCCCAATGATGCAGCCAATCAACTGCGGGGAGACAGCGGCTTCGTTAGCAGCTTCATCAGCAGTGGGCAGGGCACCCCATCCCCCTTCATCACCCACAGGGAGCATCACCCAGAGGTGGGGTTGATGGCTCCCAGGAGGGCTTTAAACCCCTTCCAGTACTCCTTTAAAAGGAGACTTCTGAGATGGGCAGACAGTGGCAGGACGAGAGGGAACGGCTTCAAACTGAAACTGTGGGGAGGGAGCTCTGCACCCAGAGCTGTGGGTGCTCCTTTCCAGGAGGAGCTCGGGGCCACAGAGGGGTCCCTGCATGGCTGATGGGTGGGAGCAGCCCAGGGCATGGGGTTAGAGCTGGGTGACCCCTAAGGTCCCTTCCAACCAAAGCCATTCCGTGATTCAATTTAAAATGGCAGAAGAAAAAGAGGTATGTACGAGATTTCTGCCTTAAATCTGGCTGGAAGGAAGAGGGATGAAGAGAGCAGCCCAAGGAGCTGTTTGGGGTGAAGCCATCACTCATAACACTGCCTTGAGCCCCTCTGCAGACAGGGAGGAGCAGCCTCACACCCCATCTCATAGGGGCGTAGATTCTGCTGAGCCCCCCACCCCACCCCTCAGGGAGGAGGGCGCAGATACTCACATCATTTGGAATGGTGAGTTCATGAGAGGTGGTTTGAGCAGAAGCATCCAAACCTGTTTAAAAGACAGAGACAAAGCAGGAGAGGGTCAGGGGGGCGGCGGGGGACATGGGCACAGCGGGCAGCCAGCACTCACTGCTGGCCTCACAGCCACCTGGGAGACAGCTCAGACAGGAGGGGAAGGGAGAGCAAGCGGTGAAGTTACTCGAGCCCCACTCCCCTCTCCTCCTCCCCACTCACCTGCTGCCCCCCCAACCCCCTATTTCTCCCCTCATTGCCACCACAAGCTCTCCTTTGCAGTGGGGCAGTCCTAGAGCAGCACCCCATCTCCATGGGGCCACCATCCACACCTGCAGCCTCCGAGCGTTTCGCTCCCTCACCCCAGCAGGGCAGTGCCAGGTCGGGCCCCCACCAGGCTGCTGCTCAGGTTTCTTACTCTGCACTTTGCCCCCCTGTCCCACTCCGGGAGCTGAGACCTCATTGCAGGGTCCTGGCAGGGGAGCAGCAGCTCAGTGCAGGCACAGCAGTGATCCCTGCAGCGCCAGGCAGGGGCTGCACTGCTGGATGCAATCCGGGGCAAAAGGTTTGTGGGGGCAGGGAGGAGGGGAGGTGGGGGTGGGCTGCCTATGGGTGAATTGTGGGGGGCTCAAATGTGCTCAAGGCTTTCTAACAGTATCACACACCACACAGCTGAGCCCTCTGGCAAAGTTCTGCTCTCCAGAATCCAGAGTGCAACCTGACAGCTCCTGAGGGGCATCCAGGACCTCCAGCCCTCCTGCAGCTCCCCTGGCCCCCCCCGTCCCTCCCACCCGTGCACAAGGCGGGCAGCATTTAACAGGGAGAACGAGACCCCAGTCAGTATTAATACACAATAAACTACAGATTTTGTGTTTTAATCATTACCCCAATAGCCTTTCACCTCTGGAGAGCTGGATTCAATGCCTGTTAAGACATAAGTGACAATGAGTTTGGCTGTCTTATGTTTAGAGCCCCAAATGGAAATGCAGCCACCTTAGCAAACGCTACAGCAAATTTGGTGCAACTCAGCAGCTGCCTGCTCAAGGCTGGAGCAGCTGGAGGAGAGAGAGCAGGTGCTGCAGGCCAGGGGGGTCCCCAGAGCATTGGCAGAGCCGTGAAGGACAGGGTGGGAGGGAGGAAAGCAGCACGGAGGCCCTGCCTGCTCACTGATCTGCCCTCTGCGGGGAGGGGGAGGAGGCAGAGACCACAGTTGCCCCCAGAGGCAGCACGACAGAGATGGTTACCTGGCCAGACATCATCATTCAGGCTGTGGGTTTGTGGGTTTGTTTGGTGTTGGTTTTTTTTTTTTTTTGAGCACACGAGACCCCGTGCAGAGGCCCTGCTTAGAGGGGAGCCCGGCTCCCAGGTTGGCCTTCGGCCCACGTTAGCGTACAGAGGAGAGAAGGAGTTTCCATACCACTGAATCCAGTGTTGCCATGAGACATTGGAAAGTGTGACTGTTGCATTGCCAACTGGTGCAGCTTGGTCAGCTAGAGGGAAGAGAAAAAAAGAAAAAAAGGCTGATGTTAGCTATTTCCCAAGCCCAGCAGGGCCAGGACCACGCGGCAGGCACACGGACACAGCGAGCGGCACCAAAGGCCTCCCCCCACCCTCGGCCAGGAGTGGGCTGGGGGGCTGCGCCCACCCCCCAGGAGAAGCAAGGAGCTATGAGAGGAGCTCAGGGAGACGAGCAGAGAGGAGCAGGAGAAATGAGACCACAGGGTGCTCACACCACACCATGCAGGGAGCAGCATGGGGAGAGGGATGTGATGAAGGGAGGTCAGGATGGAGCCTGGGGCGGTGCGCGGCCCCTGCAGCAGCTCAGAGCACAGCTTCCTCCTACCCCTCCTTGCCAGAGCCCCCCCTCACTGCTCTAAGGGCGCCAGGAGAAGAGATCAGCCCCGCCAAGCCTGCAACGAGCCTACGGGATGAGCATGGCTGCCAGAGGAGGGCGGCATCCCAGCAAGCAGGGACAGCACCCACGGTGAGGGAGGGAAAGGGGGGGTGGCCACCACCTGGACTGTTCTCCTGTACCCAGCGGCCCCCGCAGGCTGGCAGCAGCCTGGGCCAGGCCAGATCCCCCCCTCCACTGCCACCTGCGACGGCTCAGCTGTCCCCTGCCCCAGGAGAGCCACCGTGACAGCGTCCCGTCGTGCGCTGTGATGTCCCTGGATGGGACGTGTGCCAAATTCAAGAGGGGAGGGAAAGCCGGAGCTGGAGTGAAATGCCAGCCAGGGGGGAGGTGGTGGTGGTGTCGGTGAGGGGGGGGAGCAGAAAAACGGAGGAGGGTGATGTCAGAGAGAAAAGGGGAGGGTGGGAAAAGGAGAGATCTGTGACCAGGTGAAGCTGGCTGCAGGAGGGCGAAGTTTTTTGGGGGGGAGTTCGGATCAGATCGAGTTTCAGCCCAAGCTGACAGCTCGAATCGAGAAAGCACAGAGAAAATTTTGGAAGGGGGAAGAAGGGTGGATTTCAAGACAAGAAGTGTAAACAAAAACTTACATCTGGCTGTGGAATGGCATACTGTCCTTGAATGGTATAGGCCTACAAAAGGAGGAAAACAGTCCTATTAACAACCATCGGACAGCCACCCAGGGACAGACATTTCAACTAGCCAGGAAGTCAGAGAGCCAAGGCGGAGAGTTCTCCGGGGCAAGGGAAGTGGGGCAGGGAGAGGCAGGGGACGGATAATGCTGTACCAAGCAGTTTCTAGACGGGAAGGTACTCGAATTGGCCTTAGGTGGCAGTTACAGGGAGGGAGTGGACAGTATGGCGCCGTCCCCCCCAAAAAAAGGTGGCAGACAAACAGAACGGCTGGGATCTTGATGAAGATGTATGGTGTGGTGGAGTCCGACAATGCTTCTAGCCCTGCGCCCCCCGCCTCGCCGACAGGGGAGGGTCTCCAGCGCCCACCAGCCCTGCTAGCTCCCGGCCCCTCCTTCCCCGGCCCAGCAGCCCCCCAAAAAGTCCCGCTCCGAGTCCTCTCGTCACTCCGCACGCCTAGGAAACGTCGCCGGGCAAGCTAGAGGTCACTGCTGGAGCTGGCTACCGATGCTAGACAAGGCAAAGAGAGGCATTCGGGGGGTAACGAGGCTGAGCGCCTGACCTGCCAATTCCTCGTCTCGAGGTTAAGGGACAGCCACAGACTTCAGATTCCTCCTGAAGCTACCCAGAAAGGGCGAGTCACTGGCTGGGGCCTGGCTGGCTAAGGTGGGGGGCCGGGCAGGGGGGACAGGAGAGGCAGGGGAGAGGGGGGTACACAGCCTCACTTCCAGGTCACCGGAAGAACTGCAGCCCAGGCTGGAATTGGCCCAAGTTCGTTGCCATGCAGTGGCTGCCGGGTGGCCTGCGTGAGGAGAGGTTGGTGGGCTCAGAGTCCAGTTCCCAAGTGGACAGGAGTCCACAGCACAAAAGCCACCGTGACGGGTTTTGGGGGACGGGGACAGGGAATGCCACCCTTGTTGGCAGTCTCAGAGAGGCCAAGGATTGAACGGGCCGTGGAGACTGAACTCCCCTCTCACCTCCTGAGGTGGTCCCTCCAAGTCAGAGTTGAGGCACATGGATGGGGCGGTGTGGGGGTAGCTCGCACTGCCGCTGCTGTACCTGTCCTGTGGATAAATTAGAGGACTTCAGTCTCCAGGGCTGTCAATCCGAAACCTTCCGCTAACACCAAAGTCACATCGACATTAGCTCTGCTTTCGAGGGCTAACCCTGCTCTACACACGACTCTGAGCTGCGAGACAGAGCACAACACCACCAGGAGCGGGCCCGGACGGCTGCAGCGGGCTGGCCCTGGGCCGGGGGAGAGGGGTGGAAGACAAGGAGGGGAGAAAAAGGGAAAGGGAAGGAAGAGATGCGTGGCTGTCGGGAGCCTGCTCCTCACTGCTCTAAGGGGGATGGCGGCCGGCTCCCTTGCCGGGGGGGCTGCACGGTACGACCCTCCGCTGGCAAAGGGCGCGGGTGGCTTCGCCCGGCGCTCCCCCCCGGGTGCAGAGTGGCAGGAGAAGCTGTCGGAGAGCGGGGGCTGACCAGGGTCAAGGAGGGGAAGGAAGAGGCAGGGAGGGCGAGGGGTGGGGGTGCTGAGGCGAGGGTGGGGAGGGGACGGCAGCAGCTCCGTCCCCACACAAGCGTGGCACTCGGAGGCCCGGCTCCAGGGGAGGCTGCCAGCAGCTCTCCACCCCAGCTGCAGCATCGGATCCGGTCTGTGTGGCCATGGCTCTGCCCTACAGCAGGACCCCAAGGCTGATGGCAGGGGGCTCCGGGCCCCCCCCATCAGCAGGCACCCACCCTGGGGGGGGCCTCCCTGGCAGCACGGAGGCAGCAGATGCATCTGCGAGTTGCCCTGTGTTGCTCCAAGCGGTAATGGCAGCCCTGGGAACTGAGGGGTGGGAAGCGGTGACCCCCACACCCCAACCTCCTCTCTCACCCAGTGGGGACCAGCACATCCCCAAAAAGCTTTGGGACTCGGAGCTTTACAGCAGACAGGACCCCAAGGGAGCCCTGTCGCCTGTAACGGCAGCGCCTGGCTCCACGGCTACAGCACTGGGGTGGCCCAAGACAGCTGCCCTCCCCGAGGTGGGGCAGGGGGGAGCAAGCGACTCCCCAGGATCAGGTCAGCACAAGAAGGGCTGCATCACTGATCCCTTAAGGCTACTTCTATCTGACACCCTCCCCTCACCAAGACGAAGCTTTTCTACACCCCAACCCTGCCCAAGGCACAGGCTGAGCCTTTGTACCCTAAGAGCCAGCCCCAGAGAGCAGAGAACCGAGAACCCTCAACCTCTGGGCCAGTCACCCACACAGGTCGCACCGAGTCCTCGGAGCCAGTCCCAGAGAGGGGACAACTGGCTTTGGCAGCTGGAGTCCCATCCCAATTCAAATCCCCAACCACCACCATGTTGGGATTTCCCCCCAGTTGCTCCAGGAGCACTTTGACAACACCACCCCCCTCCCCAAATTAACCCTCCCAGCTCCCTCCCTGCCTCTGCCCTCCTGCCTCCCGCAGCAGGCTCAGCGAGGAAGGCTCGGAGCAGGCTCTGGGAGGCCGAGGCCAAGCAGAGCTGCTCCATGCCAGAGGAAGCGGTGTGGGTGACAGGCACGCAGAGCAGCTGATGTGCGCTGGCGGTGTGGCAGCTCGTTTATCCCCCACCCCCCCCTGCCACACAGACACCCCTCCCCTCCCAGCACCCCACGAGCTGAGGAGAGGCCTTACCTGACCGCCTGCAAAGATGACGGGAGAGCTGGATGGCTTGGGTCGGTACGGGATGGTGACGCCCTTCGGGGGAGACTGGGTGACAGCAGAGAAGGGACATCAGGCACCGAGCGCTGCCAGCCACCCCCTCCCAGCACCCAACGCTTCGCTTCAAGTGCAAGTCTGCTCCCAGGAGGGCAGAGCCTGGCTGAGCCTCGAGGGCTACAAACAATCCTACTTATTCCCTGCTCCATGCGCTGAGCAGAGGGAGGCTTGCAGCACCGTGCTGGGACAGAGGGACGCTGCTGCTCGGTGTCACTGCTCACCAGGGCAGCAAGCAGCACCATCAGCTGGCAGGAGCTCAAGAGGACTGGCTCGACCCCAGCTTAAAGCAGCTCCAAGCCTCACTTGTAATCCCCAACTATCCTTTTATCCCCCAGCAGCCGCTCCTCTGTCCTCAAGGGTTTCTATTGGTCGGGAGGGCTGCAGCCAAGAAAGGGCAGAGGGATCCCTGTGCCTCACACGTGTCCCCAGGGAGAGGGCCCGACACACGGCTGGGGGGGCCCTACCTCAAGCATGACAACGCAGATCTGTTTGACGCACTCAATGATGGACTGTGGGATCCCAGCAATGGTGATGGCTCGCTCAGTCGAGTTGGGCAGCATGTCTCCTGCCACCTGGACCTGTGCCCCTGTGCTCTGCAAAGTTTAAGGATAAAAATAAACGGTCAGACCCGGGGAGGACAGTGAGCTCACTGCATCCAGCAGCCTCGTGGCCAAGTTATACATAGCTAGAAGTGCCCCCCTTCTCCCTCAAAATAATGCCTTTTAATCCTAGCTGGAAATAATTCGGTCAGGAGGAGGAATCAGGCTGCGGCCTTCCTCTGTAACCCAAGTCAAGCCCATCTCTGCTGCGAGCAGAACCGGACAGGGTTAATCCCTGGCAGCCAAGGGTCAGTGGCACTCAACACTAAGAAGCATTACATGCCTTTCTCACTGAGAACTGGGGGCTTGGCAGGCTGGTGGCATGCATTCCCCCCCCCCGCCAGCTGGGAAAAAGCCTAGGGAAAGGAATTGAGAGTAGCAGGAACCCAAGCACCCCGCTCCAGGGGACAGTGCCGGGAAGGGGAGGCTCTGACCCAGTCTCAGTTTCACAAGCACTAAAAATACAAGGAGCTTTTTAAAAAGGGCCAAATGATGCTGCCTCTACACTATGCAGTTCCACTTATGCAGGGCAGACACAAGTTCTTGCCCCCTCCGCCACGCACCAGGCCCTGCACATCATCAGCAGGGCAGCCAGCACCCACCTCTCGTATCTCCTTGATCTTGCAGCCTCCTTTTCCAATCAGGGAGCCGCACTGGCTGGCAGGCACCACGAGCCGGAGGGTGACCGGGGGCCGGCTGGCAGCTGTGCTGTTGGTCATGGAGCTGCTGATGTCCTGTGAGGAAGAGGAGTTGCTCAGAGGGGCCAGTTTGGTGCAAGACCCTCACCAGAGGGATGTGGGTGACGTCCGAACCTCCCAGATCCCATTTTTCAGGGCTTTGTTAACGTGCTGGAATCAACACAGCCACATTTTTGAGGTGAAAGCAGCCAAACTCTGTGGCTTGCTGTATTGGTGAAATGGGGGCTTAATCCCCACCAGCCCAATGCAGAAGCATTGGGTCAAGCCACAGCTAAATGGGAACCAGCCGTACTGAAAAGATGAGGGGCTGGGGGCTCAGTCTCCCCCTGCAGACAGCTCCCAGTTCAGCTCCGAGCTGTAATGGGGATGAAAGCTCAGTGAAAACAAGCTGGGCGCTGATTAAAGCAGTCATATGTGGGCAGGGGGAGGGGAGGCACACGGCTGGGCTCAGCTGACCTACTAAAAGAAAAGCTTTTGCTGAGCCCCAGGCTCAGAGCACCAGCAGCGAGAGCCAGGAGGATGTCAGCTCCCAGGACACAGCAGCAGTTTGGGACTCACAGCTTTTTGGGCGTTCCCATGAGCACAGGGGTCTGATGTGTTGACAGGAAGGGGGCCCTGAATCCAAAGGGATAAAGCACCAGGAGCTTTGCGTCCCACAAGAGATGGGAGGGCCAAGGAGCTCACCCTTCCAAAAAGCCCAAAGCTCCTCACACCACAGCCCTGAGCAGGCTCTGACTCCCATAGCTGGGATTCAGATCAGCATCCCACTGAGAATCAGCAGTTCTGCAGGAGCAGAGGGATGCAGATTGTCCTTCAGTGCTGCAGGACCCCCAGACCCCTCCTCAGCAGGGCTGGATATCGGGCTGAGCCCCCACTGCACACAGAAACATGCAGGCAGGGAAGCAGCAGAACAGTCCAGAAGAACAAAGCAATCAGGGATTCAAAGCCCTGCTCTGTTTGATGCTGTTTTAGTGGTGGTCACAGGGAGTTCCCAGCCCTGGGCAATCACCACAGGGCTCCGGTGCTCAGCAAGCAGGCACTTAAGGTTGGCTGAGCACTCAGGAGGAAAAAATCATACCTGGACCCTGGACTCTGCTGAAGGAAGGGCAAAGATCAGCCCCTGCTGGGAGAACACTCCTCACCCATGGGGAGGATCATGAGGCTGCTCCAGCCCCCCCCAGGAGCTGTGGGGCAGACCCCAGCCCTGCACAGCAGCTCCACGGGGTGAATTTGTCCAGAAAAATAAAATAATTTAAAAAAAAAAAAAAAAGGTTGAGCATCATCCCTGCAGCACACAGGGGAAGTTCAGGGCTGAGACGCACCTCTTCCAGTTTGTCAATGATCATCGCAAAAGCTTTGAAGATGGCATTGGTGGGGCCGGCAAGGGTGATGATCCGCTCGGGGCAGTTCCCTTCTGAGATGTTAATGCGAGCACCACTCTGTGGGAAGGAAGCAGCGTGGGACGTCAGGGCCCCGCAGAGCCACGAGGCCGCCCTCCTCCCTCGGCTCAGCGCCCGGCAGCCATCTTAGCCATGCTGGCTTCCTGCCCCAGCCCTGACTACATCTCCCAGCATGCCTTGCGCCCACCGGCTCCATCTGCTGCCGGTGCTGCGCAGCCAGAAAATTCCTTTCAAGGCTGGCAGCGCTACGGACCCCTCAGCCCCCCCCTTCCACCCCCAGCCCTAAGGCTCACCTCCTCGCGCATCTTCTTCACGGATTCCCCTTTCTGTGAAAGAAAATGAGAAGGGAGAGGTGTCAGCGTGGCTGCGCTGGGTGGGGGGCAAGGGGGAGCACTGGGAAGGGGGGGGGGGGTTTGCTGCTCGCTTACCTTCCCAATGATGCTGCCGACCTCCTGGGAGGGGAACAAAAGCAACAATTAGGAAGTGCTGAAAGAACTCCCCCAGCACCAACGGCATCCCCACAGCTCCCGACTACAGAGGATCAAATGCAGTTTTTGGGGGCAAAACAAAACTCCTGGACACCCTCTCAACCACGCTGACATCGCACCCACGGTTGCGCTCATTCTTTCCCAACCCCCCCCCCCCGCTGTTATTTTTATTGATGTGCTGTGCTTTTAAAGCGCTGCCTTGGTCGTCACGAGCTGCCCGAGCCCCGGCTGGGTGCCAAGGAGCACATTCCTCACACCACTGGCTAATGGCGGCCACGAGGCAGTGGGGGGGATGAGGGAGCACTGCCATCGAGCGCTGCTGGCTGGATCTGGGGGGGGCTCAGTGGGGGGAAACACACGTACCTTTCCATGCATGAGTAGCCGGATGGTGAGCGTGACATTTAATCCACCTTCAATGACACCGGTGTCCATCTTGGGCTGCGTTGGGTCAGGTCAGGCTTTGTCAGCGGTCAGATCTTTGGTCGCTGGGTAGCGGGAGCTGGGAAAGAGAGGGGTCGGCTTTGAGGCCCCTCCCTCACCCTCCCCACCTGTGTCAGACCCCATCCCGCATAGAGCCGAGGCCTCTCGGAGTTCTCCACAAACAGATATGGGGCTGTTCTCCTCCCTAGGGCAACCCATGGGGCTGGGAGCCCCACGAGGCTCCTCATCCCCACTCAGAGTAGATGGGCAGCACAGCTGTGATCCCCACCTGCACCCAGCACAGCCAGGCTCGCTCATCCCCTGCATCAGAGGCTTTGCCCACTGCTCCAGGACTTGCCTCGACTCGAAGCCTCTGCACCTCAACCCAACCAGGAGCCTCCCTGGGCAGCCACGTGTAAGCACACACAGCTGCTGCCCCATTTCCCTCTAGTTTCACCCACTTGGGGAGCCAAGTTGTTGAAGGGAGGGGGGATAAAAAACAAAAAAGCTTTCTCCCAGCTCTGCCTGCACTGAGGGCTTTCAGAGCAGCTTCCAAGTTGATTTACTCAAAGCAGATAAGGCCACATGAGCCCACGATCAGGTTTCAAACAACCTGCGGCCCAAGCCGACAGCAGTTGCAAAACACCACAGCCAGCCTAAGAGCTGAGCAGCTCAGCAAAATGTCTGTTTAACTCTCACCTCTCTCAAAAAAAAAAAAAAAAACAACAACAAAAAAAAAACACTACATACAACTCAACTAAATAAACTGAATTTCGGCTGTGCTCTGCTTTCATCAGCTCAGTGCCTCATCAAAGTTTAACCAAACCCAGTGAAGGACTGAGCTGGGCAGAGCAGGGCAAGGGCAGGGGGATTAATCTCACAGGGCCGTGCCAAGCTCCGAGCGAATGCTCTTTTAAGGGGAAGCTGCTGGCAGCGGAGGTTTCTGCTGTAGCGAGCAGTGAAGGCTCCCAAAAACTCCACGTTTTGGGTCAGAGCCGTGCGGCCAAAGTAGGGCTGGAAGCGGGGCTGGAGGAGCACGGAGCCCCAGCCGCAGGATTTGGGGCATTTCAGGGCTCCTGGCTGCCCGCTCCTCCTCCCCCAGCTCAGCACGCTGCCGTCGTTTGCATTTATTCGCAGCGGTTCTGCCGGTCCAACGAGCCGCCCGGGGACAAAAGGCGGCGTGGGTCGGGCAGAGGGGCTGAGCGGGGAAACTTCCCCGAACTTCTCCTCACCTCCGGGCCTCAATCGGCCCAGCGCACGTGGGGGGGGGGGCGGGGGGGGAGGCCCGGCCCTAACGAGGGCTGGGGGGCTCTGCTCCAAACTGAAGGCAGTTTTGGGGGAGGATCCGAGTCCTGCGAGGGTATCCGGAGGTGAACCGGAGCCCAGAAGGGGTTCACGGGGGAGAAAAACGAGGAGGAGAGTGGGAAAAGCAGCTCGGAAATGGGCCCGGGAGCAGAAAACGAGGGGCATAAAACGCGGGGCGGCCCCAAACAGGGAACGGAGGGAACGAGTAGAAATAGGGGGAGAGGGACGGGGGGGCAGCAGCGGGCCGGGCCCGAAGGAGGGAAACGCTGCGACCGCGGCTGCGAAAACATTGGGGGGGCGGTTTCAAAAACGGGCCGGAACCGGGAGCGGAGCCGCCAAACCGGGACCGCCCCCCCCCCCCCCCCCCTCCCGAGGGGCCCCGGCTCCAACCGGGCCCTTTTTTTGGGGGGGGGGGAAAAAAAAAAAAGCGAAAAAAAAAATCGGGAATCGTCGTTAAAAAAAAAAAACAAAACAAAACAAAAAACGGCTCCGCGAACGGCGCAGGATTTAAAAAGAAAAAAAAAATAGATTTAAAACATCCCGAAAAAATTAAAAAAAAAAAATTGGTAAATAACAAATAACCGCCGCTCCCCCCTCCCCCCCCCAGCCCCCCCGTGGTGAGGGGGGGAGCGGGGGGGCAACGTGCGTCACGCGGCACCGCCACCCCCAACTCCCCCAACCCCCCCCGCTCCGGTCCCGGTGGCGGCGCGGGGGGGGAGGGGCGGCGGCACCCCCCTCCAGAGGCGGCGCGGCGCGCAGGCCGCGGCCTAGGCCGCAGTAGGCCGCGCTTAGGCCTCGGGCTGGCGTGAGGGCGCGGCCGGCGGCGGGCGGCGCAGGGCGGGACGGCGGCGCTACGCGAGGCCGCGGCTTCGCGGTTGGGGTGGAAGAGGGCGGCGGATGGCGCGCGGGGAGCGGGTAAAAGGAAAGCGGGGGGTGATGGGGGTGGGGGGGGCGGAGGTCGGGCCTACCTGGAGCGGCGCCGGTAACGGCGGCGGCGGGAGAAGGGCGCTCCGGGCGGAGCGGGAGGAGGGAGGGCGGGGAGGAGGGGAGGGAGGTGGGGGGGGAGAGGGAGCGCGCCGGGGCGGGCGGGATGGCGGCGACGGGAGGAGGCGGCGGCTGCTCCTGCTGCGGCGGCCGCGGCGGGTCTGGGCGGGGGCGGCGGGAGCGGCCGATTTACAACCGCCCCGACCCGGAAACGGACGGCGCGCACCAGCGAAGCGCGGCGGGGCGGGGACAGAGCGGCAGCGCTCCGCCCCCTCCTCCCTCGTTCCGCCCTCCGGCCTCAGCCCGCGCCACAGAGAGGAGGGCGGGTAGAGCGCCGCCGTCCGCAGGCAGCGCCCCCCGCGGCCGGGAGGACTGAGGGGTGGCAGAGGGCAATGGGGGAAACGGGAGATTGGGGGGGGAGGCGGTGGGGGCTGGGACAAAGGGGGACAGGAAAGGGTGGGGATGGGGAGAGCGACGGGGGCAATGGGGAATTAGGGTTAGGGGTGGCCCCTCCCCAGTGGAGTTTGCCCCACACAACGCAAAGGAGGCTCTGACACAGGCTGGGGGGGTTTCAGAGCTTTATTGGAAGGCAGCAGCAGCAATCCTGGCAGCTGTGACACAGCAGAACCCTCCAGACCCACAGCACCCCACAGAACCCCACAGCACCCCACAGAACCCAATGGGACCCAACAGAACCCAATGAGGCCCTATAGAACCCAATGGGACCCCACAAAACCCAATGGGACCCCAGAGAACCCAATGAGGCCCTACAGAACCCAATGGGACCCCAAAGAACCCAATGGGGCCCCACAGAACCCAATGGGACCCCAGAGAATCCAATGAGGCCCTACAGAACCCAATGGGACCCCACAGAACCCAATGGGGCCCTACAGAACCCAATGGGACCCTACAGAACCCAATGGGGCCCCACAGAACCCAATGGGACCACCCCATAATACGCTGACACCCACTGAACCCAAAACACCCCCTCAGCAAGCCCATGGGGTGAAGGAATATGGGGACACCCCGTGGGCACGGGCCATGGGTGGCCGGGGGAGTGGGTTCCCAGGCAGTCAGGGGTGGATATGGGGTGGTCACAGGAGGTCCTACATGGATATGGGGTGGTCAGGGTGGACAGTTCCTGGTAGTCGTGGATCATTATGGGTCACGGTGATGTTCGTTATGAGTGGTTCCAGATGGTTCCAGGTGGTCGCAGGTGGTCATGAGGGTCATGTGGGGTGTGGGGGGGTCCCAGGAGGTCTCAGATATGGGGTGGTCATGAGTGACTTCAGGAGATCCTACATGGACATGGGGTTGTCACGGATGGTCCCAGGTGGTCGTGGGTTCCATGTGGTCACAGGTGGTCCTGTGGGACTCCAGGAGGTGCCCATGGGTGGTCCCACAGGTAGTCACAGCACATGGGGGGGCCACAGGAGGACACGGGTGGCCCCCAAGTGGCCCCAGGACACGGGTGGCACCGCCATCAGTCGGAGTCGCTGCTGGAGGAGGAGGAGGAGGAAGAGGAGGAGGACAAATTGCGCTGCAGGACAACAGGATACAGTGAGCACTGGGGAGGTGACCCCAAAATGTGTCCCCCCAAACCCTGTGTGTGTGTCGTCCGTCCCCCCCCGTCACCTTGTGCCTCTTTTGAGCCTTCTTCATCCTCTTCTTCATCTTCTTCGCCGCCTTCTTGTCCAGCCCAGGGGGGACCAGAGGGGGAACCCCAGCATAGGGGGGCTGCAGGGGGGGGCACCCTGGGGGTCCCGTTGGGCACAGAGGGACCGAGGGGGGCAAGACAGCACCGGGGGGGTACGGAGGGGTGCTAGGGGGGTATGGGGGGGCTATAGGGGTGCTTGGGGGAGCTGCGGGGGGGCACAGGGGCTGCCCAGGGGGGTATGGGGGGACCGTGGGGTGGGGGGGGTAGGAGGGGTTGGGGGGTGGTGGCTGTGGGGGGTACACGGGGTTGGGGGGGGGTGGTTGCCCTGTTTAGGGGGAGAAATGAGATAATTAGGGGGGAGCAACCTCCCCAGTCCCTCTGGGGGGAGGGCAGGAGCTGGAGGTGAAGCTGCCCCCCATTTCTGGGGGTCATTCCCAGACTTTTGGGGATGTTGCCCCCCCCCCGCCCCCTCTTACCTGCATTGGGGTCCCACATGGCGGAAGTTGCTCCGGGACCTGGATTTGGGGGGAGAAGATGGGACATGGGGTGAGCTGTGACCCCAACCCCCCCACGGGTCCCCCCCTCCTGCACAGGGACGTCCCCCCACGATGCTCCCGAAAGGAAACCAGAAAGGCGCCGGGGGGGGGTGGAGGGGAGTCAGAAATATTTGGGTGGTGGGAGATTTGGGGGGGGGGCTTAAGGGTGTAGGAGGGGGAGGATGGGGAGCAATAGGGATTTGGGGGTGCAGAAGCAATGGGGATTTGAGGTACGTAGGGGTGCAGGGAGAGTGAGGGGTGCAGAAGCATTGGGGGGGGCAATTTGGGGTGCACTGGGGGGGGGGGGGGGAAATCTGGGGGTGCGGGATCCGGGGGTCCCGCCCGCTCCACTCCCACCTCCGCTGCCTCCACTTCGAGCGCAGCCCCGCCCTGCAGGAAGCGGGGAAGGGGCGTGGCCTGCGGAGGGGGCGTGGCCTGCGGAGGGGCGGTGTCACCAATGGCTCCTCCCCTTGGGGGGCGTGGCCTTCCGTCCTCCTCCCGCGGCGGCGTGGAGGACCCCTCCCCCTCCTCCCCCCCCTTCCCGGTGCCTCAGTTTCCCCATTTCGGGTCGCACCTCCGGGTCAGCTCCGCTGGGGGGGTTCGGGGGGAGCCGCCAGGCGCTGTAGGCGCTGCAGGGCGCGCTCGGCCGACAGCCGCGCTTCGGGGTCGGGGTCCCAGCAGTCCTCCAGCAGCTCCTGCAGAGCCCCCGAGGGCTGCAGGGAACATCCGTCCCCCCCCCCACCGCGGTCAGTGATGGGGCACTCGGGACCCCCACCCCCAAGGTACCCCATGTGGGACCTCCGGTGGGGAGCTCCTGGGATTGGGCACCCCTGGTACTCGATTAGGGCCCCCCCGGGCATGGGGACCCCCATCCCCTCATATAAGGTCACCCCGGGCACCCCTATGGAACCCCCAAACCTCTCAGTGCACCCCCAGACTTCCACACAACCCCGACCCCCCCCCAATATTGAGCCACCCCAGCCACCTCCAGACCTCCACAGGCACCCCCTGCATAAAGCCACTCCTATGGGACCCCCAAGTCCCCCTGAGCACCCAAAGATCCCCCAGACCCCCCTAATATAAGGTCACCTCTATGGCACCCTCCCCCCTTGGGCACCCCAAGGACCCCCTGGTCACCCCTACGTGCCGGGTCCCCCCGTTCCCCCCCATGTCGGGGTCCCACCTGCGCCGTGCGGTGCCACGTCGGGGGGATCAATGGGCGCCGCCGCTCCTCCACCGCCAAACGCCGGAGCTGCGCCGCCGTGGGGCTGCCCCCCAACTCGGCCTCATAGGCCAGGCGGAACTCCGGCACCGGAACGCCTGGAGGGGAGGAAAGGAGATGAAGGGGGGAGCAGGGGCTCAAGGAGCCCGGTTGCATTGATGGGACCTGGGGGCGGCTCACGGGGCTTTGGGGTTTTGGGGGTGGGCGCTCACCGGGGCTGAGGGTCTGACAGCGTGAGAGGATCTCCCAGAGCAGCAGCGCCAAGGCGTACACGTCAGCCTGCAGCAGCGCGCGGCCCCACGAGCGCAGGTCCAGACTCTCATCCAGGATCTCGGGGGCCAAATAGCGCTGGGTGCCCGCCTGCAGCCACGCACTGTGCTCACAGCAGGGCCATGCTTGCACCAAAGCCAAGTTTGCACCAGGGCTGTGCTTACACCAGGGCTTTTCTTGCACCAGGATCATATTTTCACCAAAGCTATGTTTGCACTAAAGCTATGCTTGCACTTAGGGCCATTCTTGCATTAGGGCTATGCTTACAGCAGGACCATGATTACACTGGGGCCATGCTTGCACCAAAGTCATACTCGCACCAGGATCATGCTTGCACCAGGACCATGCTTGCACCAGGCTGCACTTACAACAGGGCCATGCTTGCACCAAAGCCATGCTCACACCAAAGCCATGCTCACACCAGGGCCGTGCTCACACCAGGGCCGTGCTCACACCAAAGCCATGCTCACAACAGAGCCGTGCTCACACCAGGGCCATACTTACATCAAAGCCGTGCTCACAACAGAGCCATGCTCACACCAGGGCCATACTTACATCAAAGCCATGCTCACACCAAAGCCATGCTCACACCAAAGCCATGCTCACACCAGGGCCATACTTACACCAAAGCCATGCTCACACCAGAGCCATGCTTACACCAAAGCCATGCTCACACCAAAGCCATGCTCACACCAAAGCCATGCTCACACCAAAGCCATGCTCACACCAGGGCCGTGCTCACAACAGAGCCATGCTCACACCAGGGCCATACTTACATCAAAGCCATGCTCACACCAAAGCCATGCTCACACCAAAGCCATGCTCACACCAAAGCCATGCTCACACCAGGGCCGTGCTCACAACAGAGCCGTGCTCACACCAGGGCCATACTTACATCAAAGCTATGCTCACACCAAAGCCATGCTCACACCAAAGCCATGCTCACACCAGGGCCGTGCTCACACCAAAGCCATGCTCACACCAGGGCCATGCTCACACCAAAGCCGTGCTCACACCAAAGCCATGCTCACACCAGGGCCATACTTACACCAAAGCCATGCTCACACCAGAGCCATGCTTACACCAAAGCCATGCTCACACCAAAGCCATGCTCACACCAAAGCCATGCTCACACCAAAGCCATGCTCACACCAGGGCCGTGCTCACAACAGAGCCATGCTCACACCAGGGCCATACTTACATCAAAGCCATGCTCACACCAAAGCCATGCTCACACCAGGGCCATGCTTACACCAAAGCCATGCTCACACCAGGGCCATGCTCACACCAGGGCCATGCTCACACCAGGGCCATGCTTACACCAAAGCCATGCTCACAACCAGGGCCATGCTCACACCAAAGCCATGCTCACACCAGGGCCATGCTCACACCAAAGCCATGCTCACACCAAAGCCATGCTCACACCAGGGCCGTGCTCACACCAGGGCCATACTTACATCAAAGCCATGCTCACACCAAAGCCATGCTCACACCAGGGCCATGCTCACACCAGGGCCATGCTCACACCAGGGCCATGCTCACACCAAAGCCATGCTCACACCAGGGCCATGCTCACACCAGGGCCATGCTCACACCAGGGCCATGCTTGCACCAAAGCCATGCTCACACCAAAGCCATGCTCACACCAAAGCCGTGCTCACACCAGGGCCGTGCTCACACCAGGGCCGTGCTCACACCAGGGCCGTGCTCACACCAGGGCCGTGCTCACACCAGGGCCATCTTACACCAAAGCCATGCTCACACCAAAGCCATGCTCACACCAGGGCCATGCTCACACCAGGGCCATTCTTACACCAAAGCCATGCTCACACCAGGGCCATGCTTACATCAAAGCCATGCTCACACCAGGACCGTGCTCACACCAGGGCCATGCTTACACCAAAGCCATGCTCACACCAAAGCCATGCTCACACCAGGGCCATGCTCACACCAGGGCCATTCTTACACCAAAGCCATGCTCACACCAGGGCCATGCTTACACCAAAGCCATGCTCACACCAGGGCCATGCTTACACCAAAGCCATGCTCACACCAAAGCCATGCTCACACCAGGGCCATGCTCACACCAGGGCCATGCTCACACCAAAGCCATGCTCACACCAGGGCCATGCTTACACCAAAGCCATGCTCACACCAGGTCCAAGCTCACACCAGGACTCTGCTTACACCACAGCCATGCTTGCACCAAAGCCACGCTCACATCCGGCTCATTCTCACACCACAGCCCAACATGCCCTGGGTCCATCCTCCCCCCCGTGCCCCCCACCCCCCATGTCTCACCCTGCGGATGTGAGCCATTCCCTGCCCGCTGCCGCTGTGAGCGCGGGGCGGCAGCGCCATGGCGAGCCCAAAGTCCCCGATGGCGCAGGTGCCGTCCTGGCGCACCAACACGTTCTGACTGCTGAGGTCACGGTGCACCACACTGGGTTTGTACAGCCCTGGGGATGCGGGGAGGTCACCGGGTCGCACATGAGGGGACATTTAGGGGTCGGGGGGGGATGGTTAGGGTTAGGGTCTCACCGTCGCGCCACAGCTCCTGGTGCAGGAAGGCGAGGCCACGTGCCAGGGACAGAGCCAGGCGTGCGCTGCCGGCCCACGGGGAGACGTGCTGGCGCAGAAAGTGCTGCAAGGAGCCCTGGGTGGGGGACAAGGGGGGCGGGAGGGCACCCGAGGGGGTCGGGAGGATTGGGGCACGGTGGCACGGTGGGCACCTGGCGGCTGCAGGTGGAGCGGTGCCGGTGTGGGGCTGCGGCGGTGCTGTGCGCACCCAGCGCTCCGCACCCCCCCGCCAAGCCTTGCACACCCCCCAGGGCACTGCACACACCGATGCACACCATCCACACCCACCCACACCCACGTGCAACGACGCGCACCCGCACATCCCCATCCACGCCCGTGCACATCGATGCGCGCCATCATCACCACCCCACACCCACGTGCTGCGATGCACACCCATGCACGCCCACCCACACCCCAGTCTCCCCTCTTTTAACCCCTCCCCCCTCGCCCCTCCCCGCACTCACGGCCGGGTACAGCTGCAGCACCAGCAGCCCCCCCCGCGCGCACGGCCCGGCCCCCCGGGTGCCCAACAGCTTCGCCACGTTTTCGTGCTCCATCAGCGGCAGTTCGTGCACCGCCCGTTCGGCTGCCCAGCGCCGGGCCGCCCCCGCAGCAAAAGCCTTTATGGCGACCGGGCGCTGCTGCAAGGTGCCCCTCCACACCGCCGAGAAGCGCCCAGCCTGCAGCACCTGCGCCCAACGGGGGGAAGGGGGGGGCTGTGGGCTGCGTCCCCATAGCAGGGAACCCGGCACCCATGGGTGTCCCCAAACCCCAAACCCCAAATCCTGCTGCCACCATCCCTAAGGACCCCCATCCCCGTTGCACCCATGGGTGTCCCCAAACCCCAAACCCTGCTGCCACCATCCCTAAGGACCCCCATCCCCGTGCACCCATAGGTGTCCCCAACCCCAAAACCCCAAATCCTGCTGCCACCATCCCTAAGGACTCCCATCCCCGTGCACCCATGGGTGTCCCCAACCCCCAAACCCTGCTGCCACCATCCCTAAGGATCCCCATCCCCGTGCACCCATGGGTGTCCCCAACCCCCAAATCCTGCTGCCATCATCCCTAAGGACCCCCATCCCCCTGCACCCATGGGTGTCCCCAACCCCCAAATCCCAAATCCTGCTGCCACCATCCCTAAGGACCCCCATCCCCCTGCACCCATGGGTGTCCCCAAACCCCAAACCCCAAATCCTGCTGCCACCATCCCTAAGGACCCCCATCCCCATGCACCCATGGGTGTCCCCAACCCCAAAACCACAAATCCTGCTGCCACCATCCCTAAGGGACCCCCATCCCCGTGCACCCATGGGTGTCCCCAACCCCCAACCCCTGCTGCCACCATCCCTAAGGACCCCATCCCCGTGCACCCATGGGTGTCCCCAAACCCCAAATCCTGCTGCCACCATCCCTAAGGACCCCCATCCCCGTGCACCCATGGGTGTCCCCAACCCCCAAACCCCAAATCCTGCTGCCACCATCCCTAAGGATCCCCATCCCCGTGCACCCATGGGTGTCCCCAAACCCCAAACCCTGCTGCCACCATCCCTAAGGACCCCCATCCCCGTGCACCCATGGGTGTCCCCCAACCCCCAAACCCTGCTGCCACCATCCCTAAGGATCCCCATCCCCGTGCACCCATGGGTGTCCCCAAACCCCAAACCCTGCTGCCACCATCCCTAAGGACCCCCATCCCCGTGCACCCATGGGTGTCCCCAACCCCCAAACCCTGCTGCCACCATCCCTAAGGATCCCCATCCCCGTGCACCCATGGGTGTCCCCAACCCCCAAACCCCAAATCCTGCTGCCACCATCCCTAAGGACCCCCATCCCCATGCACCCATGGGTGTCCCCAACTCCAGAACCCCAAATCCTGGTGTTCCCATCTCAGGGACTCCTGGGTGTCAGCAGCCCTGAGCACCCGCATGCCCAGGGAACCCCATCACCATGCACCCATGGGTGCCCCCAGGCACCACGACCCCGTTACCCCAGTGCTGCGCACCCCAAATCCCATACCCACAGTTCCCAAATAGGGTTTCCTTCCCCCCTGAACCTCTCATCAGTGCCCCCACCCATGGGTGCTGCCCCACCTGGAGGAAGCGCAGCGCAGGAAGGTCTGGGCTGGGGGGCTTTGGGGGGGCTCTGAGATCCTGGCGTCCCTGTGGTGTCCGACCCATCTGTGCCCGTGTCCGTCTGCGCCCTGGGAGGTGGACATGGGGACATGGGGACACAGGGACATGGGGACACAGAACCTGGGGTTGCACAGGAGCCCCCCACTTTGGGGACATGGGGGATGGGACACCCAAGGACCCCCCACCCCAGAAACAGTGCCATGGTGCTTGGGGACCTTTGGGAATCCTGGGATGGGACACGTGGGGACACCCACAGCAGCAATGGGGACTCAAGCACCCATATCCATGGACACAGCACCTCAGATCCCTCCCAGGTAGGGCTGGGGGTGCTCTGCAGCCAGGTGCCCCCCTGCTCCCCCCATGTCACCCCATGTCCCCTGATGACCCTACCCAGCGCAGCCAGGCAGGCGAGGAGGAGGAGGAAGAGGGGGACAGCACCCCACAGCCACAGTGTCCCCATGGGTGGCACCTTGCTGGGCGCTGGGACAAAGACCTCGGTGACACCAGGACCCCCCACCCTGGGGACACCCCCTACCCTTGTGAACCCCCCACCCCAACATAACAGGGACCCATCACCCCTTTATTGGGAGACAGAGCCCCCCAGGACTCCCCCTGCCCTTTACGGGTCCCCCACCCCACAGAAATCCCCTATGGCTCCAAATCCCCACCCATGGGTCCCCACCACCCCACCCATGGATCTCCATCCCCCCACGGATGCCACAGCTCCAAAGCCCCCCCCCCCCCCATGTGTCCCCTTTGGTCCCTCCCCCATTTCCATGAGCCCCCTCCATGTCCCCCCGCAGCCCCCAGACCCCCCCCCCCACCCACTCAAAGCCCCCCCTCCCTGACTCATTCATCTCCCAGGACCCCCCCCCCCTCGAAAGACCCCCACTCCCAGATTCCCATCGGACCCCTCCCAATGCCCCCCCATACCAGAGTCAGGGGGTGCCTCCCCCGGCCCCAGGGCCCCCCCGCCGCCCCCCCTCCCGCTGCGTTCCCATTGCAGAGGTGACCGTGGCAGAGGCACACGAGGACAGTGGCTCCGGGGGGTCCGGCGGGGCTGGGGGTGCAAGAAGGAGAAGGGCAGGCGGCCCCCCCGCCCCCCCAGCAGCCTGGGGACAGCGGTGATGTCACTGGGACACCCCCAGAGATCCCCCTCCTCTGCTGAGGGGGCTCCCCTGCCGTGGGGTGGGAGGGGGGCAGGATGGAGACCCCCTTCCTGGGACCCCCATTTCCCTGGGAACCCCCCCTTCCTTCGTACACCCATTACCTACCCCCCCCCTCTTTCCCCTACACCCCCGGCACCTCTTTTCCGGGGACCCCCCCATTGCTGGGACCCCCCCCATCCTCTCCCCATTCCCACCCCCTCCACGTTTCCCCCTATTACTTCACCCCCCCCGCCCCGATCCTTCCCAGCACCGCCGCAGCCCCATCCCAAGGCCGAGGTCGGAGCAGGGAGCGAATCGAACCCCCCCCGCACAGCTGCGCCCAAAGGCTGCTCAGCCCCGCAGCCCCCTCACGGACCCCCCCCCCCGGGGGGGCTCACCCTGCACCAGCGCCTGACTGCGGTTCCAGATCCCGATGCAGCACTGCCGGGGGGGGCAGAGGATGGTACTGGGGGTCGCCCCCACCTCCCCCCCCACCAGGCTGCCCCGCACGCTGGGGTGCTTATAGGACACGCAGCTCAGGTTGTGCCCTATGGGGGGGGGAAACACAATGGGGGGGGAGGAGGGGACACCGATGGTGGCTCCCACTCCCAAAAATCCGACCCCCTCCCCAGTGAAGTTGGGGGTCAGCACCCACCTGCTGGCTCCGCTGTCTGCCCCACGGGGGACACATTGGGAGAGGATATTGATGGTGACCCCCACCCCCAAAAATTCGACCCCCCCTTCCCCGGCAAGGGGGGGGGAGGGAGGCAGCACCCACCTAGTGGCCCCATGGGTTCCTCCGGCTGTAGGGACGGAGCTGAAGGATCCACGCGGGGGCTGCGGAGCGCTGATACAGAGAGGAGGAGGAGGAGGAGGAGGATGAAGGCACCGGGGGGCCCCGCAGTAGGGAGGAGCGAGGCTGGGGATGGCCCATACCCCCCCCCCAGCACCCAAATCCGGTGGCAAAGGGGGGGGGAATCACAGATCGCTCCCTACCTCAGTTTCCCCATTTGGGGTTGAAGTTGTCCTCCAAGCACAGCAGAGGTCCCAAAGGTGGCCACAACTCCCCAAATTGCCCCCCAGTGTCCCCAGGGTGGTCTCAGGGGTCCCAGAAATGACCACAGGGTCCCCAAAGGTGACCTCAGGGTGTCACCAACCTCCCCAAAGTGATCCCCTGTACACCCCAAAGACCCCAGGGACCCCAAGCTGGGCCCAGGTTGGCTTCAGGGATCCCAAAAGTGGCCTCGGGGTGACCCCCAGGGACCATGAAGTGGTCCTTTATGCGCCCCCAGGGACCCCAAGGTGCCCCCAGAGACCCCAAAGTGCCCCTAGAGACCCCAAGGTGCCCCCAGGGACCCCAAAGCGCCCCTAGAGACCCCAAAGTGCCCCCCAGAGACCCCAAAGTGCACCCAGAGATCCCAAAGTGCCCCAGGGACCACAAAGTGCCCCTAGAGACCCCAAAGTGCACCCAGAGACCCCAAAGTGCCCCTAGAGACCCCAAAGTGCCCCCAGGGACCCCAAAGTGCCCCTATAGACCCCAAAGTGCCCCCAGGGACCCCAAGGTGCCCCCAGGGACCCCGAAGTGCACCCAGAGACCCCAAAGTGCCCCCAGGGACCCAAAAGCGCCCCTAGAGACCCCAAAGTGCCCCCAGAGACCCCAAAGTGCCCCTAGAGACCCCAAAGTGCACCCAGAGACCCCAAGGTGCCCCTAGAGACCCCAAGGTGCACCCAGAGACCCCAAAGTGCCCCCAGGGACCCCAAGGTGCCCTAGAGACCCCAAAGTGCCCCCAGGGACCCAAAGCGCCCTAGAGACCCCAAAGTGCCCCCAGGGACCCCAAAGTGCCTCCAGGGACCCCAAAGTGCCCCCAGAGACCCCAAAGTGCCCCTAGAGGCCCCAAAGTGCACCCAGAGACCCCAAAGTGCCCCTAGAGACCCCAAAGTGCCCCCCAGAGACCCCAAGGTGCCCCCAGAGACCCCAAGGTGCCCCTAGAGACCCCAAAGTGCCCCCAGAGACCCCAAAGTGCCCCTAGAGACCCCAAGGTGCCCCCAGGGACCCCAAAGTGCCCCCTAGAGACCCCAAAGTGCCCCCAGGGACCCCAAGGTGCCCCCAGGGACCCCAAAGTGCCCCCCAGAGACCCCAAAGTGCCTCTAGAGACCCCAAAGTGCCCCAGGGACCCCAAAGCGCCCCTAGAGACCCCAAAGTGCCCTCAGGGACCGACCCCAAAGCGCCCCTAGAGACCCAAAGTGCCCTCAGGGACCCCAAAGTGCCTCTAGAGACTCCAAAGTGCCCCCAGGGACCCCAAAGTGCCCCCCAGGAACCCCAAAGTGCCCCCCCGGAGATCCCCAAGTGCCCCCAGAGACCCCAAAGTGCACCCAGAGACCCCAAAGTGCCCCCCAGGACCCCCAGGTGCCCCCATTGATGCTCGCAGACGGTGCAGACAAAGCCAGCGACTTTATTACAAAAGAAGTCGTTCACCCCCGTATTATTATTATTTCTTTTTTTTTTTTGTCCTTTTTCTTTCTTTTTTCTTTTTTTTTTCTTTTTTTTTTTTTAAACAAAGGAGCCCAAAAAAAAAAAAAAAAAAAAAAAAAAAACCCTACAATTTTTTCTACGTCCGTTTGTACAAAAAATAGCACTTCTGAAAAACGTCGGGGGGGGGGGGGATTTTGGGGCCGCCGGGTTCCAAACAGCCCAGCCGTGGCAAAGGGCCGCAGTGCCAATGTGGGGGGGGGGGGGGAAAAAGGGGGGGGCATTTATTGCCAGCACGGCCACCCCCCCCCCCCCCCCTACAACCCCCCCGCCGTGCTTAAAGCTCAGGGGGCAGCCCCCAAAACCCCCATTTTTTCCCCCTAAATCGTAACCCCGGCAGTATGGAAGCCTGGAAGAGGTGAAGGGGGGGGGAGCTGAACTCTGCCCCCCGCGTCCCCCCCCCCCGGATCAAGGCACGTTTTGCTCCCCCTGTGGTCATAGGAGCTGGTTTTGTTTTTTTTTTTTGGGGGGGGGGGGGGTTGGGGGTGCGCAGAGTGAGGCTGGGGTTGGGGTGCCACAGAATTGAAATGGGGACAAATGGGTCCGGGTGACCCCCCCTCCCCCCCCAGTGCTGGAAGTGCCACAGCTCCGGGGTCATTGCCCCAACCCCCCCCCCCCCCCCCCCTCCAAACACAGGGCAGGGCAATGGACCCCCCCCACCCCGCACAGCTCTGCACCGCCGGCCGCGTTTCCATAGGAAAATTAAGAAAATTAATCAATCAGCCCAAATAACAAAGGGATAATGGGGGGGGGTGGGGGGGGGGGGACACGACAGGGGGAACAGTGACACTGGGGTGGTGCCATGGGGGGACCCCAAAAACCTGACAGCAATGCCCATATAGGGCGTGGGGGGGGGGGGGGTTGGCACTTGGTTCCTTTTGGGGGGGGTCCTGGTGGCCTTGGTGCCCCCCCCCCCGCAGCATTTGGGACTATTGGGGGTCAGGGGAGGGGGGGGGGAACCGAATCAGCATTAAATTAACATCCCGCTTTCTTCCCAGTCCTTACAGCTTCCAGTATGGAGGGAGAGGAGATGATGCGAGGCGCTGGGGGGGGGCAGGGGGGGGGGGGATTCATAGTGCTTCACAGATTATTAAAATACAAATGCTTAAAGTTTCCTATATAAAAATATACAAATGCAAAAATATATATCGAGAGAGAGAGAGAGCGGGGCGGGGGGGGGGCTAAAAGGGGGTGGGGGGTGGTGGCGGGGGGCGGGGGGGGGCCCAGCTCCTCCCTCCCTGCAGGGCTCCATTTGTGACACGCAGAACCAAAAGGGGTTCAGGTCCACAGTTGGGCTGCGTTCCTGTTTGGCCCTTTGGGGGGGGGGTCAATAGGATGTGGGGCTCTGGGAGAGCACAGTGATGTGGGGCAGCCCCCCCCCCCCCCAGGAGGGAGGAATGGTGATGGGGAGCCCCCCCCCAGCAGTGGGTTTGATCCTCATCCAGACCCGGGTTGGGAAACACCACGAAAAATCCCTCTGAAAATCAGAGGGGGGGGAGGTCTCAGTGTGGGCAACGGTGGCCCACGCAGCCCCCCAAAGCCCCCACTGTGTGCAAATCTGGGCACAAATGTGGCTCCGGGGGGCACTGAGCCCCACAGCACAGCTCTGGGGCCTGCTCTGGAGGGGGGGGGCTGCACAGGACCCCCCCACGACTCCTTCCTGCCCAGAGGAGGGAGAGGAGGGCAGATATTGTCCAGCAGCAGGAAGAGGAGGAGGGGGAGGAAGAGAGGGCAGGGACTGCGCAGCCTGGGGGGGGGGGGGGGGGGGGGAAGGCAGACATGGAGGGGGGGGGAAATAGGGAGAAAATGGAGCCTTCCCATAACATCCCCAATTTCTGACACCCCATTTCTGCTGCCCTCGTAGGGGGAAAATCCCAGCAGTCCCATTGGGGGGGGGGTAGGGGGGGGGGCAGCAGGCAGGAGGGCTCAGAGCACAAAGCGGAGGGGAGGGGAAAGCAAAACCTCACCCAAATAATGACAGAGAAAGGAAAGACCCTAAAGTAAAAGGAACCAAAGACTGGGGGGGGGGATTTGGGGGCGGGGGGGGGGGGTTGGTTGGGTTTCTTTCTCCTCTCTGTGTCAAACAGCATCAAATTGCGACCGAAGGTCCGAACCGCCCCCGGGGTGGGCACTGAGATAAGGCAGCAAAAGAGGAACCTCTCCTCTCTCCAACGAACACATTTTATATTTTTATATATATAATAATAATATAGAATCTTTTTTTTTTTTTTTTTTCCCCTCTTTTTTTTTTTTTTGGCCTGTTTTTTTGTGGTTTTTTTTTGTTTGTTTTTTTCCTTTTTTTTGTTTTTTTCCTTTTTTTTTTTTTTCCTTTTTTTTTTTTTTCCTAAAAAGTATTCCAATGATAGCATACTTTTTTTTCTGCTTTTTTTTTTGTTTTTTTTTTTTTTTCCTCTCACCAAGGCATGATGGCATCGAAGGCTGCAGCTCCAGAGGGGGGGGGGGGCGGGGCGGATTTCGAGGGTTGGGGGAAAACGGGGAAGAGGGGGTCTGCAGGGAGGGGAGGGGGGGGTAATAATAATAATAATAATAATAAGGTGAAGCTGAAATTAAAAAATACAGACAAGCTCTGGCCTTCGTGTGATGCTGCAGCCCGCAGGTGCTGGGGGGGCTGCGGTGCCCCGGGCGGTGCAGCGCCGCGGTTGCCCCATGCTGGGGGGGGGGGATTCGGTTCCGCTCGCCCCATTGCTGCCCCACTGCATCCCCCAGGCCTTCAGAAGCCGTTCCCGCTGATGTTGATGGACTGCAGGTCGGCCACCTGCATGACGTTGATGCCGCTGCTGGCCAAGCGGGCGATGCCGTCGGGGCAGATGGCTTCCATGGCCACCATGTTGGTGGCGATGAGGGCCGACGGCGTGGGTCCGCCGCTGCCTTCCGACGGTGCCCCCGTGTCCATGGGGACGGCGGAGACGTTCATGGCCACGCTGTTGGCCGCGCCGCCTTTCTTGTTCTGGTGGGTCTTGATGTGCTTGGAGAGGTGGTCGCTGCGCATGAAGCGCTTGGGGCACTCCGGGCAGGCGAATTTCTTCTCCCCTGGAAGAGAAGAAAGAGAGAGAATTGCAGAACGGCAGCACGGTTGGGTTGGAAGGGACTTAAAGGTGGTGTGGGTTGGGTTGGAAGGGTCCTAAGATTGTAAAACCATAGAATAGTTGGGTTAGAAGGTCTTGAAGATCGTGGAACTATCTGAGCTGAGAGGTGAGCGTTCAGGAATCACAGAGCCATGGAATGACAGCTTGGATGGGTTGGAAGGGTCCTTAAAGGTCAAAGAACTGTGGAATGGTTGGGTTGGAAGGGTCCTGAAAGATCACAGAACCATGGAATGGTTGGGTTGGAAGGGACCTCAAAGATTATAGAATGGCTTGGGTTGGGAGGGTCCTGAAAGGTCACAGAATCATGGAATGGTTGGGTTGGAAGGGTCCTGAAAGGTCACAGAACCATGGAATGGTTGGATTGGAAGGGTCCCAGAACCATGGAATAGTAGGGTTGGAAGGGTCCTGAAAGGTCACAGAACCATGGAATGGTTGGGTTGGAAGGGTCCTGAAAGGTCACAGAACCATGGAATGGTTGGGTTGGAAGGGTCCTGAAAGATCACAGAACCATGGGATGGTTGGGTTGGAAGGGTCCTTAAACAAATCACAGAACCATGGAATGGTTGGGTTGGGTTGGAAGGGTCCTGAAAGGTCACAGAACCATGGAATGGTTGGGTTGGAAGGGTCCTTAAAGGTCAAAGAACCATGGAATGGTTGGGTTGGAAGGGTCCTGAAAGGTCAAAGAACTGTGGAATGGCTGGGTTGGAAGGGTCCTGAAAGATCATAGAACCATGGAATGGTTGGGTTGGAAGGGTCCTGAAAGGTCCCAGAACCATGGAATAGTAGGGTTGGAAGGGTCCTTAAAGGTCACAGAACCATAGGATGGTTGGATTGGAAGGGTCCTTAAAGGTCACAGAACTGTGGAATGGCTGAGTTGGAAGGGTCCTTAAAGGTCACAGAACCATGGAATGGTTGGGTTGGAAGGGTCCTGAAAGGTCACAGAACCATGGAATAGTAGGGTTGGAAGGGTCCTTAAAGGTCACAGAACCATGGGATGGTTGGATTGGAAGGGTCCTTAAAGGTCACAGAACCATGGGATGGTTGGGTTGGAAGGGTCCTTAAAGGTCAAAGAACTGTGGAATGGCTGAGTTGGAAGGGTCCTTAAAGGTCACAGAATCATGGAATGGTTGGGTTGGAAGGGTCCTGAAAGGTCACAGAACCATGGAATAGTAGGGTTGGAAGGATCCTTAAAGGTCACAGAACCATGGAATGGTTGGGTTGGAAGGGTCCTTAAAGGTCACAGAACCATGGAATGGTTGGGTTGGAAGGATCCTTAAAGGTCACAGAACCATGGAATGGTTGAGATGGAAGGGTCCTTAAAGGTCACAAAACCATGGAATGGTTGGTTTGGAAGGGTCCTTAAAGGTCACAGAACCATGGAATGGTTGGGTTGGAAGGGTCCTGAAAGATCACAGAACCATGGAATGGTTGGGTTGGAAAGGACCTCAAAGATTATAGAATGGCTTGGGTTGGGAGGGTCCTGAAAAATCATAGAAGGGCTTCAAGTTGTGTCCTTAAAGATCACAGAACAGTTCCCCATCCACTTTTGCTCCTTTTATTTCCCCTCTCCCCAACAGAAAGCCCAAAGGAGAGCTCCGAGCTCCCCAGATGGGCTCCCCAGCAGCACCGTGCTCCCTCCCCAGCAGCACCGTGCCCCCCACACCGCCCCCCACCCCAGGCCTTACCCGTGTGCGTGCGCTTGTGCCTCTGCAGCTCATCGGAGCGGGTGAAGCGCTTCCCGCACAGCATCCACCCGCAGATGAAGGGTCGCTCCCCCGTGTGCCACCGCAGGTGGGCCCGCAGGTGGGAGGTTTTGCCGTACACCTTCCCGCAGCCCGGGATGTGGCAGATGTGCTGCTTTTTTTTACCTGGATCCCCAGAGCTCCTAGAAGAGCATGAAGGTGGGAGTTAGAAGCTGAAGAACGCGCTTTGCTCGCCGGCGTTTCCCCCGTTCCCATCCCCACCCAACAAAACCCAAACACAGCACGGGTGACAAAGAGCCAGGTTCCATCCCTTGCCCGTGAGATACATCCCAAAACGCAGCTCTGGCAGGGAAGCAGAGCCCGGCAGCAGCAGCTGCCCCGCACGCAGCCTTACCTCCCCTCGCTGTCCTTGCAGTAGGGACAGGTGCAGGCTTCCCTCCGCACCTTCCGGCCCTGCTGGGGCTGTGGGTCTGGGCTGGTCTCCCCTTCCTCCACCGCTGCGCTGTCGTCGCCCAGACCGTCCCCGCTGGCACCGTGCAGCCCCAGCTGGGCACCGTGCTCCCCTGGAAAGCAGAACAGGGTTTGGGATGGGAGTCCACGAGGAGGAAAAGAGGACCGAGAGGTGTCCCCGTGCCCACCCCAACGCTGACAGCCTGACTGAGTCCCAGGATGTGATTAATCCCGGCTTCCTCTCTCAGCTTTTCATGGTTTTCCATCCCTGGGAATCCCACCTCCAGCCTCTCCTCCAGCCCCCAGTGCTCTATGCCCACCAATGGTGTCCAGATCAGAGCTCAGAGCTGCACTTCTCAGCAAAACCCGACCTCCAACATAACTCTCACCACCTGCCAATTATCTCAGCTATTTCTAGCGCAGAAAAGCAAAAAATGTAAACCCAGCAGCTCCAAACAGTGTCAGTGATAAGGAAAGCATCAACACACCACCGAGGGGAGCCCTGCCTCCCCAGCAAGGCCTGCTGCTGGCATTTCCTCATTCCCACATTCACACCTCCAACAGTCGGGGCTGTTTTCCCTCTCCTCTCCCTGCTGACAGCTCCAAAAATGACCTTTTCTGGTTCTCTTTCCTTAAAAGTCCCCTTTTCCCCTCCATTTCGGGGCAGCCTGCCCCTCCTAAGCATCTCTCTGCTTTAATCCCAACCCAGGAGCAAATCAGTAGAGCAGATGCGATGCCTGGTGCCAAAACCCCCCAAAAAGGCAGCAATAAATAACACAGCCCGGAACACCACCGATTGGCAGAGATGTTATCAGCTCCAGCTCCTGCTTAATTACTGCAATTACAAAAAGGGATGCACATATAAAGTTGAAAAATCATCTGGCACTGCAGGTGGGACACATTCTCCCCCCCCCCGGAGGAGCAATTCCCAATTATGAGCCATAGGGATAGCAGTGCTGAGCTCTCAAAGGCAGACAAACATAAACCATTCGTAACGGGGGGGTGAAGGGCGAGGAAGTTTTCAAGCCTATCAGTTTTCATTGCCGTTTTATTGCTCTGCAGCTTATGCTGTCATCTAATTGCTTCTCCAATAACCCCAGCTACACTTTACAAGTGTTTTATTTCCCTTCCAGCTCCGCTGCTTGATGGTTTTCATGCCGGAGAGCTGCGCCGGCAGGCTGAGTAATCTCTTTTCAGCAGCAATTAACATATGCTAATGGGGCTGACGGCAGATTTAGGGCTGGGACATGATGATGGTGATGGGCCTCATCTTGTGGTGATCCCAGCCCCAAATTCACCTCTTCCTACCAATCTTCTGAGATAAGGAGGTCTGTAAGATGATGCGAAGGTGGGAAGAGAAACCTGGACAGGCAGAGAAGAACCTGATGAGGTTCAGCATGGCCAAGTGTGGGGTCCTACACATGGGGATGAGCAAACACACATCATGCAGGTCAGGGGCTGAGCTGCTGGAAAGGAGCTCTGCAGAAAGGATCTGGGGGTCCTGGCAGCCAACAGGGTGACCACGGGCCAGCAGTGTGCAGCCAGGAAGGCCGATGGTTCCCTGGGAGGCACTGAGCACGGCCAGCAGGGCTAAAAGGGACACTGTGTCAGTGATTTGCTCCACATCACACGGGACACAAGAAGGACTCACCCCAACTCTGCTTCCCACTACCTGCAGAAATACCTCCAGCAAAGCAGCAGCGTTTGCTTTAAGAATCTGGTTTTCTGTGCTGTGGGAACAGGCGGCACAGTGAGCACCTCAGGTGGGATCCACTGCGGGTTCTGTCGGCCTGGAATGTTTACTGGCTGCAGGCTGGGAGCAATTCTGCAGCCTGGAAGGAGCTTCCAATCCCAGAGGGCAGAGGGAAAATGATGGAGATGTTCTGGGAGAGGTTGTGGCCGTGCTCAGCAGCTCTGTTACCAGCAGGTGTCAGTGGTGCCTCGGGAAGATGAAAAATCACCGAAAAGAGACTGGGGCAGCTTCCATGGATGTGACACAGTGAACACATCAGCTCTTGGCTTCCTCCTCCTGCACCACCAGCGTCCGGCGGGAGGAAGAGCTCCGGTCTCACCCTCTTCATCACACGAGGATGCTTAACGAGGCTCAAAACGAGCTGCTCTGCGTATTTCCACGGAAAGGGGAACAGAAAGAGCAGAACTTCTGCTGCAGGGGACGAAGACACTACAGGAAGCAGAAGGGCTGCAATCAAGGAAACAAGCCCTGACTCACTCCGCCACTGCTGCTGTCGCAGCATAGAAGGATCCTCAGCAGGAGAGTGGAGCTCCATCCAGGTGTCACCCATCAGGTGAGGGCTGTGCCCACATCCTGACCCCACAGCAGTGGGGCTGAGGGTTGGAGGACGGGCTGCCCAGAGCTGTGCACATCCCAGGCTGCTCCCCTCTGTCCCACGGCTGCGGCACACAACTTTCCTCTTTTTGCCATTTCCAGGAACTGGCAGATCTTCGCAGCTTCCAGTGAACCTTGGAGAGGCTGAAGCCTGGGCTCCACGCAGAAACCCCCAAACCCTTCTGCAGGGCTCCTCCATGCCACAACCACGGCTACAAAGGCTTTTTTCCCCTAAAGGCACTGCTCCGGTTGTATTCACACCGGAATGGAGGAAGGCTGCTGGATGCAAACCAGGTCCTGCTGCTCAGTGCTGGGCACAAGGAGGGCAGCGGGCATCTCTCCGAATTGCCACCAGGTTTGCAGATCCAGGCCAGGCCCTTTGGCAGCACCACTGCTACACTCCCCACAGCATTCAGTAAATTCAGCACAAACCCTTCCCGGTGCCCCCCAGCTCTTACAACATATGTTTACAGGCTAAAAGCAGCACGGGAGGAACCGAAGTGGTTTTGTTTTTAAGCTTCCTAAGCCGACAGCTTGCAGCTCCCAGATTAGAGATTTCCCTGCTGCGTCTGCGCCATCCTGGGATGGAGGGCTGCAGCAAACAGGATGGGAAGACATTTTTGGGTCTCCCCCCCAAAAATACATTGGGGAGGGGAGGATCCCACACCGGTACCTTGGAACCGCTTCAACCTTCCAACAGGCAAAAGCCCACGCAGTGCTTTGCGGGCTCCTGGCACGTCACACGGAGGGGAAAAAACCCAAGGCTTCCTTCTGGTAATCTATGGCTCGCATCTAATTAAGGTATAAATAAATTACGGCAGGAGAAGACAGATCGTGTACGTGCACGCTTCATCCTTCACATCTCAGGACGCGCCGAAGCCTCCAGAATATTGCAGCTTCAGAGCAGAACGTGGTGGAGAGAAACCAGCTGGATAATTTATGTTTATTATCTGCACTAATATAGATTGCTTCTAAGACTAAAGCTTTTATGCTGCTGCCAAGTCCCTGGTCCACGCTCAGGTCAACGGAATCCTGAACAAACACACGGAGAGCAGAAACCAGGGGGGGATGCACTGTGAGAGGATGGGGTGGGAGGTGGCACAGGGACCTCCTGGCCCTGCCCTGCCTGCTGCTCTGCCATTAAAAGCCCAAAGCTTTGGGCTCTGGGCTGGCGGCCGCACTGCAGACAAAGTGCTGCTTGTCTTCCAGCTGCTCAAAGCTCGGACCTGATGGTTTTATTTAGCAAACTGAACCGAGGTGAGAAATGCTCTGCGGATGGGAGACGGGGCTGCTCAGAGCCACCCCGGGTGACCTCCAGAGGGGACAGGAGCGACGTTCATTCCCGGGAAGGAGCTGGAAAGAAACGACTTCTTGTGCAAACAGCAGCGCTGGCAGCCACAGCTGTGCTGAGCAGGAGAGGAAGAAGGGAAAGAAATTGGTGCTGTGCAGCACAGAGCTTCAGCTTCCAGCAGAGCACAGAGACAACAGGACGGCTTCAGGCACAAAACAAGGGCAGTAAAGCCCCAAACCCGACAGCACAGTGTGAGCCACGCACAGAACACAGCACCAAACCTTCCCAGCGCCCAACAACGCTGCGCCTCGTCCCATTTCTTCCTCCTTGCCTTCATTCTTTCTCTATTTTTGGCAGCCTGAGAGCTCTGTCCGACCGCTGCTCTCCCAAATCGCATCCCAGAGGATCACACTGCGCTCACTGCACCAAGGAGCACAGTGCGGGTCGTAACGCAGCCCCTCCACTTCTATCTCGTTTGATTTCCTCACTAATTTGCAAAACGAGCGGAAGCCATTGATGTCAACGAGCCAAGCTCTGTCTTAGTAATAATTCTTCCGAGTTCTCTGAGTTACAGACAGGGGTGCAGGGAACACACACTGCTCAGCTGCGCGCGACGGTGCAGATGTGAAGTCAGGCTGCAGCACATTGAGTAACTGCCACTTCTTCTGCAGCTTAATGACTTGAAAAGCCACACGGTGAGCTCTGTGATCCCCTGCCATGGTTGGAAGTCTCCGTGCGTCACCATTAATCACACTTCCTTCGGAGAAGCACTGAATGGGCACTGAGCTGGCAGGTCTGCGCCCATCCGCCTCTGCCACCCGCAGTTGTGCATGGGGACGTCACCTCCTGCGCTCACACCGTGACCCCCAGGCTGTGCCAGCTACCTCGCTCGCACTGAAAACCATCCCCACACGTCTCCCCTGCCCCCTGCTCTCCATTGGGATTGCTGCAAAGCTGAGATTGTGCCTGCAGTGCTGGAAAGCTCCGCTGCTGCAGCACCGACCCTGCGGCACAGACAGTTCCGACCGAACCGCACCGGGCTGAGTGAAAACCCTGCAGTGATGGGCAACGAGGGTCTGAGCACAGCCAGCAGGGGACAACGGGCAGAGAACTCCCCACACGCAGGATGTACCTACAGACCCCGAAGCTGTGCTGCACTGCTGCCCTCTGCAAGGAGGACTGGTAACATCTCAGACCCAGCAGGGACTCAGCGTCCCAAACGCAGCTCTGAGCTGTGCAGGCTGAAGGGGAGGGGAGGGCAGTGCTGAGCTGGGCGGGGAAACTTCAACACAATCACAGCGTGCTGCTATGCACACCCAACCAGTCCGACCAGCAGTGCTGCAAAGCATCCCAGTGGCCTCGAGGAGGAGGAGGAGGAAGGGCAGAGCTGCCCGCAGTCCTCATGTTGTGCTGTGCTGACAGCGGTGCTGGGAGGGCCCCATGTGCTGCCTTGCAGTCACACCACGCTTCACCCCGCAGAGCTGAAGGAGAGGGCAGCCAAGGAGCTGGGAGTATTTCAGGTCCAGCCCCGCGGAGTTCAGAGCAGGAAATTTCACAAAGTAATTATTTTCTGCAGTGATGTCATGGGCGGAGTGAAACAAACAATTACAGCGCGTGAAGGGGAGAGCCTGTCAGGGCCTGCTGGCCTGAGATCCATTCCAAATCTCCCCTCCCCTCTGCGGGTGATGCCATGTGGATGTCTCATCAAGGCCACGCTACAAAGCTGCCCTTAAAAACAGAAAATGGAGACAATCGGGGCTTTGTGCCGACGGCAGACACGAAGTCAGGGCACACAGCTGGGGATGTGCTCAGCACACGGGGCCCAAAGGGCTGCTGGCTGCGCCGAGGATCTGCGGGCTCCAATCGATGCCTTGATTTGACCACGAGCCTTCATCCCAGCGAGGGTCAGAGCCTGGGGACAGCCTGAATGCCACAGGGATGTAATAAGTGGGTCCAGAGTGGATGCAGGCAGTGAGGATGGGGTTGGGGAGCACTCACTGCGGTGGGGTCAGTCCCTCCGTGTCCCTCCGTGTCCCTCGATGTCCCTCCGTGTCCCCCAGCAGTGCAGGGATGAGGCTCCCCACGAGCCTTGGATCTTCGCCCACCAGTGTGGACATTCTGGCATCCTCAGCATGACCAGCATGCCACAAAGGCAGCGTGACTGGCCCAAAAAAGAGCCCTCGGTGCCACTCTCTGTGTGTGTCCACAGCTGGGGGGCCTTTCCCACGGAAAATGAGCGCTCAGCTGTCTGCCACAAAGCCAGGGGGCTCCAGCACAGCCTACTGACCAACAAACGCCGGAGCCAGGCAGTGCTCCTCATCAACCAAGGCTGCAGAGGGGCAGGGATGGGTGTTTGTGGCTGAGCCAGCACCAGAGCTGGGGGACACTGACGCCCCACTGCTCTCCTTGACAGAGTGAAGGTCAGAAGGCAGAAGCGAAACCACAGCATCACAAACTTCTCCAAAGCCCTGCTGGGTGCAGCCATCACACCACTGGGACACAGAACGTCCCCTCCTGGCACTGCAGTGACAATCAGTGACCCCACTGAGCACAGGCAGCCGAATGCTGAAACATCAGCAGCCCCCAAAACCTCATTTCTTCACCTCAGAGCTTCCTGTGGGCCAGGGCACGGTGGCACCGAGGCACTGTGCAGGATTTGGGGAGGGGCCGAGCCGGTCCGGGGCCTGTTTGCCTGCATGCCATCCCATCACAGCCACAGAGCTCACCTCTCTGCTGCTAATTGGCAGCTGTCAGCTAATTAATACAATCGTGGCCTGAACTACAGCTGCGCAGTGCACCGGGAGCTGTGCTTTAAAACCCTTTTTAGGCTGTTCTCTTCTTGAGGGGATCTCTCCCCTCTCCGCTCTGGGCTGCACACGACAGACGGACCCACAGCCACGTGGGAGCAGCAGCAGCAGGGCAGAAAGCCTTCAGGACCTCACGCAGGCGGGTCGGCGCTGCTCAGCGCTCAGCCCTGCGGCCTCAGGTCCCCACAAACCCTTTGAAACCCGAAGCCTGCCCCGTTTATCCAACCTCACAACATCAAAGCGTCGCCTCGATGTCGCATCCTCCCGGCTCCAAGGCAGCAAATGCGACAGGGCGTGCAAAGAGGCTGCAAAACGCGCTGCAGAGTTGGGAAAAAAACAAGGAAAGAAGAGGGGGAGGAGGAGGCGGAGGGGAGCGAGGGTGGGTGGGTGGGTGGGGAGCTGGGGGTGGTCTCGGGAGCGGTCCTCCCTCTGAGGGCAGAGCCACGCAACAGACAGGAACCAGGATTCCCCCATGTGTTGGTGGTGGTTTTCAAACACTGCACGCACGCAGCACGATGCCACGGACCCCAGGTCCCTCCCCGAGCCCACGCTGCTCCCGTGAGGTTCGGGGCAATGGAGCTGTGGGGATGAGGCAGACCCTGACCGCACCGCTGCCTGCAATACCCCAGCGGATGCCTGCGAGCCGAGCTGCTGTAGCAACAGCCCAAAATACTGCTGCAAAACAACCGCGGGCGAACGGCCACGTCCTCTCGCGAGAAGGAAGCGAGCGGGGCTGAGCAATGCCTGCGCTGCCTCTAAATCCAGCAGCGGCCCTTTTAGCTGCAGCCAGAACGTTACAAACAAGGAAAACAAGGAAAGCGAGCAGTGAGCAGCGAGCGGAGCTCCGTGCAGCAGCGACTCCTTCTCACACGTGGCAGTTTTGGGGCAGACGCTGGGAGCAGCCCAGGCTGCAATGGGAACACGGCGTCCCTTCAGCACAAACACACCCGGCGAGAGCTTCCGCTGCTGCAGCAGCAGCTCCCCAGGGTTTTCTGGGCTGTTTGTTTTTGTGGAGGGAGGGGGGGGGGGTTTGCTGAAGACCTTTTGCTGCGTTTTTCTGCGTCCTACACACAGTCGTGGCTCTTCCTGCCCCCCCCCCTCAGCCCTGTGCCCTTCCCAGGGCGCTGCTCAGCCTCCCCCCAGCGCTGCGTTTCACCCTTAGATCTGCTCAGTGTCCCCTATCTCCCTCCTCCCTGTGCTCCACTCGCATCTGCTCAGCCAGCAGACAGCTCACCAGAGCCAGAACTCCCCAAAGCTGCTTTCGGTGTCACTTGGCCACCAGCAGAGGCTCACTGTTCCTCTCTAGGGCTGGCACGAGCACCAGGCTGCTTGCCAGCTGGATCCCACATCGATTATCCCCGGATCTGCCTCCAGCTCGGTGCCACCAGCACATTGCTGGGCCCAGACACCACGGTTTCACCTTTGAATTCCTCCACCTGGCTCAGGGAGGGGACCAAGCCCATCCCACTTACCGGTAGCGTTGGCGATGGCCAGCGGCAGCCCCGGCAGCTGGTGCACTTGGATCCCAGACGCTCCCAAGGCACTGAGGTTAATAGTCTGGAGGCCTGGCACAGAGGAGAGCTGGGCGGCGTTGACCGTCACCGTGCCGCTGGGGAGGGAGGCGATGGGGGTGAGCGTGGTGCTGGTGCTGCCCGTCTGCCCCAGTGACACTCCCTGCATGGGGGCCAAGGTGATTGTCTGCGCCTGGGGGTTCTGCACCTGTAGGTTCTGGAGCTGGATGGTCTGCCAGCTCACCTGCCCGTTCGGCCCCACCGTGGGTGTTCGGATGATGATCGGCCCAGAGTTGGGCACAGCCTGGAGCTGGAGGTTCTGCAAGGCATCCTGTGAGATGGCTTGAGTGGTGAAGGTCTGGCCGGAGAGCGGGGCGGTCTGCAGGGCTTGGATCGTTTGCCCCCCTTGGACTAACTGAGGCTGGATCAGGATCTGCTGCTGCTGCTGCGACTGCTGGCTCTGATCCCCCTCCTTCTGCTGCCCCGGCTGCAGAGCCACCCCAGAGACCTGGCTCTGCAGGGAGTCCGTGCTGGGGGCCCTTTGGGGTGTCTGCACTTGGACGTTTGTCCCCACTGTGGAACTGCTGGAAAAATTCATGATGCCCATGTTACTGGTGGTAGTGGTGGTGGAATAGCTGTTGGCGTTGGTAAAAAAAGAGCCGGAACTGGCGTGGGACGTGGCAATGTTGGACGAGCTGATGGCAGCACCTGAGGTGGTGGGCTGGGAGCTGCTGTCCGGGGAGCCGGAGCCGCTCAGGGTGACGGTCTGAGAGGTGGGGGCCAGGCTGGCGGCCACGCTGTTGACAGGCAGCAAGGTGATGTTGCCATTGAGAGCCACGGGGACGTTGGCCACGTACTGGGTTTGCCCTGAGAGGGTGTTGTTGGCCAAGCCCACCCCCTGGATGGGGACGGCCTGCTGCAGCAGGTTGGGCATGGCGATGAGGTTGCCCGTCCCTGCTCGGCTCGTGATGATCTGCTGGTTCGTGCCGGGGATGATCTGGAGCTGCCCAGAGGCATCCTGCTGCACGTTGACTTGGGTGGGGGTGGTGGCAAACTGAAGCTGCTGCCCGTCAATGGTCTGGAACTGGGGAATGACTTGGTATTGGATGTTGGGAATGACGCCGGGCAGGCCCGTGAGCACCTGCTGGTTCTGCAAGTTGGAGGCAGCTGTGACCACGTACGGCCCCGTGCTCACAGGACGGCTTTTGGAGGGATCTCCGTTGCTGCCGTTGCTGCCCTGCTCCTTGGAGGGCGTCGGCGTGGTGGAGCCAGTGGAAATGATCTGCCAGCCGTTGGCCGACTGTGCGATCTGGGCAGCGGCGGCCGTCAGGTCCAACTCACCGCTGCCGCCTTGCTGGCCCTGGGAGCTGTTGGAGTTCTCGTTGGGAGACTCAATCCTGCTGCAGGTGGCAGCCAGCAAAGCCAGCGGGGACGGCTGCGACTCCTGAGAGGGGAGAGGAGGAGTTAAAGGAGAGGGAGGCGGCCCCGTGGGCAGGCCGAAAATAAAAGGAGGAAAAAAAAAAATGAAAAAAAAAAAAAAGGCAGGGAGGAGCATACTTGGAAAAGATAAACACTCCTTCCTGAGAAAACCCACGCACAGCCGGAAAAATACAACTGCCAGACACAGGGCTGTCAGGCCGGGACAGATTGAACCCACAGAGAAAAACCCCTCTGGGAAGGGAAGAAAAGGGAGGAAGGGAGGGAGGGAGTGCGTGAGAGCCTCCCCTGCCCCATTGCAGTGAAATCTCCCTGTAAAGCTGCAGGACAGCAGCTCCTGGGATGCGCAGTCGCTCCTGTACACCTCAACCAGGAACAGGGAGGCGGTGTCACCCTTTTGGGGTCACGGTGACGATCCCTCGTGCTCTCTTCCTCTCCCCAGGGAAAGCAGGCTGCGCAACACTCGGCTGAGTTGAGCAAACAGCGAGGCTGTGGACTTTGTGCCAGGGCAAGCAGAGCCAGGAAGCTGTGACATGGAGCGTGCCAGGGGCTGCACTCACTCACCTGGCCCTCCCCAGCCGGCGAGCTGCTGTCACTGCTGCCATCTCCTTCGCCCCTCTCGGGCGTTCCCTTCACTGCTGACATCTCCTCGGGACTCTCTGAATCTACATGGGCAGACAGAGAGGGTTACAGACATTTCCGGGCAGTGGGGTGGAGTGGGGGGGAGAAGAGGGTGAGGAGGGCACGGAGCAGGGCGCTGGGGGGCAGCTGGCAGCAGGATGGGTGGGGGGGAGGCCCCGGCCCGGCTCCAGCTTCGCTCTTCCCCACCCCCACGGGGACACTCCCTGCTCCCCCACCCCCATCCTCCGCCCCGGGGCCTCCCCGTTCCCCTCCCCGCCGCCCCGGGAGCTCTGCCCAGACTCGGCCCACCCCCCTCGCCCTGCCCACGGGATTCCCCCGGGCAGATCCTCCCCCGGGCCCTAAGCGGGATCCTAATACCCACGGCTCTGTGCTGTAATCTGCCCCCTCCCCCCTCGGCAAACCCCTCATCACATTCCAACCTCCGCATTTTTTTTCCCCCAAAGACCCCCCCCCCCACCAAACCCTCCCCGTATCCCTCTCACCCCCGGCTCCCACAGCACCCTGCTCCCCCTCTCCACCCCCCCCCGTGAAAATCCCACTCCCCGTACAACAACCCCCCCCACTGCTCCCCCCATTCCTCTTACAGTGTCCCCCCCCCCCGCTGCCCCACATCTCCCGACGTTCCCCCCCACAGCACTGCTGTCCCCCCTCACCTCACAGCTCCCGGTTTTCCACTCCAGCCTCACAACTTCCCCACATTTCAGCCCCACAGCTCGCGATTTCCCCCCCCTCCCTCCCCCCCATCCCATATCTCCCGCTGCCCCCCCAGCCACGCGTGCCCCTTCCCTCTCCACGACCCCAATGCTCCCCCATCACCGTGCCCCTCTCTCAGCCCCACATCTCCTGACTGCCCCCCCCATCGTTCCCTCCCGTTTCCCCCCCCGCCCCATAACTCCCTCTTCCCCCCCCACCTCGTGACTCCCCACGCTCCCCCAATGCCCCCCCCCGCCCCATAACTCCCTGTTCTCCCCATCTCCCCCACGGCTCCCTATATCCCCCCCGCCCTCCATCTCTTGCCGCCCCCCCCGTTTCCCCCCCATCCCTCGGTTCGCCCCCCAGCCCCCCATCTCCCCATCCACCCCCCGCCTGCCCTCCCTGCCCGGCCCCGCCGTTCCCCGCCGCCCGCCCCCGGGTCCCTCCCCCGAGGCCGATCCCCCTCCCCCGGGTCCCTCCCCCGGCTCCAGGTCCCCCCGGCGCGGTGAGGCGAGGCCCGGCCCGGCGGGGCCCGGCCCGGCGCTGGGCGGAGCCGCCTCTGGCCCCTCCGAGCGGGCGGGCGCCTCGCGCTCAGCGTTTCGCCCCTCTCCTCTCCCCCCCCGGGCCTCGGCGGGGCCCGGCCTTACCGCTCATGGTGGCCGGGGGCCGAGCCCGAGCGGCGGCGGGGCGGGGAGGAGGGGGCGGGCGCGCCCGGCGCGCTGAGGCGGCGGCCTAACCCCGCCGGTGACCGCCGAGGGGCTGCCGAGGGAGGGAGCCGCGCACCGCTGCCCCGGCCCCGCTGCCCGCCCCCGCCGCCTCCTCGCCCAATGGCAGCGCGTCGAGGGCGGTGAGTGGCGGGCGCTCCGGCCAACGGGAAGCGAGGGCGGGCCGCGGGAGGGGGGAGGGGGGGAGCGGGCACACCGCCCCCGCCGCCCCGCCCCGGGGGGGAGGGGGAGAGGGGAGCGCGGGGGCCAATCGGCGGCGGGGAGGGGGGGGCCGCCGGCCGCGCTGGCCAATCGGCGCCCGCGCGCGCTCGCAGGGAGACCCCGTATGGGAGCGGCCGCGGCGGCCTGCCCCGCGGCGAGATGGGCGTTGCGCGCAGCCAATAGCGCGGCGGCACCGCGGGGAGGTGGAGCGGGGGCGTGACGGACGGCTGAATCCGCCAATCGGCCGCGCGAGTCGCGCCGCCGGGGAAGGCGGACCGGCAAAATGACGGGCGCGTGGACCAATCGCGGCGCGGAGGCGTCGGCCACGAAGGGGCTCCGCGCCAATGAGAGCGGCGCTCTGTCTCAAACTGTCCAATGGGCACCGCAGGGAGGCGGGGCGCCCCGCCGGGCTGCGCCCTTGGAGGGACGGCTCGGCGGCGCCGCGAAGGTGGCGGACCCGGCGCCATCTTGTTTCTGGCTCCGCCCCGGCGGGGTCCGCCGCTTCGCCGCGGCCCCTGAACCCGCGCCTCGCCGCCACGACGCGGAGCATATCGCGATAGTAGCGCTGTCCCCTCCGCAGCCCCGTCCTTCCGTCACCGCCCCGCCTGCCGCCATCTCGCAGCGTAGGCCTCGTCACGACGCTGATACCGCAGGAGCTCTGTCACGATAGCCAACCCTCCGCCCTGTCACGATATGGCAGCCCTGCGACAAAGCCGGGCTGGGAGCCGTCGGTGTGTTTGTTGGGAGGACTGGAGCTGGGGGGGGAACAAAAAAAAAAAGCCCTCATTCTAAATAATAATACAAAAAAATACACAAAAAAAATTTAAAAATGGGTTTTTAAGCTCCAAGGTCGCGTAGAAAATAATTTAAAATAGAGGTTTACGGGGAAAAAAAGAAAAAAAAAGGGTTTTCTTGGTGAGAGGAGCTGTGGCCGCCGGCCTGCAGGGAGGGCCGCTGCTGTTTGGGGTTTAACCTGGAAAAAAAACCTCGATTTATTAAAAAAAATACAATAAAACGAGGTTTTTAACCCCCCTCCCACCCGTTTATGTCTGCGTGAAGTAATTTCTCACAGGAGGGGCTTCCAATGGAGCACAGCCGTGCTGGGAGGGGGCTGCGGGCTGAACCCGGTGTTCATCAGAGGGAAAATAACCAAAATAATGTTTATCAAAGGAAGAAAAAAACAAAATAAGGCCTTTAATGCCTCCGTTCCTATAAAAACAAATCGTGTTTTCGCTGTCCTGAAGAGAACCGCAGTGCTGGGGTCCACACTGTGACATAGGGGGGGGGGGGGGAAGGGGGGGTATTGAGGCTCGATTTCTCCTTTAATAATTACTTTTTTCCCCTTTTTTCTCTCCGCAGCTCCTGGGCTGCCATCAAAGCCCTCTCAGGACTCCACGCAGCGCAGCCCATGGCTTTCAGGCACTGCTGACCCCAGCCCCACGGAGCCCTTTTCCTCCACCCGTTGGTTTTGAAGCCCCCCCCTTCCCCCCATCACCGCTTCCCGCTGTCCCCCATTTCCTGGGGCTGTTTTTTGGTTTATTTTTCTCTCTCCTTCCCCCCCCCCCCCCCCCCCTTCCCTCCCCATCGCAGCTGGAAAGTTCTGCAGTCGCCCGCCATGACCTCACCGCGCTTCCAGCGGAACTCTTTTATTTTTGCTTTCCATTCCTGGCGGATGGCGAACCCCAGAGTAACTGAAATAACACTGGGGGGAAAGGGGGGGGGCAACCCCAGGGAGGGTGGAACGGCCCCGCCTCACCTCAGCATTGTGCTTTTTGGAACTGCCCCCCCCCAACTGACAAACCCACAGCTGACAAACCCACAGCATTGCCCCCACAGCCTGCAGGGAGGGGAGCTGACGCTGCCCGCTGATTGCAGTCAGTAATTAATTGGAGGAGGGATGTGCTCAGAGGTCCCCGCTCCCTCTGTCCGCAGTGTGGCACAGCTCCTCCCTGCCTCAGTTTCCCCTTGGCGGAGCACAGCCTTCCTCCCCAACAAAACGCCTTAAAACTTCTTTCGTAAGACAAAAAGAAAAAAAAGGAACTGTGCAAGAAGGAAGAGGCGTCCCCCCCCCTGCAGGCCGTGTTCAGTGTCCCACCAAGTGTCCCCTTCCCCCCTGTGGGGGCTCTGTGTCCCCACTGCAGCACAATGATGGCAGCCCCGATCGCAGTCTCCCTATCTCTTCTTTCCTTCCCAACCCACATCACAGCCACAGGGACGTCCCCACTGCTCTTCCCACTGGTGGTGGCACCCGGGGACACAGAGCAGTGACCCGTGGCCCCGCTGCCGTGCCTGCTGTGAGCTCTGTGCCTCAGTTTCCCCTTTGCCTTACAGGCAGTGCTGTGCCAACGGCGAAGGGACGAACCTCCTGCCTCAGTGCTGCTGTGTCCCCGGGGTCGGTGAAGTTCCCTGGCTCTGTGCCCACCGGTGGGGCCGGGCCTGGTGCTGGGGAGGGCTGTGGGGCTTTATCTTTTCCCTGCATGGTGTGGGTGGGGGCACGTTGCTGTCCCTAAACTGGGTCACAGCCAGCGCTGTGCGGGGCGAAGGTTGGCTCTGCCCCATTCCTCGGGCAAAGGCTGCTCTGCATCCCGGCTGTTGTCCGTGCTGCCTTGGCGAGGGGGGGGAGGAGGGGAAGGGGGGCAAATCCTCCTCCTGGCCCATTATGGGGGGCAAATCCCCCTCCTGCCCCACTATGGGGGCAGTGTAAATGCCCATCCTGCCCAACTGTGGGGGGGTGAATCTCTATCCTGCCCCATTGCTCCCTGGTGGGAACAGCTGGAGGCAGATCTCTGTCCTGCTGCAGTATTCAGATGGGGCTGGGGGATCTGGATACAGCCCCCCCTCTTTAGACTCCCCTTCACCCCACCAGCAGCCCATTACCTCCATCAGCAGCTTCCCGTGAGCACCCTTCAGTAACCCCCTCACACTCCTCATTAGCACTCATTAAGACTCCATTCCCACTCCCCCCCCAGTTACCCCCTTTCTCCTCTCCCCATTACCCCCATCCTATTACCCCCCCTTCCCATTCACTCCCCCCATTTCCCCCCACCCCATTCACCCCCTCATTGCTCCCCATCCACCAGCACCCCATTACCCCTATTAACATCCCCCCAACTGGCACACCATTATCCTCATTACCCCGCCCAGTATCCCCAGTAACCCCCCAGCCTCCCCCCCAATACCCCCCATTCCCCCCCCCGGCTGCGCTCTCGGCGCCCTCTGGTGGCCGCAGGTGTCGGTGCCCCCCCCGGTTGCGGTTCTCTGCTGCCGCCTGGCGGCCGCGGCTGGCACTGCCACGTCCCGTCTGTCCCGTCTGTCCCATCCCTGTCCTGCCTTGTCCTGTCCCATTATTGTCGCATCCCTCCTGTCCCATTCCTGTCCCTTCCCCGTCCTGCTCCTGTCCCCATCCTTGTCTCTAGACCCCACCTTGCCCACGTCCCCATCCTCATCCCTGTCCCCATCCCACGTCAGTATTAGGGACGCAGGACAGGGACTGAGGCACAGCTGTGCGGGCACGGACCACAGAGGGCACTGGGGGCACAGGGACCAGTTTGGATGCTGGGGGGTCACTGGGATGAGGAATGGGGGCACTGGGATGAATAATGGGGCGCAGGACCACTGCGGATGGGGATAAGGGGGCACAGGGATGGGTACTGGGGGCACTGGGATCGGTGTGGGGGAAATGGGGCACTGGGGTGGATAATGGGGGCACTGGGGCCTCTCTGGGCCCTGGGGTGGTTCCTGGGGGTCCCCATACCCTCGTGCCCCCCCCCTCTGGGACCGCCCTTCCCAACCCCCCTCCGGCGGGTCGCGGCCGCGGAGGAATGAGGGCGACGCCGGGCGGCTCCCGGCAATTTGGGGCGGGGAACCGCAGAATGCGGCGCGGAGCTGCCGGGGCCGACCGCGGGGACGGGGACAGCACATGGCCGGGGGGGGGGGGGGGGGGGACATTGGGGGGGTCTTGGGCATCCCGAGAGGGGAGTCCTATAGGAGGTCTCGGGCGTTTGAGAGGACCCAAGGGGTCGTAAAGGGGGGTTCCTGGGTCCATGTGGGGACCCGAAGCACCGGGGGTGTTGTTATGTTTTCACGCTGGAGGGTTTCTCAGGCCATTAGGTGGGGGTCTGTTTTTACCCTGGGGGGGGGTCTGAGGACGTTGGGGGGGCCTCCCATGGAGGTCTCTGGCATCTGGGGGGACTCAAGGAGTCATAAGGAGGGGTCTCTGGGTCCAAGTAGGGACACTGAGGGGACCCAAAGCTCTGGGGGGGGTCACAGGGGCTGAGGGAGACCGACGGGGCACCCAGGTAACCTTGGTTGGGGGCGGGGCTCCCTTGACAGAGATCAACCGGGTGGGGGATCAGGTCCCCAATGTCCCCCCCCCAGCATTCTCCCCTTCTCAACGCCACCGCTTTGATGTGGCTGCGGCACCACAGCGCAATGAGAGCCACATGGCGGGGGGCACGGGGGGACAGATAAGGGACAGACGGACGGACGGGGGTGGGGGGCGTGGAGCGGTGGTCTCACCGGTCCCGGAGGTCGGTGCTGGGGGGTCCCTTCTCGCCCCCCCCCCCCCCTCCCACCCGGTGTCCCTGTGGGCCGGACCCGCCCCGGCGGTCGCCGCAGGTATTTATAGCCGCGGGCGGGGGATAATTACAGGGGGGGGAGGAAGCGCCCGGGGCGTGGGCAGCGCTCGGCCCCGTGGTAACCTCTGCCCCGGCATCCCCGGGTTCCCCCCCCCCACCCCTGGGTCCCCCTGAGTCCCACCAGGGCCCCATAGGACCCTCAAACCCCATAGAACCCTCCCCAGGTCCACATAGGTTCCCCAAACCCCAAAGGTTCCCCCAAAACCCGTCGGTCCCCCCCAGGTCCCCATAGGTTCCCCAAACTCCATAGGTCCACCCACACTTCTTGGATCCTCCTCCGGTCCCCATAATTCCCCTCCGGTCCCCATAGGACCCTCAAATCCCATAGGTTCCCCCCATGTCCCCACGGGTCACCCCAAACCCCATAGGTTCCCCTCAGGCCCCCATAGGACACCCAAACCCCATGGATACCCTCCCCCCCAGGTCTCACTGGGTCCCCCCCATTCCTTACACCCCCCAACTTCCCTCCTCTCCCCCAAACCCCGTGGAACCCCCTGAAACCACCCCTCTTCTCCCCACCCCAACCACAAAATTAAAGCTCCTCCCCCCAGGTCCCATGACCCCCATCCCAAATATATCCCGAGGTATGTGTGGGAAGGGGTGGGGGGGGTCGGAGCAAGGCAGTGGGGCGCCAGGGGGTGCCTAATCCTATACGATCCCTCTGAGAGTCCCCGCAGCCCCCCCGGCCCCGCAGCCCCCCCCGGCCCGCGGCCGCCCGGAGCCCGTGGGCGCTGGCAGCAGTGCCCGGCGCACCCACACGTAATGGGGCCGCCGCTATTTTGGGGCCTCCGACCGCAAAGGAAACATCCGGGGGGGGCCGCGAAGGGATGGGGAGGGGGAGTGGGGGGGGGGGGGAGGAGGGGGGAACGCGGTGGTGGCCGCTGCCACCCCAAAAGCCGTGGGGCGGAGGGCAGCCTTGGTGGTGTCCCCGGCTGGCGGCCGGCCAGGGGAGGGGGGCTTAGGGTTGGTGTCCCCAATCCCAGTGTCCTTTATGGGTGGGAGGGGACACAGTGCCACGGGGACACTGCGCTGGGGAGGGGGGCGGATGGACTTGGGGACAGTGAAAGGGGGGACAGTATGGGGTGAAGGGGTTGGGGACACTGGGATGGGGGATGCTATGGGGTGCAGGGACTGGGGACAGCGGGAGGGGGGGATGCTATGGGGTGAAGGGGTTGGGGACACTGGGATGGGGGATGCTATGGGGTGCAGGGATTGGGGACACTGGGATGGGGGGATGCTATGGGGTTGGAGGGGTTAGGGACACTGGGATGGGGGATGCTATGGGGTGCAGGGACTGGGGACAGCGGGAGGGGGGGATGCTATGGGGTGAAGGGGTTGGGGACACTGGGATGGGGGATGCTATGGGGTGCAGGGATTGGGGACACTGGGATGGGGGGATGCTATGGGGTTGGAGGGGTTGGGGACACTGGGATGTGGGATGCTATGGTGTGCAGGGACTGGGGACAGCGGGAGGGGGGGATGCTATGGGGTTGGGGACACTGGGATGGGGGATGCTATGGGGTGCAGGGATTGGGGACAGAAAGAGGGGGGGATGCTATGGGGTTGGAGGGACTGGGGACACTGGGATGGGAGGTGCTATGGGGTGCAGAGACTGGGGACAACGGGAGGGGAGGATGCTATGGGGTTGGGGACACTGGGATGGGGGATGCTATGGGGTGCAGGGATTGGGGACAGAAAGAGGGGGGGATGCTATGGGGTTGGAGGGACTGGGGACACTGGGATGGGAGGTGCTATGGGGTGCAGGGACTGGGGACAACGGGAGGGGAGGATGCTATGGGGTTGGGGACACTGGGATGGGGGATGCTATGGGGTGAAGGGACTGGGGACAGCGGGAGGGGGGGATGCTATGGGGTTGGGGACACTGGGATGGGAGGTGCTATGGGGTGCAGGGACTGGGGACAGAAAGAGGGGGGGATGCTATGGGTTGGAGGGACTGGGGACACTGGGATGGGGGATGCTATGGGGTGCAGGGACTGAGGACAGAAAGAGGGGGGGATGCTATGGGGTTGAGGACACTGGGATGGGGGATGCTATGGGGTGCAGGGACTGGGGACAGAAGGAGAGGGGCATGCTATGGGGTTGGAGGAGCTGGGGATACTGGGATGGGGGATGCTATGGGGTGCAGGGACAGAAGGAGGGGGGGATGCTATGGGGTCGGAGGAGCTGGGGATACGGTGCCATTGGGGACACCGGGCTGGGGGGCTTGGGGTCGGGGACAGCACATTCCCTGCACCTCCAATGCTGTGTTTGCTGTGCTCCTCCTCCCCAGTGCCCCCAGTCACCATTCCCAGTGCCCCCAGTGCTCCCCATTCCCAGTGTCCCCCAGCCCCCATTCTGGATTTTCCCATTGTCCATTCCCAGTATTTCCAATCCCCATTTCCAGTCCTCCCAGTTCCCATTCTGGGTGCTCCCATTCTCCATCCCCAATATTCCCGGTCCCCATTCCCAGTGCCACGTTCCCAGCGCTCCCCCCTCCCAGTGCCCCCACTCCCCCCACACACATGGAAGCCATTTGTGGATGGTTCTCTCCCTTTGAAGGGCTGCACAGCCCCCAGCCCCACTGCTGCGTGGTGACCGCAGGGTGTGGGGGGCCGGGGGGGGGCAGTGGTGTCCCCCACCCTGGGATGGGGATGGGATGTTTCCATCCTGGGCTCAATGAGCTGCAACCTCTGTTCCACCCAAACTCATGGTGTGGTGGCAGAGAGCCCCCCCTAAAGCTCATGGCATAAGAGTTGAGCCCCCCCCCACACAACTCATGTCACATCCTGAGCCAGGTGAAGGAAAGGTGGGGATGGGGGGAAGGAGGCAGTGGGAGAGAGGGTCAAAGGAGAAAAGGGAGAGGGATGAATTGAGATGGAGGGAGAAAAAGAGGGAGGGAGGGGGTATGGGGGTGATGGAAGGAGAGGAGGAAAGGATGGGGAGATGGGGAGGAACAAAGTGATCGAGGGAGGGATGGGAGGATCAAAGGAGGGGAGAAGATGCTTAGGAGGGTGGAGGGAAGGGTGGGGAGATGGAGGGATGGGGAGATGGGAGTGGAAGGACAGATGGGGAGATGGAGAGGGAAGAGATGGAGGGATGGTTGGAGGTGGAGGGAAGGGTAGGGAGATGGAGGGATGGGGAGATGGGAGTGGAAGGACAGATGGGGAGATGGAGAGGGAAGAGATGGAGGGATGGTTGGAAGGTGGAGGGAAGGATGGGGAGATGGAGGAAGGGAGGAAGAGATGGAGAGGTGGGAGGGAGGAAGGGAAGGGGAGATGGAGGAAGCGATGCAGGAGGGATGTTGGGTCCTGGTGTGCTGGAAGCAGAGTGGGGCAACACTGAGACCCCCCCCCAGCACAACTCCCCCCCCCCCACAGCCCCCCACTGCCCCCAAGAGTCGTTGGGTCCCCACTAATTGCTCACACAGCAGAGTGCAGCTGGAACTGCCCTGCAACCACTGGGGCTGGGGGTCCTTCACCCCCCTCAACATCTCCCCAAAACCCTATAGGGCCGTGACCCCCCTCCCCAAAAAAACCCCGTAGGGTTTATCCCCCCCATAAGGATCATCCCCACCCCAAGGTCGACGCATTTGTCCCAGTTTGGGTAGCGGGGATCAGTGGGCGCCCCATGGAGGTGTGGGGGGGGCTGTGGTTGTGGTGTTCAATGGGGGGAGGGGGGGCCGTGGTTGTGGTGTTCATTTAAGGGGGGGGCTGTGGTTGTGGTGTTCGGCGGCGCCGGTGGTTGGGGCCGTTATTCAGCGGCTGCGGAGCGGAAAGCCCTGAGTCAGGGCTGGGAAAGGGCCCCGCTGGCTCCAGAATGGGACATTTGGGGGAAAAAAGAAGGGAAAAAAAAAAAAAAAAAGGAGAGAGAGGAAAAAAAAAAAAAGGCAAAAAAATAATATTAAAAAAAAAAAAAAGTGGTTCGGATAAACCTCTGCTCACAGGGAAACGGAGGTCCCCATCCCCATCCCCATCCCCGGGACCCCTCCGCTGCACCCCTCCATCCCCGTCCCCCTCTCCATTCCATTCCTTCCCATTCCCATCATTGGTGCCTCATTCCCAGCCCTCTTCTACCCCATCCCTTTCTGTCCCCATCCCTGCTTCCCCTCACACCCCACTCCTGGTGCCTCCAACCCCATCCGTGCTCCATTTGAATCCCCATCCCAATGCCACCCCCATCCCCTCTCTCCCATTTCCCACCCTGGATCCCTTTCCTGTTCCCACCCCTGGTCCCCATTTCCACCCTGGCTCTGTCCCTATCCCTGCTGTGTCCCCCAGGCACCATTTTGGGGTGGTTTCACCCCACCTCACCCCAGAGGCTGTAGGGTTCCCCTTCCCCTCCATCCCTTCCCCTTCCTGTCCCTCTTTCCTTCTGCCTTTTTCTTTCTCTCCTTCCCATCACTTTTCCCTTTCATTTCCCTTCCTCCTTCCCAGCCCTTCTCTTTTCCTTTTCCTTTTTCCTTTTTTTTTCCTGTTCACTTTTTTTCCCTATTCCTTTTTCCTTTCCCCTTTTCTCTTTCCTTTTTCCCTCTTCCTTTTCCTTTCCCATTTCTCCTTTTCCTTTTTTGCCCTCTCCCTTTCTCCTTCCCTCTTCTCTTTCTTTTTTCTCCCTTTCCCCTTTTCTCTCTCCTTTTTCCCCTTTTCCTTTTTTTCCTTTCCCCCTTTCCTTCTTTTCTCCTCCTTTTTTTTTTTTTTTTTTTACTTTTCTCACTTTTTTCCCATTTCCCCCCCTTATTTCCCACTCTTTTCTACTTCCTCCCCCACTTTTTCCTACTCTTCCCCCAACCTTTTCCCACTTTCATCCTCATTTCTTCCCCTTTCCCATTTCCCTCCTCCTTCCCCCTCCTCCCCCCTCTCCTCTTTTCCTTCCCCCTTCCCCTTCCCCGTCCCCTCCCGCCCCGGCCCCGCCGCCCCCCGCCCTATAGGGGCGGTTCGGGGAGGGCTCCCGGCCCCGGTCCCGGCCCGGCCCAACCCCGGCGCAGCGGCACTGCGGGGCGGGCGGCGGCGGTGCTGCTCCGGCAGCGGACCCGGCACCCCGGCAGCCCCGACCCGGCACCCCGGTACCGGCAGCTCCGACCCCCCCGGAACCCCCCGTCCATTCACCCATAGCATCGACCTCAGAGCAGCGGTAAGGATGTGGGGACAGAGTGGGGACGTGGGGACACGATGGGGATATGGGGACGTGATGGGGATACGGGGACATGGGGACATGGTGAGGATATGGGGACACGATGGGGATATGGGGGCGTGGGGACACGGTGGGGATATGGGGACACGATGGGGATATGGGGGTGTGGAGACACGGTGGGGATATGGGGACACGAAGGGGATATGGGGACGTGATGGGGATACGGGGACATAGGGACATGGTGAGGATATGGGGACACGGTGGGGATATGGGGACACGAAGGGGATATGGGGACATGGGGACACAGTGGGGAAATGGGGACACGATGGGGATATGGGGACACAATGGGGATATGGGGACATGGGGACACCGTGGGGAAATGGGGACACGACGGGGATATGGGGATGTGGGGATACGATGGGGATATGGAGACACAATGGGGATATGGGGACACAGGGACACCGTGGGGACATGGGGACATGGGAATGCCACGGGGATATGGGGACAACATGGGGATACGGGGACACGAGGACACTGTGGGGATATGGGCACAGCCTCGGCATTGTGGGGTTCTCTAGGGCTGGAGGGGGGACATCTGGGGACAGGGACCCCCAAGGCAGGGGAGATCCCCCTCTCCTCACTGGGATATGGGACGTCGTGGTAGGGGGACCATCAGGATACAGGAATCCCCCCAGGGGGATGCAGAACCTCTGGGATATGGGATTCCCAGGATACAGGAATTCTAGGATATGGGACCTCAGCACAGAGGACCTTTGGGATATGGGACCCTTGGGACGTGGGACTGTTGGGATATGGGACCCCACGTGATTCAGTACCCTCAGATGTGGGACCTCCCAGGACAGGGACCCCCAGGACAGGCAGCACTGGGGTTTGGTGGATCCGGGGAGTTGGGGCTGTTTCCAGACTGCTGTCCCCATCCTTGCTGCCACAAGGACCCCAGGGATGGCACCCAGGGGACAGTGGGTGCAGTGGCTTTGGGTGCTGGCAGGGGGTGGACGGGGATGCGGTGCTGTGCGAGCTGCCACTGGGACACGGCTGTCCCCAGGAGCTCCATGCCCCACATCTGGGGATGGGGACACGTCTGTCCCCAGGGCAGCGTCACCCCAGGATCTGCCTATGGGGACAAGTCTGTCCCCAAGCCGGTGCCACCTTGGACCTGGTGACAGGGCCACGTCTGCTCCTGGCACGGGGCCACCAGGACAGCCGCGGTGACGCAGCGCGGCCACCACAGCCCCTGGGAGCCATGGGGACCAGGAGATGGGGACACACACGCACACACACACGTCCCCACTGCGTGTCCCTGTCCCCACGCAGGGTCTCATCCTCCCTCTTGCTGTCCCTGTGCCCACCTGGCTGTCCTCCACCCCAGCAGGGCACCAGGGAGGGGACAATACCAAGTGCCACCTCTGCCCCGTGCTGTCCCCAAGACCAGATGCACCCTGTGAGCAGGGACAGCCAGGGCCTGGATGGTGACATTTGGTGGCTGTGGATTGAAGGGAGGAGTGGGGATGGGGAAACTGAGGCAGGGGACAAAGTGGGCGCTGGGTCTGGGACAGGAACTGAGGTTGGGGCTGCAGACAGCGGCACCTTGGGGGTAGGGAATGGGGATGGGGGCAGAGGACTGGGGGGTGGGGACCCAGAAACGTGTTTAGGGACATGGGATCGAGGATCTGGGATGGGATTTGAGGACATGGGAGTGGGGACAAGGGAGCAAGGGCCTGGCATGGATTATGGGCCAGGAGTGGGGCTTGGGGACATGGGGCTGTGGATGGGGACAAGGGACTGGGGACAAGAAATGGGGTTTGGGGACATGGGATGGAGGGCAGAGGACTGGGGATCAGGGACCTGGAAATGGGTTTGGAAACATGGGACAAGGGGTGAGGGACTGAGAACGATGGGCCAGAAATGGAATTTAGGGACAAGGGAGCAGGGACTGGGGACTTGAGATACTGGGACGGGGTTTGGGGACATGGAATTGGGGATGTGGGATTTGGGGACTTGAGATACTGGGACGGGGTTTGGGGACATGGAATTGGGGATGTGGGATTTGGGGACTTGAGATACTGGGACAGGGTTTGGGGACACGGAACTGGGGATGTGGGGTTGAGGATTTGGGACCAGGGAGTGGGAACATGAGATAAGGGCTGAGGTCTGGGGACAAGGGGAACTGGAAATAAGGGGAACTGCGGGCTGGGGACCAGGGAACGGCTTCTGGGGGTGAGCAGCTGAGGATTGGGGAGCACAGATTGGGGACCACAAACCCAGGGGCAAGAAATCGGGGACGGAGTGACCCTGACAGCGGCTGCGCTCGGGGGCTGAGGGGCACAGGAGGGGCTCAGGGGGGAACCCGGAGCCGCCCCATCCCACCCATGCACTGAGCTCAGGCCGTTCTCAGCCCGCATCTCCCTCATATCCCGGAGCTGATCTATGGGAGCTGTGCACTATTTTCAGCTCCTCGTCGGACGCTGGTTTCAATTAGCGCGGCGGGGCAGCGTTCCCGGGGCACAGCCTGGCCTTGTTATCCTTGGAGGGCCGCGAGCGCTGCGGCCACGGCTTAAAAATAGGAGCAATAACCAAAGAGGGGAGGGGGGGCTGGGGGGGTTATATATATATTTATATAGATAGATGTATGTAATGCTGAAAAAAAGCCATAAAGTGGGTGAAAGGAAAAAAATAAAAATAAAAGGGGGGTGCTGGTAGTGGGGGGGGGGTGCAGCGGGTCTCAGCCTGCCACTATAGGGCTGCAGGGAATAAAGGAGAGGAAGTCGCCGGGTGGGGGGGGGGGAGGCCGCAGCATAATTTGATTAAAAGGGCATAAAGGCGTCGGGAGCCGAGATTGGGAAGGGGGGGAAGAAGGAGTGGGGGGGGGATGGGGGTCTCAGCACAGCCCCGCTATGAGCCCTCCGAGCAGCCCCTGCTTGTGGGGTGGTGCTCAGCTGCACCAGATGCTGCACTGCGCCGTGTGCCCCATTGCGGTGGGTGCCCCCCGATGCACCACAAACCCCCCGAACCCCCCCCTCCCCTCTCTCTCACCCCCCCTTTTCCTCTCCCCGCAGACCGCCATGGCTCCGTGCCCGCGCTGACGGCCGCCCCATCCCGCAGCACCTCGGGGTGCCTCCCCACCATGGGGGATTCCTACACCGCCGCCTTCCCCAGCGCCGCGGGGCTGCTGTCCCCCTCCGTCAGCCCCCAGGCGTCCCCCGGCCCCTACGGCCCCGACTACGGCCCCTTCGGTCACCCCTTCCCCACAGGCAGCGCCACGCAGGAGGTGTTGGGGGCTCCGGTGGTGGTGGCCACCAAAGGCCACCCGTCGGGCGACTGCTTGCCGGGGGTTTTCCCCCCGCTGGAGATGCCCCATCCCTACGGCTCCTGGTATAAGGGCGGCCTCGGAGGGGGGCTGCCGGGGGGGTCGGGGCCGGCGGCTCCCGCTTGGTGGGACGTGCATCCTAACGGGGGTTGGCTGGGGGGTCCGGGGGGCGCCGAGGGGCTGCAGGGTTCCCTGCAGGCTCAGCCCGCGCTCAGCCCCCCGCTGCCCGCTTACGGCTCGGATTTCGGGGCCCTCAACCCCCCGCCCTACGGCGGAGCTCCGGGGGTGACCCCGACGGCGGCGGCGCCCCCGAAAAGCGAAGCGGGGGGGGGCAAATCGCTGCGAGGAGGGGCCGGGGGGGGCGGCGGTTCGCCGGGCGGCCGCGCTTCGTGCGACTGCCCGAACTGCCAGGAGATGGAGCGCATGGGGGGAGCGGCGGCGGCGGGGGGGCTGCGGAAGAAGGCGGTGCACAGCTGTCACATCCCGGGCTGCGGGAAGGTGTACGGCAAAGCGTCGCACCTGAAGGCGCACCTGCGCTGGCACACGGGGGAGCGGCCGTTCGTTTGCAATTGGCTCTTCTGCGGGAAGCGCTTCACCCGCTCGGACGAGCTGGAGCGCCACGTGCGCACCCACACCCGCGAGAAGAAATTCACGTGCGTGCTGTGCAGCAAACGCTTCACCCGCTCCGACCACCTCAGCAAACACCAGAAGACCCACGCCGACCCCGCGGCCCCCAAAACTCCCTCCGAGCCGCCACCCCCCGCTCCCCCCGCCCCTCAAAACAACCCGCCCCCCCCCGGCCCGCCCGGCTCCCCGCGCCGCCCCGTCGCTCCGTCGCCCCGGAGGGATGCGGGCAGCCCCGAGGCGGGCAGTTTGCTGGAGATCTGACCCCCCCCCTTCCTTTCCCCCTCCTCGGTATTTATTTCGGGGTGCCCCCCCCCCCCAATAGAAAACCCGTCCGCCCCCTCCCCCCCCACCGCTCACCCATAGGCAGCGGCGCCGCGGTATCGTTTATAATTTATGTCTTAAATTATGGCGTGGGGGGCCGTGCTGGGGGGGTTAGAGGTGGGCACCCCCATTTGTTTCCCCCCCTCCATTTTGTTTTCTCCCCCCCTCCCCAACTTTTCTCACCCCGCACAGAGCTCAGGGACCGGGTTCACCCCTTCTCCTCCGCCTCATTAACCCGCCCAGGTCGTTTGGCGCTGATGTACCCCCCCCCTTTTAGCTGGCTACCCCCCCCTTCCAAAACATAAATAAACGATAAATGCAATAAAGGGATTCAAGGAGCAGCAGTGGCACACAGCCCCCCCATCTCACAAGAGGGGAAACTGAGGCGCGGGTGGACACAGTGCAGACACAGCCCCAATATGGGATGTCCCACACTGTGAGGGTGGGGGTGATTCTGCTTTGTCCCCTTCCCCCCCCTCCCCGGTCCTTGTGGGCCCATTTCCCTGTGCTCTTGTGTCCTCGTGTCCCTCCATCCCCGCGTCCCTGCGTCCCCATGACTCAGGGACCCCACAAGCTGCCACAACCCTACACACCGTGTCCCTATCAGTGTGTCCCCAAACCCCAGGGGCACTCATAGAGGGGATCCCACAAACAGGGCTGTGCACACAAACACACACGTGCGCATCCCAGCTTCACCCCATGCCTCAGTTTCCCCCACTGCACGCAGACCCGTGACACGTGTGGGGCCACGTGTGACCGAGGACACCCCAGTGTTGCACACCGTGGGACGCCTCCATCGCTCTGAGCTCCCGCCCCACTTTGGGTCTTTTTTTGGGGCTTTTTTTTTTTTTTTTTTTCTAAAACCCAAAATAAAGCCACGGAAAAAGGCAGAGGGAGGCGGGACAGGCCGGGTGCCAGCGCCCATAGGGACAGCACTGTGTCCCCGTGCCAGCGTGGCGCAGCCCCGAGTGCCACCCCCGGGTGCCACGTGTGCCACCGCGCTGAGTCACCACCGTACGGCTGGGAGGGGGGGGGGGGAACCACGAGGGGAAACTGAGGCACGAGGACATCCCCCAGCCTGCAGTGCCACAGCGCCATCCCCGCGCTGCCACCCCCACGAGGGTGGGATTTAGGGTGGTGGGTGCCAGCTTGCATCGTAACCCCTCAAAACCTCCCGGGGTTTATTTCGTTTTTAGGGTTTTTCCCCCCAAAACGCCGCTCGCTGTGGGTGGGCCGCTGCCAACGGGCGCCGAACACATCCGTCCACATCCCAGAGCCAAACCCCAAACGGGAGCCTCCCCAAAACCACGCTGGTCCCAAAGCCACCCTCGGCCCCTGAGTTCCCCCCCCCCTCCCATCCCTCCCGGCTTTGGGGATTTGGGGGGGGGGGCACGCCAGCGCTGCGGTGGCTCTGATGTCTCCCAGCGATCGGCGCCGTCCAAATCGTTGTCTCCTATCAAACCCCGCTCGCTCCGTAACGGGTGAGGAATGCAGGGCCCCCCACCGCAGTCCCCCCCCCCCCCCCGCCAGAGCGTTTATTTAATATCCTGAAAAAATTAAAATAACTCCTGCGGCCGCTGAAGGAAAACACGGAGATAAATGTAATAAAAGCGAACCTAAAATGGGACTCTGGGGGGTTGGGGGGGGAAGGAAGGAGGGAGATGAGAGCCCAGGAAGAGGGGCTGGGGGAGATCCAAATGGAGTTGATGGGATGGGGGGGAAAGGGGTGTGGGAACCCGGGGGAACCCAATAGAGAGGTATTCCCATATGGCACCCAGGGGACCCCAGTGCAGGGGGATTCTCATAGAGGAACCCACGCAACCCCAAGGCACAGGGATGCAGGTACCCGTGCGACCCCAGTACAGGGGCATGTGGGCACCCATGGGACCCCAGCAGAGCGGGATGTGCGGATTTAAGGGAACACAATAGAGGAGCGTACGGACACCTATGGGACCCCAATAGAGGAAAACTCCCATGCGGGGCATCCACGGGACCCCGACGGGATGGAGATACTCATGGGACCCCAATGGAAGGGGGTTTCCCATAAAAGCACCCACGGGACCCCAGAACAGAGAGACGCGGACGCAGCGAAACCCGCGCACCAACAGCGCCACGCGCTTTTTTCCCGCCCCCGAGAGGACGCACCGCCTCTCTTAAAGGGGCAACGCCCCCCGGCCGTGGGCCCACCAAACGATCAGCTCCCGTTACAGCGCGACAGCCCCCGATTTCCCATTGCGCCTTTGTACGAAGAGGAAACAGACACAGATCTGAGGGGCGAGGGGGGGTTGGGAGACCTTCGGTGCTGCCCGTGCGCTGCGCACACAGAACCGCGGCCCCTTTAACGCCCCCCCCACACGCCTGGGGCGGAACGCGGCGCGGTTTGGCCCTCGCGGGGCTCCGTCGGCGGTTGAACGGCGCCCGCGGTTGGCGGTGCCGCCGGTGCCGGTTCGCCATGTGCTCCCTGGCGCTGTTTCCCCCCCCGCCCCCCCCGGGCGCCGTCACCCTCTGTGAGTTTAACAACGCTCTGCTCTGCGGGCGGCGGGGGGAGCCGCTGCCGCTCGACTTCCAGAGCCTGGTGAGGAACCCCCCCCTTCCTCCTCCCCCCCCCCAACACGTGGGCCCCCGGCTCGGGACCCCCAACCCTTCCCCCAGAGGGTGGTGATGCTGGGGGTCCCCGGACCTCCGAAAGCGGACTTGTCCCCCCGTTTCTGCCCCTTTTTCCTTGTATGGTTGTGCTGGGGACCCCCCTCACTTCCCCTCAAAAGTGGGCTCGGGATCACCCACTTCTGCCCCCTCCCCCCAAAGTGTGTTTGGGACCCCCCAGCCTTCCTCAAAAGGTTGAGACGACCCCTCCACCCCTTTTCCCCTGAAACTGTGCTTGCCCCCCCCGCCATCCTTCCCCCAGAGTTCTCTGTGGGCCACCCTCAACCCCACACTCTCCCCCCCACAAGAAAGCAGTTCCTCCCCCGTGCTCCGAGCAAAGCCATCCCACATTGTAACCCCCCCCCACACCCCTCCCCCTTGTACAACCCCTCTCCCCCCCCAGCTGGCAGCGCTGCCCGCTCTCACTCTGCCTGAGGATGGTCTGAAGGGTCCCGGCCGCCCCGAGTCGGGGGCTCAGCCCTTCCTGCACCACCGTGAAGCCCTGTGGAAGAGGGTCCTCTGTGCCTGGTGAGTGCTGAGTGCCCCCCACCCCCGTAACAGTAATGGTGCTGAGCCCTGCGGAGCCCCGTTTGTTACTGCTCTGCATCTGCTGGACCTGTGTGGGCTTTGCTGCAGCTCCGGGACCCCACAGAGGTCCAACACAAATTTCTACAACCTCCTCGCCTCCGTGCAGCGGCCACGGCCCCATCTGGGACTTTGTGGTTCTGCTCTGAGGGCTTTTTTGAGAGTGGGGGGGGGTCAGGATATAGGGGGGAGCTCAGTGCAGTGGTCCCAGTGCTGAGCCTGGAGTGGGGAAAAGGGGAGAATTTGTGGGGACACGGGGAAGGCGTGGGGTCCCCGCATCCACGCTGATTTGACTTTGGCTGCAGGCGGGACGGGGGGCTGCGTGGGCTGCTGAAGGAGATCGTCAGCGCCGAGGAGGAAGGTGAGTGGGGCCAGGAGGTCCCTGCAGCACCACTCTGTGCTGCCCCATTCCCAGGGATCCCCTCGTGCTGGGAGCAGCGCTGACGTTCTGTGCTCTCTGCAGGGCTGCAGTGGGCGAAGACGGCCCTGAGCTGCGTTCTGACCGCGTGCCGATGGCTCTCCTCCCTGCACGGCTCCATCCTCCCACACCTCTCGGTGGGTTTCAAAACACTGCGAGTTCCCTTCTGTGATGGGAGGAGGAATGGTGCTGAAAGGGCGCTGGGACGGCAAAGGGATGCAGAGGGAATGAAGCAGAGAAGGAAGGGGGCTTTCTGCCCGCTCAGCACTGATTTTCCCACATCTGCCCCTTCCCTTGCAGCTGACCAGTGAGGATATGATTGCTGCCTTCTCCCAGGCGGTCGACTGGTGAGTGCTGTGTGCTGTGAGTCCACAGCCGTGCACGTGTGTGTCTGTGCCACCCCTTCCTTTGGTATATCCACACCTGCAGAACGGTGCCACAGAGCAGAGGGAGAGGACGGCATCGCCCCTCTTCTGTGCTCAGCCTCCCCAGCACAGGGATGCTGAGGGGAATAATTCCCCATCGCCTGGGGCTGCTTGGTACCTGGTGCTGTGTTGTGCACGTAGGAGGAACAGCATTAAACTTAACCAGGGCTTAAGTTAAGCGGTGAGCAGTGACTGTTTATTGAGCAGCCTGTGAGAAACTGCGAGGAAGAGGGAAGTTAGCAGAGGATACCATCTTGCTGAGCAGTGAAAGCTGAGATTTATTTTGGTGGTGGCTTTGGGAGTTGGAATTGGGGGTGGCAGATGTGGGTCCAGGTTGCTCCCTGTGCTCCCTCCTTCCCACAGGGCCGGCTGCAGCGTCCGTGCCTTTGCCTGGCATCCACACACCAGCAAATTCGCCGTTGCTCTGCTGGACGACTCCGTGCGGGTCTACAACTCGAGCAGGTGAGAAGGGGGGCAGCTCCAAAATCCACCATCCCAAACCCACCCTGAGCACGTGCCCAGCACCCCCTCCCTCACCCCTGCCCCACTGTGCTCTTGCTGCTCCCTGCCCCCAGGGCTTCTCACAGAGCTGTGTTAGGACCCTTCCTCACACCCCCAGCCCCCAGCCAGGCTTTCTCTCGCCCTTCAGCCTCATTTCTCCTCTAGGTCTCCCTGCTCCCCCGGCGGGTCTCGGCAGGCATATAAAGCCCTCCTTAAGAGAAGACTCTCCCAGCTCATGCTGCGGCCCAAGCAGCGCTGCCCTGCTGAGCCGCTCTCCCCCTGTTGGGATTTCAAGCCAACAAGTGCCAGATCTCCCCCCGGGCTGTGGGCACTGAATCACACAAGGTGTGCTCCAGCAGCGCCGGTGTCACCTGCCTGGGTCCCCTCTGTCCCCCCTAAGGGCACAGCTCACGGTGGGTCCCCCTCCCCGTAGGCTTTAGGCACCCACCACGGTCAAGGCTGGAAGAGGTCCCCAGGGATGTCCCCCGTTGTTGTGACCCCACCGATCCCACTCGGCCTCCTGTCACACTCCCTCCTCCCTGCAGTGCCACCATCCCATCTCTGAAGCATCGTCTGCAGAGGAACGTGGCCGCTGTTGCCTGGAAGCCGCTGTGTGCCTCCATCCTGGCCGTCGCCTGCCAGAGCTGCGTCCTCGTGTGGCACCTGGACCCCACGTCCCTCTCCACCAGGTGACGTTTCCCTGGGGTGACATTCCCATATGGTGACAGCCCCACACTCGTGCCCCTGAGCCCACACCTCACAGCGAGGGCTGTCCATCCCATTTCTCTGGGCTTCAGGTTAAATTCAGTCTGGTGTCCATCCGGCTGGGGGTACAGAACGCGGTGTGGTGCATCACCAGTCCTTGGTGTCCCTCCCGTCCCCCATCAGCTGTGCTTTCTGTCCCAGCAGACCCTCATCTGGCTGTGCTCAGGTGCTGTCCTACCCCGGGCACAGCCCTGTCACCAGCCTGGCGTGGGCACCCAGCGGGAAGCTGCTGCTCTCAGCCTCACCCGTGGACACGGCCATGCTGGTGAGTGTGGGGCCACGTTTGGGGGTTTGGGGCTGTCACCCCACCTCTGGGACACTCAGGAGGCTGTGTGACCACGGGGGACAGCATTTCTTCAAAGGATGGTCTTGAATTTGGGGCACTGAGATCTGAAAGCATCAGTGCCCCGCAATGTGCCACGTCTGTGCTCTGGCTGATGGTGGGAACGCTGTGATCCCCCCAAACCCCTCTGTGCCCCTCCAGGTGTGGGATGTGTCCACTGAGAACTGCGTCCAGCTGCAGTGGTTTGGGGGCGGTGGGGTCACCTTCTTGGCGTGGTCTCCTGATGGCAGCAAGGTCCTGGCAGCCACCCCTTCAGCAGTGTTCAAGTGAGCTCCTGACCCTGCTCCTTCCTCCTTTTGTTCACTGTCAACTCTATTACCATTTTCATTTGCCTGCCATCAAAGCACACCTGGCTGCTTTATGTCCTCACTGCTCCCCTTCTCCCCGTGTCAGATATGGGGGTAAAGTCCGGTCCAAGGCCTCGGGCTCCTCTCAGAGGGGCTGAATTGGGGCAGGTTTGGGGCAGTTTATCCCTTTCACGTCATTTTCTCTCTCTTGCAGAGTGTGGGAAGCTCAGATGTGGACGTGTGAGAAATGGCCCACGATCAAAGGGCGCTGCCAGGTGGAGTGGGCGCAGTGGGAAGGGGCATTTCCCACCATGTGGGGGTGTGCGGGGTGTTCTGACGTCCCCCTGTGCCTCACAGACGGGGTGTTGGAGCCCTGATGGCAGCCGGCTGCTCTTCACAGTGCTGGGGGAGTCCGTCATCTACTCCTTGTCTTTCTCTGAGTACAGGGGTGAGTGTCCCCCAGAGGGCCCCATTTGCTCCCCCAGCCATCATTTTGCTTTCAGCTATGGGTGGTTGTGGCCAAGAGAGGCTCTGTGTCCATCAGGGAGAGCTTCCAACCTGCTGTGGTGTAGCAAAGCCGGGACAGCAGGGAAGGGAGTGCAAGAAGGAGGTTTGTGGGGGCCCTCACAACAGTTGGGTGTCCGTATTTCCCCCCTTGTGTCACTCCTTCAGCTTGGAGCTTTGCAGGGAGATTTTCACAGCGCAGCTGCTCAGCTCACACGGCTGTTTTGCAGTGGGTGCTCACTTCTGATGAGGGAAATCCTTCCCTGTGCGCCGTCCCAGACACTGCAGATGCTGCTGGGACAGCAGGAGGCTCCTCAGCTCAAAGAGGCAGAAATTTTGCATCATTCTGGGAGCAGAAGCGCAGATTTAGGGCAGCGAGACAACCTGCACAGAGCAGGGAAGCAGAAGTGAGAGCGCTCTCTGGGACTTCATTTCAGGGGACATGCAGGGGCAGGTGGGAGGTTCGAAAACAGCTTCGATCGTGGCAGATCTGTCAGAAACCACCTTCGAGACGCCCTATGGGGAGGAGAGGTGAGTCTGATTGCATGCAGCAATGCTGGGAGGTGGAGGGGCTCTGCGCCCCCCCAGCACTGGGCTCACTGTGCTGTGCTGTGCTCCAGGATCGGCGGAGCTGTGCAGTCCATGGTGTGGGACCCCACCGGGGAGCGGCTGGCTGTGATCATCCGAGGTCAGAGCTGTGCTGCAGCGCTGCTCCCTGCCGGCTTTGTTCCAAATCTGCCCTTCCTGCAGGGAAACTCCTCAGGGGTTGGGGAGGCAGCACCCACCTTCTCTCCACTCTTTCTCACTGTGACTTTGCCCCTCTGCACAAAGCATCCCCCTACGGTGACGTGCAGTGCTCCTGGTTATCCCTGAGGAGAGAGCACTGTTCCCTCCTCACTGCCAGACACGTGAATCACCTCTCCCAGCCCCACCGCCAGCTCTCTGCGTTCCCACAGCGCCCACATTGCACCCTGAGCCCCCCCGGCCCCCACTCGAGGAGCAGCCTTGGGATAATTGAGCCATTGAGGCCCTCCTGGCTGCAGAGACAAAGCACAGCTTTGACAGCCCCGAGGTGCAGCGCTGGGGATGCTGTGTCGGACCCGAGCTCAGCTGCTTGGTTTTGTCCCGCTTATAAAGCTGCTGGGAAGGAAATGGGGAGGGAAAAGCTACAGGGCAGCAGGGCTGCCTCCATCCTGTGGGGGAGGATCCTGTTTGGAAGGGAAAGGAGCACTGCAGGCAGAGGTGGCTGCGTTCCCCACATCGCTCCCACTTTGCTGTCCCAGTGCTGCCCCTCACACCCGGCACAGCTCACGGCTGCTTCCCTCCCCCCTCTGCAGGAGATCCCAGTGCTGTGGAGACACAAACCGTGGTGGCCGTGTTCCGTATCCGCAACAGCCCCGTGTTTGAGCTCCTGCCGTGGTGCGTAGCAGATGGGTTTGGGACTTCTCGTGGTGTTTTGGGGTTGGTTGAACACCGTCCACCTTTGGGACGCAGAGGGAAAGATGCTGTGCTGCTGCCATCCCACGCTGCTGCTTCAGGCAGTGCTGCAGTACCATTTTACCCCCAAAGCGGTCACATTTTGGACACGTTGTCCATTATCCTGAAAACCCTTTGTGGTTCTCTCTGGTGGTGGAGCAGAGATCCCACTTAACCCCACAGCGCTGCGTTACCGCTGTGCCGCCTCTCACTGCAGCTCTCCTTTCCTTTCCAGCGGATTCCTGCGGGGGGAGCAGAGCGCCGAGCCGCAGCTCATCGCCTTCCATCCCTGCTTCGAGAAGGGAGCACTGCTGACTGTGGTGAGTGCAGCTTTGGCTCTCAGAGCTCTTAGCCACACCTTGGTGAGAAACGCAGTGGGTGAAATCGCCCCGTGGCGCGGAGAAAGCAGGGAAGGAGATGGTGACCCATTGCTCTTTGGGACGACGGTGCACCGTGCTGAGCTTTGTGCTGTTGTCCTCTCCAGTGCTGGTCCACGGGGACCATCAGCCACATCCCCTTCTTCTTCCTGAGCTCCCGTGTGCCGTACGGCAGCCCCAGCCGCAGCCCCGCCGTGGTGACAGCCAGCAGCAGCGTGCGGGAGCAGCCGCTCTTCTCAGAGCTCTGACAGCAGCTCAGAATGTTTGGGGTCCGTCTGCAGTTCCCTCTTCCTCAGGACACAGCAGGGCTGCGATCCGTTCCTGTACCCTCAGGTTCTGCACAGCTCCTTGCACTCATCCTGTGGAATGTGGGGTTCAGCGGGTGAGAGCCGTGCAGATTAAAGGTGACTCCTCCTCCCCATACTTTGCTCTGCTCCTCACTCTGTCCTTGCCCAGGGAAACAGGGAAGCTTTCCCTGGAAGTTTTTTGGGGGATGCGTTCTCAAAGCCACTCGGGTTTGCTTCTGGGGCTCTGGTGCTGCTCGGTGATGTCAGGTCATAGTTTGGAGTGCACCTGCAGGAGAAGAGCCATTCTGTGCCCAAACTAAAGCAGACTTAAGGCTCCTGTCACAACATTTGTGTGCAGTAAACAAACACGTGGGGAGCCCCCAGGTGAGTGTGGGGTTTTGCTCTGTGGTTAAGTGGCTGCACTGAGGGCCGAAGGGACTGTGAGGGGCTCCTTGGCCCTAAATGCAGCCTTTGGGCTTCACCTTGAGGGTGTAAGGAACGACCAGAAGCATTGCAGCTCAGTGAGGCCCAGCACAGATCTTTCCCTCTCAGCCCATTTGGTGAGTGCTGCTGCAGCCCCGTGCTGGCCCACGTGAGCCCAGACAGCGCTGGGGGGAGCAGATGGGTTGGAGTGGGATTAGGGGGAGGCTGAGGGGGGCAGTGCTTAAACCCCAGGATTACACGTGGTTAATCCTTGGGATTATGCTGTAATCGCTCTGCAGTGGAGACGGGGAGGGCCCTGCTCAGCCCACGCTGCCAACACCCCCACGACCCACACAACCCTCCTGAAAACCAAACCCCAAAATGAAGCAGGGAAACTGCCCCTCCACCCCACAGAAAGGATGGCAGCAGCCCCCCTTGCAAGAGGACTGTGCTGGGAGAGCCACGAGGACATGGGGTAAACAACAGGGTATGAACTCACACCACAGACGTTTAGGGATGCTTCACCCGTGGGGATCCCCAGTTTGGATCTGCTGCTGGGAACTTCTGCCCGTGGTGTCACAGGACGGTGCTGAGTGTCTCCTCCTCCCCGGGGCTCGGCCGCCGGCAGGGCAGTGCCCTCAGGTACTCGAGGTGCAGGCGGGTATCGGCGCGGCTCCTTCTCACGTAGCGTCCCACGTAGGCGAGGATGGCACCGAGCCACCCACCCACGGCCACCAGCATGGCCACATCCGGCACCCGTGGCTGCCTGCTCCCTGCCAGGGTCTCATTGCGGCTGCCGGCAGTGGGGGGAAGACTCTGGGGACCCCCCCAAGGGCAGCGGGAGCCTTGGGGGCAGCAGGGCAGTCCCAGAGCCAGCAGGAACAGCCAGGCTGCCCGCATCGCCCTGCAGCGGGAGGCGGGGAGCGAGGGGGGGTCCATGTCCTCCCCAGGACAGCTGGGCTGGTGACGTTCCCCTCCCAGGGGCAGCTGGGATGGGGGGAATGGGGATGGTGAGGCTGCACCTGCTTCTGCACCCCAGTGCGTGACCTTTTGCAACCCCATGTGCCCCCCTGTGCCCCATGGATACCTCCAAAGCAGCTCCCACTACCTGACTAGCAGATGCATTGGGAATGCACTGGTTTTTACTGGTGTTGGCAGCCAATACATAATGGACCAGACTTCAGAGCACTGAATCCTAAAAGCCTCTTGGTCTGCTCTGTGCTCTCGCATCAGTCCAACGCTGTAACTGGGACCAGTGGCATCCCCAGCTCACAACACAGCTGCTTTGGTGTCCTACTGTGACCGTGCCAAGCAGGAATGTCAGCGTTCCCAGCAAGTCCATGGGAAGTCCTGGCACAGGCAACTCATTGGGGATGGCCCCTGCAGGGGTGGGGAAATCATCCGCTTTGTGCTCCCACCCCTTGCAGTGCCAATGTCCTCCGGGCCATCTCCAAAGCCCCCTCCCTCGTACGGTTGCCTCCGATGAAGCCACTGGAGTGCACGAAGACACAACCGGGGATGCCGGTGAGCTGAGACAGCGCCTCGTCACGAACACCCCGCCACGGCTCGGGGAGAGGAAGGCTGCAGTGGTGGGAAAAGGGGTGGGGGTGAGATCCTGCCCCCTCCTGGCAGGGGATGCGCTGGGGATGGGGCTCACCGGCTCTCGAAGCTGCGTGGCCCCACCGGGACGCTCTGCACCCGCCACTGCCCGCTGCGGTCGGGGAAAAGCACCAGCTGGAGCGGGTTGGGCAGCTCCAGCTCCTTCTCCAGGCTGAAGAGGTGCTCCTTCCAGGGGCAGCCGCCCTGCGGGAGCTCCAGCATCACCCCGCTTGCATCCACCTGGAGAGGGAACACGATGTGGCTGCGTGGTGGCACATGGGGTACTGCCCTGTGCCCCAGCACTGCCCTGTGCCTCAGCTTCTCCCCCATTCATGTGCATTTTTCCATCTGAATAGAACAGCACCCCCTCCAAACGAGACCCTGCGCTGTGGGGATGCACCACCATCTGTTCAGGGTGCATGGAGAGTGGTGGTGGAGCGTGGGAAGCAATGTGACAGTGTGTGGTGTTACAGGGGTGCATAAAGGGGAGTGCATGTGGCTATAAGAGTACAGAGAGAGAAACGGGGTGCACAGCTGTGCCCTGAGCTGTGTGGAGTGATCAATACCAATGGGACCTGGCCTCCCCTTGCCCCAGGCTTCCACCCACCCTTTAAACCTCCCCAAAACAAGCATAGGGAGCACCTCAAAGCGGCGCCGGATGGCGTCCTCCACAAGCACCCGCGCAGGCAGCCAGGCACGGTGATAGTAGTCGAGCCTGTCCATGAACTCACTGCCCACCAGCTCCATTGCCCGCTTAAACCCAGCCTGGGGACACAGCAGAAGATCAGCAGTGACCCCAAAGAACGCAGCTCTGCGTTCCCCCTTTCCCACGTGTCCTCACCTCAGTGTCTTGGTCGGGGTCGTTCCAGCGGGGGTTCAGGTGCCCCACGCGGGCGCTGAGGTTGGTGGTGAGGGCATAGCGGGGCTCCCCGTCCGTCTGCGCGATGCCGTTGTCGATGGCATCGATCTCCTCCACGAAATTCTCATAGAGCTTGGGGACAGGGTAGGGTCAGAACACCTGGAACCCAACCCCTCTTATGCAGTGGTTTCCCCAAGGGAAAGTCATGCTGCTGGGTCACAAATCCCCATACCTTATCGTAGAGTGCAGTCACAACGGGGCTGTCCTCTGGCTGCTCCAGAAGCCCAGCAAGGATTTGGGAGCCAAAGTGGCAATAAACCAACCCAGCGCTGCTCAGTTTGGTGGTCCAGGGTTTGCTGGGCTGGAGGCTCCGCATGGACTGGGTGAAAGACCTGTGGGGTCGCAGGGTCAGCCCTTGAGGGGGCTTCCTTATGTGGTGACCCCAATGTGGTGGAGTGCCTCACCTCTGGTGATGGTCGTAGCGGTGCCTCTCGGGGTCATATTCGCCCCCCACATCCACCACCACATCGCACTGGGCCAGGCGCTGGGGGTCCCGTGTCCGCACCACCTCCGCGTCCTGTGGAGGCATGGAGTGAGGCTGGGGGGGCCCAGAGTGGGACTGGGGAGGCCGGGGACCTCAAAGGGGAAATGGGGACACAAGAGCTGGCACCACGTGGGATTGTGTACCCCAACAAGGAGCTGGGGAGCCCAGTGTGGCCCCAGTAAAGGACTGGGGACCTGAAAGCGTCCTTCAGATGGGACCAAGGATTCTGATAGAGGCCTGGGGACCGCAGGGTGGGACCTAATTGAATCTGACGACTCCAGCAGGGGGCCGGGGATACGGGAGTGGTCAGTGCGTGAGACCGGAGGCATTATAAGGGAAATGAAGGCAGGAGCGGCCCCCAGCGGAGACTGACGACCCCAAAAGGAGGCTGAGGACCCCACTGTGGCCCAATGAAGGATGGGGGACCTGAAAGCGTCCCCCACGCGGGCTGGGGAACCCAAGGAAGTTCTTCGGTGGCACTGCGGGCCCCAGCAGGGCCGGGGGACCCACGGGCGGCCCTGAGGAAGGGCGGCACCCGGAGGGTGGGACCGGGCCCGGGTGCAGAGGGGCTCGAGGAGGCCGCGGCCGTACCCGGTAGCGCGGCAGGAGGCGCAGCAGGAAACACGCCAGCGCCTCGTCGCAGTGGAAGGTGCCGTCGTGGGTGCCGATGCGCGGGACCGGATCCGTTCGGGCCCGCTTGGCCCCGGCCCCGCTCCCGGTGACGGCGGCGGCCATGAGGGGAACGGCGCGCAGAGAGCCGCGCATCACTGCGCATGCGCGGCTCCGCCTCCGCGAGGCTGCGCATGCGCGGCTCCGCCTCCGCGACATCTGCGCATGTGCGGTATCGCCTCCCTGGCACTGCGCATGTGCAGCACGGCCTCCACACCGCCCTTTGACGGCGCATGCGCAAGCCTCGCCCTACGGCCCCGCCCCGCCCTTTTGATCTGCGCGCGCGTCGGCTCAGCCTGCCCCGCCCTTCCACACTGCGCATGTGCGGCTCCGCCCCGCCCTGACCCACCCGCGCATGCGCACAGCGCGGGGTTTTGGACACGTGGAGGGGCGGTGACGTGGGGACGCCGGCGGTACGTGGGAAGGGAACGGTGATACGGGGCTGCGGGGAGGGGAGCTGGAAAGACACGGGGTGACACAGCGATACGTGGGGACACGTACACGGGCACACGGGGATGCGTAAGGACATGGGGACAGAGGGACGTGCGGACACGGAACAGCCTGGACAGACAGAAGGACACCTAAAGCAGCCCCACCCAGACACAAACCCGGATAGACGGACACGGAGGGACACACGGACACTTGCAGCAGCTCCACACAGACCCGGACAGACGGACACAGCCCCACAGCGCAGCCGGTGCTGCTCCCATGTCACATTTATTTGCACGGAGATGGAGCCCCGCTGCTCCGTGTGCCCCCCCCCGCGCAGCGCCCATCCCCAGGCACTGTCCCCAGGTCCGGCTGCCTGCAGGGTCCCCACCCCCAGCTGTCCATGCAGGGGATCGTGACCACGGTGCTGCCTGGGGTCCCACCGATGCACTCAGCTCTCGCTGCTCCTCTGCATTTCAAGGTCCCAAATCCGTCCTCGCGGTGGTGCTGCTCCCACTGTCCCCTCCTGAAGGACCACCAGCAGAGATGGCTTCAGTGGGGTCAGTAGGGATGGGGCGCCCTCCAGAGCTCCAGCATTGCACAGGAAACCTCAGCGTGCCCAATTAGCTCTGACCAGCCTCATTAAGGTGACAACACCCTCACAGGATGCTGTCAGCAGTGGGGCTGATGTGGGACACAGGGTGGCAGTAGTGCTGGGAACACACATCACAGCCCGGCCGGCTGTTCCTGGCTGTGGTTCCCTTCTCCAACCTCTCACCACTGTCTGTGGGGCTCGAAGGAGCAGCCTCAGCATTTTCCTGCAGGGATCTGGGGTGTGCAATTCCATCAGCATCACCTTTCCCAAATTGGGGGTGAGCGTAGGGGTCCCTCAGGTTCAACAGATGCCATCGATGGTTCCCCAGTGCCATGAATCTGCAAAACCTGAGCCTCTCCTTCCGAGCAGCCCCAGTTTCTGGTCAGAAAGAAGTGGTTCAAGGCAGCCCAGCCTCAAAACATCCATAAAGGGATAAGTCAGCTCTTGCAGATGAGTGAAAAAAACACTCATGGAGGGGGGGGAAATGCACAGATCTGGGTCTGCAGCGAGCAAACCTCATCCGCCGTGGCTAAGAAAACAAAGCAGGACCTGCAGTAGTGTGAAACCAAACTATGTACAACCTCCTCCCAGGGTCACAGCCCCCCTGTCGGGGCCAAGGCTGACTTATCCCTTTACACGCGGGTTCTCAAATGGCTGGAATCAGGAGATCTCGTTGCCGAAGACCTCGAGCACCAGCGGCGTGAGCTGCATGCTGTGCTCGGGCTGGAAGGAGAGGCAGCGGTACTGCTTGGAGTGCTCCTCGTTGAGGCTGCGCAGGTCGGCCAGCTTCTGGATCATCTTGGCGTACAGCAGGCGGCTGCCTGGCGGGGGGTGCCTGCAGCGGATGTAGGTCTGCAGGATGTCCGACAGGCGGTCCTGGATGGACTCCACCAGCGAGGTGTCCTGAACGCCGGGTCGATCTAGGGAACACCAGCATCATCAGATCGGCCCTTGGAAAAGACCTTAGAGGTCATCGAGTCCAGCTGTTAGCCTGGCACTGCCAGGCTTGGGGACATTGGTGGAGCCTTCGTGCTGCCAAAGCCTGGCAGGGTGGGGAGCTTGGGGACGAGCGTCCTCCTACCTGGGGACAGGATGCAGATGGCCATGAGGAGCACGTGCTCTTCCTCGTGAAGGTTCAGCTTCTTCAAGCCCACCTGGAACTTCACGAGCGGCTCGAGGAGCTCCATGCTGTGGCCGGCTGGGGACAGAGAGGAGCTGTTAGCACCTGGATGAGACCTCAGATCTGCAGCTGAGAGATGAGTGCGGAGCTCAGCACCTCCTCCTTCAGGATCACAGAATCACAGGATGCCAGAGGATGATTTTTGATAGAGCTTTAAAAGCATGATTTCTTTCAATCTTTCCTCCCCAGTCGCATCTTTAAGGCAGGAGATTATGGAGCAGATGACTTCAGAAAGACAATTAACCTACAGGCAGTTTGCATCCTTATCACTCCCACACTGCACCACGTTGTGCAGAAACACCAAAACACATTTTGTGTGCCCACAGCACGCAGCAAGCAGATCCCATCCCTGCCCTCTGTGGCCCCACGCCTGGTTCCGATGTGCTGTTTGCTCTGCCTGGCTTCCTTGGGATCTCTCTGGGGGACCTCTGCCCTTGCACCAAGGATCTCAGTATCCCAGGGTTACTCCAAGGCTCTTCCCAGTGCTGGGAGAGGTTTAAGATCCACCTGAATATCTGCAGTTTACTCAGTACGGTTTTCTTACACCTGAATTTCAGGCTGGGATGCCGTCTTTGAGCCCTCACCAGCCCAGCAGCACCTTTACCTTGGGTGACATCGCTGACTTTGTACTTGAAGTCATTGCTTCCACAGGTCCACGACATGTCCTCCATGGTGAAGGACTGGTTGGAGCGCAGCATGATCACCTCAATGGCGCTGGATTTCAGCAGGGCAATCTGGTCCTCTGCAGTCAGATCCCTGCGGGCAGGAATGAGGAGATGTCCACAACCAGAGGCATGATCCAGCTTCTCCCTCACCCTGAATTTCTGGGTAATTAAGCAATGGGTATTTCTGCAGCTCCGTGTATCGAGTGGCAGCACCCAGTGCCCTGGGCTCCAGGCTGACTCTTACTGGGCTGGTGTTAAATGGGATCTCAGGACATCTTGCACAAGCAAGATGAGCACCACTCACATGGCCTTGAGCATCTTTCTCAGGAGCTCAGGCATTTTGTTTACGTGGCCAGGCTGAATCCAGCTAAAGATTAAAGAGGAAAAACCCCAGGAAGGGAGAGGCAGGGAGAACAAGAAGGTAGGAACAGACCTGGGAAGGAGAACAAGAAGGTAGGAACAGACCTGGGAAGGAGACAGAGTGAAATGGAGGCTGGGACTGAATTCCTGAGAGCAGAAAACCATCGCGGGCACCTGGCGTGAGGACAACATCTCACCTGAATCCAGGGATCATTTTGGCGAAGCCGATCACCTTCTGTATGCTGTAGCTGACCAGGTCAGCCAAATGTGGGAGCATAGGGAGGTGGGGCAGCTCGATGCTCATGGAGGGGCTCTCATCGCTCTCCTCGGAGAGGTCCAGGTTGGAAAACATCTGGGGCTCCATGGGCTCTGGAAAGAGGGAGGTGGTCCATATGGGTGAGATGCTACAGGGACAGGGAGGGGTGTCAGACGGTGCCTGTTGTGCTGGGAGGTCTTTGTGTTGGGCTGGGAGAGCACTTTGGTCACACCAGCTGTAGGATTTTTGCAGAGGGATTTTTAGTTTAGGTCTAAGTACAGGCAGAGCTGCACCAACACAGCTCATGGTCCCAATGCAGCCAAGCACTTAATGCTCTCCGCTCATCAGGAGCCTTCTAAACACCCTCAGGAGGCTCTTAGAGTCAAATGCATTCCCTAGGAGAGCTGACACAACTGTTTCTGCCTTGGCCAAGCTTAGAAAAGTCTCTTCCCCTTCTGCTCCCATGGCATATGGATGCTTGGGATGCCACACAGAGAGCTGAGTGCAGTACCTGGGAATGAACCGAAGGCATCGGAGCCAAAAACATCATTGGAGTCCTCTGAGGAGAAATCTTGGGACACGCCACAGGAGGAGTGCGTTGCTGTTCTGCTGCTGGCTTTGCTTCTCACAGGGGGCTGGAAGAGAGAGCGGGGTGTGAGGAGTGGGGCTGGGAGAGCAGCTCGAGGGGAGCACCGAGATATTTGCACCGGGTTTGATTGGCACGAAACTGATGAAGTTCTTGGAGCTGCTGGTGCTGAGGTGGGAATCGGGGCTGTTGTGCCCCCAACGTACCCGAAACTTGTTGAAATCGGAGTATGTGGTGTCGAAAGTTTTGTGGTGGGCCTCGAGGAGGATGTCAATGACTTTCTGCTGCTCCTCCGACAGCTTGGGCTTCAGGCTCTCCTTCAGCGCTTCCTCCTCTTTGCGCTTCAGGATCATCTCACGCTTCCTCTGCACCTCCTCATCCGTCAGGATGACTGCAGGGATGGAAGGAAAGAGCAAAGGGTCACAGATAGGCGCTGGGAAACCACGACCAAAGCGCATCCCTCATCATTGCTAATGAGTTATTGAACCTGCATCGACCCTGTTACTGAACCCATCCTCGTCTGCTATTGAACCTCCATCGACCCTATTACTGAACCCATCCTCTGGGTCACGGCTCCCTGCTATGCACCATTTATGGCCCATTTGGGTGCTGTTGGGTGCAGTCAGGTCACGTCAGCACCGCCACGGGTTTGCTCCAGACCTCACTGTTTGCTCTGTGCTTTCGGGTGAAAGAAATCCCGAGATGTGGGCCAATGGGTTCATCCACGCTGCTCTCAGCTCCGACAACAGCACAGTGCGGTGGGCGGCAGCATCACAGCTGATTTTAAGCTGAGGGGACACACAGACATGGTGGTGATGGGTGGTGGTTGGACCAGATGATCCTAGCGGCCTCTTCCAACCTCAGTTATTCTATAATATATCAATTTATTGCTTGTATTACGGGCATCAGCCTTCAGCAGCAGCCAAGGGTCTGGTCCAAAGGCGACGAGCAAAGCTTCTCCCATTTATTAGGGATGTGGGAACATCCAAAGGCAATTTGGGTCCAATGTGACCCTTATAAAGAACCTAAAGACCCGAAGAGCCTCACAGGGTTGGAAAAGCAACAGCAAGCACCCACCCTTGCACCCAACGGCTCGTTAACGCTCCCAATCAGCAAAGCGCATCCACTGGTGGGTCCTATAAATAGCAGTGCCCCTTCATGGAGAAGCTATTAGCCCCAGGACCAGTTATTAGCAGAACAGCCGAGCGTGTTATCTGATGGCAGGCGGCTTCCTGCGGTCGGGTGGAATCTGGAAGGAGAGGCTGACGAAGGCAGCGGGGCTCAAGGAGCCATTTGCACTTCTTGGCCCCTTCTGCTACCTTTTGCCAACAGCATTTTTCCAATACGTTTTTCAACTTGCACAACAACCTCGGGGGGGATTTAAAGATCTGGAGGTACTGAATGAGCAGCTGAGGCCGAAAGGTCGCTCCCGTGACCGGCACGGTACGGTCAGTGCTGCAGGGGGCAGCCCGGACAAATTCGCCATCTCCCATCCCATTAGGAAAGTTTGGGATCCATCTGGGCGCTGCACGCAAAGAGGGAAATCACTGAGGAGTGCAGCAGCATCGGGAAGCGCCACGTGGGGTTGGAAGGGGGACAGAGCTGAGATGGGATCAGCGGCTCCTCACCCACCCCAGCATGGAGGAAAGCGAGGAAGAGGAGTTGGGATGGGAGGAAGAGCGCACGCACCGACCCCTGGTCAAATCCCCTAAGGCAGATGGATTTCCCTGTGTGGGATCTGTGCAACAGAGCATCTTTCCTTATTTGTCCCGGGTTTTGGCACTTCGAGGCCTGGCAGACTGTGGTGTGGGCTGCACGTTGTTCTGAACCCATTGCAAAACCACCACCAGGGATTTGGGTCGGTGCTGAATGCTCTGATGGGACTTGCCAGAGCCTAAAGGAGTCTGAAACCCGAACGAAGCCCCGCAGGCGGATCGAAGGTGTCTTAAAGAGCAGATCAACGTGATAAATGCAATTGCAATTCCCTTCCAGCTCATCTTGCAAACAGAGGCGGTGCTGTGCGAGCCCCAACAGAGCCCAGCAGCAGCTCAGCCAACGGGGAGCAGCAAAGCTGAAGCTTTGGGGTGAGAAATGGTAGCAGCACAACGTCAGCGCAGGACTGATGGGCTTCATAAAATTCCTGGGAAAAAGGCTCCATCTGCGCTCACCTCGTGCACACGGAAGGATGGATGGGGCCAACACGCCCCAGCCTGCATCTTCAGCTTGAGATCACATCCCAAGGCTGCTCCCTTCCTCAGCGCTCAGCTGGAGCCGTGCTCACAGCTCCTGGCACAAACAGAGCTGCAGCGGAACGGCTGTGGGCTGCCCTGACCCGAAGCACAGGAGGAGGCTCCGCCAACATCTGCACATCACTTCTGTGCAGACACAGAACGGACCTCTGCAGACACCACAGGGACAGGGGAGAAAGCCACAGGGCTGCTCTGAGGTTACTGAGAGCACGAGGACACAGCTGGTGGGTGAGCATCTGACCATGCAAAGCAGGAGCTGGAGGTGCTGGGGATGGCATGGAGGGAGATGTGCTCCGTTGGGAGAGCAAAGGGCAGCCAAACACCAACCAAAACGAAACGGAGCAAATATCAGTGCGAGACTGCTCACTGGGTGGCACTCAGGCACTGCATCAAGGCTTGGCACGCAGCATTTCAGCTGGATGTGGGGACGCCATGCAGCCCCAAAAAGCCCCGTGGGTTCCCTTCCAACCCCAGGGAGTGGCATTAAGGATGGGGGGAAGCAGAACTGCCCCTGCAGCAGCAGCTCTGCAGCGAAGCCATGCAGTGATCCGCAGGTGGGTGAGGGCTGGGCAGCACGGTGTGCGTTTAATGTGCCACAAGGTGCTCACATCAGGGCAGGAATCATCCCCAAAGAGCCCTGCAGGGCGTTGTGACCCCACTCCATTGCCAAAAGCGCCCAGGATCGCTCTGCAGCCATTCTCACGAGGTGCAGCCTTCACAACCAAGGGTGCAAACCTAATTCCTCCCCACAGCTGTGCCTCCGCTTCCCCCACATCCCAGCTCCCATATAACGCTCTGCAATCCATCCACAGACAGACAAACTGCAGCAGGACACTGCAAGCACAGCCGGATCCTTCCCAAGGAGACTCCTCCATCCTGGCACCGTGACAGGCACCCAAAATCCCCCAGCAGCAGCACAGCAGGGAGAGGAGGGGTGCAGTGAAGCTGCTGCGGCCGCTCAATTCAGCGCCGTGTTTTTTGCCTCCCTGCTTTGCACCAACACCTTTAGACCGTGCAGCACAGGGCAGGCAAGGGGAAGCACATCCCCTGCCCGTGTGTGCTCTAATGACTGCAGAGCTGATAAAAGCAGGGAAAGAGAGGGCAGCGAGGCCAAGAGAGGTGAATTACCCACAGGTAATGCACGGCCTCGGAGGGATGGATGCCCCTTCTGGAGCACCACGCAGCTGACAGGAGGCAATTTTGCGGGGTGGAAGGGATGAGCTCAGCATTGCTTGGGCCATCTGAAGGGAAACATCCCGAAAACATTTCCAAACGACGCGGCTTTCGCCTTCGCCGATGGCCTGACGCTGTTCCCCTAAGCTTGCCCTGTGCTTTACCCCACGCAGATAAGATGGGTGGAAAACCACAAATATTTGCTAACGCTGCTTGCAGATTGCAGCTGTGGATCAGCCCCCGGCCCTGACCCTCGCTGCTGGGCTCAGCGTGTTCCTATGGCTGCAACTCATCCCCTCCTTGGGGACAGCGGCTGTCCTCAGCTCCCCAGGGAGTGCAGCAGGCCAGGGCTTCTGCTCCGTGTCAATTTCAACACACACAAAGCCTTCACCTTCCTGCACATCTCTGAGAGCCCCTCACTGCAGCATCCAGCCTGGAGGCGACGTCCCTGCAGATGTGGCTGGGGGCAACGCTAAAAGCCACCCAAGATTTAGGATGGGAGGAGGAGACAGAGCTGCCTGCACCAGACCTCGAATTAATGCGAGCACAAAGAGCGTCCACATCTGCCTCCTCCTCATCCCGTTTTGCTCTCATTTCTGCTTCAGACCCATCAGCAGCGGAGCAAACCAAGCCCATCCCGACCCGTGCCAGCAACCGCAGCCCGGGGAAGACACGAGCCCACCCCAAGAGTTCAAAGATCCACGATGCCACCTAAAAATAACAGCAGCACACCTTGTTCCCATTCATTGAACCAGCAGGAAGGCTATTTTTAGGCTCCTTGGTTAGGTTTCATTAATACAGAAACCGTGTGCTAAGGGGGGGTCGCTTACAAGTTAACTCCGAGGCAGGCAGGCGAATCCCTGGCTGCATTTTCTGGCCCTTCCTGGGTAATTAACTGCTACAAGTCAACACGTTTCCCTTGTTAGCAACGCCGATGCCAAACGAGCTGCAGTAACCAGGGCTGGAGGCTCCCAGCCAGGCAGCCTCGTGCGCTGGGGCATTTCAGTGCTCTCCTTTTCAATAAGCTCAGTGCTTTTTCTCCCTCTGAGCGACTGTGAGATAAGACCCATAGTATAAACACGCCATCAACGAGGACGGCTCTCCTCCTGCTCTGGGTTTTGAAGCAGAAAGTGCCCAACCGTGCTGTTCCGACCAAGAAATCAGATGTGAGAACAAATGCCAAAGCAGCAGAACACAAAAAAACTGTGTTTTGTGCAGTGCTTCCCACACTACAGGGAGCAGCACTGGCTCTTTTGCTCTGTCCAAGCATTAAACCAAAGGGAGCAGACGTTTCTGCAGGGCAGAACATGGGATGCGGACCTGCTCCAGTTTGCTTCCCCATCCCTGTGCTCTCACAAGAGAAGGATTCACCTGGTGCATTGCCTGCTCTTTGCTTTCTACCCCTCTACAGAGCACAGCTGTCACTTTGCAGGATTTAGGGGCTTCCTATTCCTCAAGATCTGTTTGATCTCTGGGGCTTCTGGATATTTAGGCATTTTTTTCTTCAAGTTCTTTGCAAGTTCTGACTTGCAGATTTGCACCCCGTGCCACCGGGTGCTGTTTGTTCTCTGCCCAGCACATAAGGAAACTGTCAGCACTTCCATTTTCCAAGCCAGCTCTGAATTTTCAAGCCCATCAATCATAGGACAGGCTGTCCTGTTTGCAGTCTCCTAGCAGAGGGCTGTTATTTTGGTTTAAACTCCTGAAGTCTCGGGGCGTAGAAAAGCACGCATGTGTAGGAGGAAGTGTGCCAAGCAGCTTTTATTTTTAAAAGCTGCTTATCTATAAATACAGTCGAAAAAAAAAAAAAAAAATAAAATAAATATTTGGACAACATTAGCCTGTTTGGATTGGGTTAAAAAGTACTTTACTTCCCTCTGCTATTTGTTTAAGTCTCTGTGCTGCACGTGGCGGGATGGACGGAGCCGTGCTGCAAGAACAGGGGCCTGAAAATAAAGTTGTTGCAGAGCAAAAGGTGGAACGATGGAACGACTCGCTGCGAGTGCAGCTCCCCATCCCACACCATCAGCACTCAGAGGCTCCCCAGCTCTCATGTGCTGCAGGAGGAGGACGATGACTTTGCACGGACTGGACGTGAATGGGCTCCATCCATGAGTTAATCAGCAACAGCCCCGGATGTGCTCACCGTGCAGCTGCCCCCGACTGCCAGCAAAGCCAGCTCATTAATGCCTCAATCATTAAATGAACCCCGCGCAATCATTACCCACACCGTCCCCTGCCCTTTGCATCCTCTTCGAGCCCCCGTTTCAGAGCTTTGAGCACAGAGGTTTGAATTGAGAAGGAGGGGAAGGGCGCCGAGGCTGAGCCCTGCACACCCAATGTACTCACACTCCTTCATCATCCCAATGTCCACGCAGCGTTTCAGCCGGCAGGCCTGGCAGTGCCGCCGGTTGTCCTTGGTGATTTTGCAATCCCCGTTGAACGGACAGGTGAACATCGCTTTCCTCTTCATGCTTCTCCTGCAGAGGAACAGGAAGGAAAAAAAAAAAAAAACACACCCCGGGTCACACGGCGCTGTTTTCACTGCACGAGGGATGCTCCAAGCAGCGGGAGGGAGATGCAAGCACAAATCTGGACAGCAAACTGCTGGAGAAAGGCTGCTGAGAGCACATTGGGAACGACTGACCTGACACCCAGCAGCTCTTGGGAAGGCTCAGCTTGGAAGGCCACGGCTGTGTGCCTGCACATTTGGGTTTGATCTTCCCTGCCCTCTCAAAAGGACGCAGCCTGTGGGCTCAGCACCACTGAAACAGCTTTCTGGTTTCACGTTGTTTTGAAGCCCAACAGGAGGAGGTAGAAATGTAGAGAAACGTCTACCTGAGCCTCCAGGGCCAGAGAAACCAGAGAACAGAGCAGCATGTACTAAAGCAGCGTTATTAAACATTTACCAGCCTTTAAAGCCTGGCTTTGCTAGAATAACTGGCTGGAGTGCATGCTTGCATGTGCACGAGAAAAACCTCACTGCAGGACACGAGAGAAACAACACTGAACATAATAACCTCTTTTCCACCAAAACCACACCGCGCCGCGTTAATCGGGACTGCAAACCTTCCAAGCACAAAGGGTCAAAGCTCCCAGCTACAAACTCCTTTCTGTGTGATATCCACTAATGACACATGGCAGGACGTTGAGTTTGTCCATTAAGGGTGGTTTTCGGCGATGCCACATCTCTGCTTTGGGGAAAGTTACTCAACAGTCTTCCAGATAAGCAAGGCTTATCTTTATGTGCATTTCTACACGCAGCACTCATTTTAAATGAGGATCTGAGGATGCAGGATTGATGTTTTTGTGTGATGTAGCACAGCATGAATCTGTCATGGATCAGCGACGTCTTGTTGATAGTAGCAGTGCTGCTTGCAGAGCTTTTTGGCATCCTTCCTCTGTGGATGTTTGCAGAAACAACAAACGTATATTTGCATAATACATAACAGGTGAGGACAGGCTGGATGCAGTGCTTGGTCTAACAAGATTTTTGCAATAGTGAAAGCAGAAAAGGGGTTTGCATTAGCTGATAGAAAGACATCGGAAAATTGTGTGGTGCTTTGGCTAAGTAGAAGCAAAGCACGTGTAGAGGCGAGTTGTCATTCTGTGCTGCGTTGAATCATGAAACGTGATGCAAAATCACGGAATGCAGTTCCAGCCCCTTGCTGTGGGCTGATTGCTGCCTGCCAGATCGGGCTGCCCAGGGCCTCTTCCTGCCCTTCAGCACCTCCAGGGACGGGGCATCCACAACTGCTCTGCAAATGCCATTATTACTGAAGTGGATCTTGAACAGTGAATAATGTTAGGATGCATTTGGGGCAGCTTGGTGGAACAGGGACCTAAGGAAGACTGAGATGTTCACCTCCAGATGTTTGGCATGCTTGCGCTGTTCTTGTAGTTTGAGTTTAATGCCCTATTTTTGCTTATTGGACCATGCAAGAGGGCCACGAGGATGATCACAGAATCACAGAATCACAGAATCGTAGGGGTTGGAAGGGACCTCCAGAGATCACCGAGTCCTCTCTCAGTCTTCCCTTCTCAAGGCTGAACAGACCCAGCTCACTCAGCCTTTCCTCATAGGGGAGATGTTCCAGGCCCTTCACCATCTTTGTGGCTCTCCGCTGGACTCTTTCCAAGAGATCCCTGTCTTTTTTGTACTGGGGAGCCCAGAACTGGACACAGTACTCCAGATGAGGCCTTACCAGGGCAGAGTAGAGGGGGAGGATCACCTCCCTCGACCTGCTGGCCACGCTCTTTGTAATGCACCCCAGAATGCCATTGGCCTTTTTGGCCACAAGGGCACACTGCTGGCTCATGGCCAACCTGTCCAGGACACCCATGTCCCTCTCTGCAGAGCTCCTCTCCAGCAGCTCATCCCCCAGCCTGTACTGGTGCATGCAATTATTCCTCCCTAGGTGCAAGACTCTACACTTGCTTTTGTTAAACCTCATCTGGTTTCTTACTGCCCAGCTCTCCAGCCTGTCCAGGTCTCACTGAATGGCAGCACAGCCTTCAGGTCTTTCAGCCAATCCTCCCAACTCCGTATCATCAGCAAACTTGCTGAGGGTGGCCACTATCCTCTCATCAAGGTCATTGATGAAGATGTTGAACAAGACCGGACCCAGCACCGACCCGTGGGGAATCAACTCTTTGAAAGGGTGAGTGACAGCAGGACAAGGGGAAATGGTTTTAAGTTGAGGGAAGGGAGATTTAGGTTGGTCGTCACGGGGAAATTCTTTACAGAGAGAGTGGTGAGGTGCTGGAACAGCTGCCCAGAGAGGCTGTGGATGCCCCATCCCTGGAGGTGTTCAAGGCCAGGTTGGATGGGGCCCTGGGCAGCCTGGTCTAGCATTAGGTGGGATGATTGGTGGCCCTGCATGTGGCACTGGGGTTGGAGATTCATCATCCTTCCAACCCTGGCAATTCTGTGATTCGGTGATTCTGGGAACACCACTGGTTACAGGTCTCCAACCAGACTCTGCACCGCCAACAACAACCCTCTGCGCTCTGCCAGTCAGCCAGTTCTCAACCCACCTCACTGCCCACTCATCTATCCACACTTCCTCAGCTTTGTTATAAGGATGTCGTGGGAGACAGTGTCAAACGCCTTGCTGAAATCAAGGCAGACCACATCCACTGCTCAGAGGACTGGAGCAGCTCTCCTATGAGGAAAGGTTGAGGGAACTGGGATTGTTTAGCTTGGAGAAGAAAAGGCTCTGGGGAGACCTCATTGTGGCCATCCAGTGCTTGAAGGGAGCGGATAAACAGGAGGGTATGACTGATTACAAGGGTGGACAGTGATAGGATAAGGGGGAATGGTTTTAAACTGAGACAGGGAAGGTTTAGGTTGGATATGAGGAGGAAGTTTTTCAGCCAGAGGGTGGTGAGGCACTGGAACAGGTTGCCCAAGGAGGCTGTGGATGCCCCATCCCTGCAGGCATTCAAGGCCAGGCTGGATGTGGCTCTGGGCAGCCTGGGCTGCTGGTTGGCGACCTGCACATAGCAGGGGGTTGAAACGAGATGATCTTTGTGGTCCTTTTCAACCCAGGCCATTCTATGATTCTATGATTCTATGATTCTATGATTCTATGTGAGTTTGAATGGAGGCAAACCAAACCCCAGGGCTGGAAATCAAAGTGAGGATGATCAGAAGGGCAAACGCAGCAGAAAAGCACATGGGAAGAGAGCAGCACTGAGACACAGCTGGAATACAACAGCGAGAAACCAAACACAATTTGAAATTGTGCCTGAAATTAATGCCCCCAGATGGAGTTCTGCAAGGAGGAGCTCTTGCAATAATCAATTATCTTGTGATAAAACCCTCTTGCAATGTCAAGTGGACACGGCACAGTCCTGAGCTCCGTGGGCACACAACAGGGATCTCCAGCCCAGGAACAGCATCAGGGCTGAGCCTATGGGGTATAAATATAAATGGTGTTCCTGGGCTGCAGACCCACGAGGGTGCAATTAGAGGCTGCTTTCAAAAGGAGATGTAAACAGCGAGGTTTTGCTCTCCTCTCACCTCACAGATGAATAAACGCATCTGGGGAAATGAATGCAGGAGAAGCTGATGGCAGAGCCTCCAGCACCTGCCTCCGCAGCCCGAATTCTGCGTTCTGCCCCGCAGCTGGGTTTTGGTTTTATTGCTTTTCTCTGGGTTTTCCCCTTTCACTAAAACCAGCATCGTTCCTGGAACGAGGACAAACACTGCCCAGCCCAGGGGCAAAGCAGGGTTTGGAACCAAACACCCCACAATCCCCCAGTTTTGGTGAACAAATCTCTGTATTTTTGGGTATCTGGAGCAGCGTCTTCTGCCCCACATCCCAGGGCAAGGCTTAGGGGAGGGCACAGACAAGAGGAACACGAGGCCCTGGGGCAGGGAAAAACTGCACTGTGTGTGCAAGCCAACATTATGGTTTTGGAATGAAAATTGCAGTTTATTTGAACCCAGGGCGGCGGGGCACAATGGAGGGTTTCTGAGCAGCCTTTCCCTGCCCTGGGGTCGGCGGCCCCGCAGAGCCCAGCCTTGCATCAGCAGAGTGAATGCAGCCGTCTGGCTCCGATGTATTTTTGTACAGAAGTGCCATACACAAGTGGCCATTTCAGGGCTCATTTACAGCCCTGTCCCAGGCGGGCTGCTGGATGTTAAATATAACCTTCCCTCCCTGCGCTGAGCTGGAGGCTGTAAACAAAGCCTCAGCTGGGTTGGGGGGGGGGGGGGAAGGAAGGCTGCAGGGAGTTTGGGGTCACCCGAATCACCCCAAGCTCTGCCCACCATGTGCTGTGGTGGGAAAACAGGGAGAGAATTTCCACCAGCATTCCCGAAATGATGGCTCGGTGCCTGCAGAAGGAGGGATGGAGGCTGCAAAGCCTGGCAATGGGACACCCGACCCACAGGGATGGGCAGAGCTGTGCTGAGCCCCACGGCGCTGATCTTTGTGTGAGCAAAGTGAGATCTCAGCACACACAGCTCTCACGCTGACGGAGCCCTCGTGATGCTGCAGTTCCCAAAAGCAGCCCTACTCATAACCAAACCCCACTGCAGCCTTCCCGACTCCACCTTTCATTCGCCAGCCCTGTAAGCACCACTGGGATTCGGGATTCATTTTGGCACTGCCTTTACCCATAACAGGGTGAAGCTGTCACACTTTGGGGTTGGATAATTCTTATTTCTTCCTCACTGCACCTACGCAGCCCTCAGGGAAGCCCAGCACCAACAGCAAGTCCATGCTTTGGCCCTCTGGAACCATTCACATTTTCTCCCCCAAATCCTTCTGGAAGCTGTCAGCCATCCCAACCTATCTTTAAAGACCCCTTGGAACATTCTTGCTGGGAAACAGACTTTATGATGAGCCCTCGAAGCAGGCTGAGCAGTAAGGCTGCTGTGCCTGGTTTCTGCTGCTCACTTTCTACCACTTAAATCACCATTTTGGCATATCCAAACCATTCTCACCTTGGCCAGGTGCTCATCTCCTGCTGGATGCACAACCCCACTCCCAAAGGTCTGGGATCGCTCCTGGACTCTGCATTACCCGGATTTCAGCCTCATGCAGAGAGTCATAAAGGTTGGAAGAGGCCACTAAGATCACCGGTCCAACCATCAACCCATCACCACCACGCCATCGACTCAGCACCTCACACAAACCAAGCAGCAGCTCGCAGGTTGCCTCCTTCCAAGCACAGGAGGACGACACAATGGGATGGAGATGGGAAGCTGAACAGCTCACGGCCCCGGGGATTTATTTCAAAAGAAAAGAATAATTAATCTCCCACTTCCAGGTAGAACAGGGCAAAGACCAACTGGGGAGGATTACAGGAGTGGGAGAAACGGTGATGCAGACAGGATGGGTGGGGAGTTGTTGGGTTTTGAAACACGCAGAGCCATTCCGAGCAGCTCTGCTATTAATACCCAGCATCACTGTGCTGGAACTTCAGAATAAACCAGAGAAACTGTGGATGCTTCAGCCAAGTTGCAGCAGAATAAATCACTCTGGCTTAGATGCATTTTAAGAGCCCCTGAGCAAACAGCAGAGCTCAATAAAAGGCTACTGTTGCCGTTGGCATCATTAATAAACAGCGGACTTTGAAGCAAGTGGCCAAAGGTTGCCTCATGCCTGTTCGTGCTGCAGCTGACGTGCACGTTTGAGCACCCAGAGGTGCCAGTAAATTCCTAACGCCTTTTATAGAGCCATTAAACCCAGGTTCCTGATTTCGTGCTGGAGAATCATCCACGCAGACACGACCCAAAGCAGATGGGACCGACTGGGAAGTCCTTCACCCCAAGTTTTGCCACTGCAACCTGAATCCCCTCGTCCCTTCTGCTCCTTCCAGGCTCAATTCTGACCTCCGAGGCAGGTAACAGCCACCAGGAATTGGTATCTGTGCAGTGGCTCTCCAAAAACCTGCTCAGGGAGCTGAAACCAGCAAGTGCACATAGGCACAAAGCGTTACAAAGGTCCTTGCGAAGGGATGCACAGATTTTCCGGGTGAGTTTTGGGGGGTCCAGCTTCCCCCATAGCAATGCTGTGGTGTTTTCAGGCAGAAAGCACCTTTGCATATTGTGGTAGCAACGAGAATTACTCAATTCATTGGTTCTAAATAGCTTGTAAACAAGCCTGGTTGGGCAAGAAAGAACACACCAAGACCCAACACGGGGACAGCGTGCCTGGAAAGCAAGATGAAGGAAAAATAGAGCCTTAAATTGAAAATCAAAGCCTTCTATGGGGCACGAAGGGCTAGCTGAAGATGAGTGCTTTTCACACCATTAAACGTCTGCTCAGAAATACTGTTGCAGCTGCGTGTCGTACATGATTGCACCAGCGTGGTGCACAGAGGTGGGGAAGCAGCAGAGTGCTAAGGAGGGCTGACAGTGTTAGCAGCTGCACTGCAGCCACTTAAGGACCAGCCCCATCCACCCCATGGCCACCGCAGGGACAGGGAAGGTTGGGGCCACCAAACCAGAGCATGAAGGGCAGCACCTGAAAGCAGAGTTACTCACTGAGCAGCAGTGATTGAGGAAAATGTCGTTGCTCAGGTCGGCCAGGCTGCAAGACTGTGGTATGTGAAAACCTCCATCTAGCCCCAAAATTCCTGCAAGGGGAGGAGTTATGACTTTGCTCTGCAAACCTGTGCCCTGGTTGCTGTAACAGCCCTGCTGAACACACAGGGATGTGCTCTGGTGTCTGCATGCAGTCCACTGCCTCCATCTCGTTGCAGCACACAGTGCTTGAGCAAGGCTCTCCTCTGCCAGTCCCACGCCAGGCATTATCTCTCCTCGTCTCTCTTAGTCATTCTCTCACTTGGTGCAAGCGACCTGAACTCCCACGTGAATGCTTTGACACCATCAGGGCAAGCGAGCCACTAAAACACCCACCAACTTACAGCTCACCAGGGCCTGGGATGGTTTTGCCTTCATTAGGAGCAGCTGCAGACTACGAGACACTCACCTGACGGCTGGAAAAAGCCTCAATTCAGCTGCAAACAAAAACTACGGCTGCTTTAAACTCCCAGACCGCTGGCTCTGGGTCTGCTCTTCCCAGCCCAGGCGCACACTAGAGGCTGGCATGCTCCTATCTATGCAGCACGTGAAGTTTGCAAGGCTCCTAACAGATGGCTGACAGCCACAAGAAGGGAAATAGAGGGAAACACCTTGCGAGGTCTGAATTATTGAGGACACGCTGGCTGTCTGCAGTGCAGGCATGGCTGCACCCTCTGCAGGGCTGCACCCTGAGCACCAGCAGCTCTCTGTGCGTGGGGTGGGAATTTTTTTCCCTGAAGCTCAGCTCACCTGAAGAAGCCCTTGCAGCCCTCGCAGGTCATGGCGTTGAAGTGGAAGCCGGTGGCTCTGTCCCCACACACCCCACAGATTCGGGGCACGTTGCGGTCAAACTCACCAGCTGGGTCGGGAAGGGATGTGCTGGCAGCCATGGTTTCCATCTCTGGAGGGGCAGAGGAAAGCAGTGTTTGTGGCAGCTGTCACAGCTTTACAAAAAACAAATCAGATGCAAATAAAGGATTTTTTTTTTTTTTTGCTCGCGTTCAACTTGATGTGACAAGAAAAGCTCCTGTGTTCCTCTGGCTCTGCGCAATCACACCATCACCAAGCAGGCTCCAGGTACACACGTGTGTAGATCTGCCCAGTGAGGGCAGGACCGACCCCCACAGCAGGACATGCTCAGGTTTATTTGCTGCATTTCAGCAATAAGACCCCAATCCAAACCCCGTTCTTTTCTCCCCCGCTCCTTTGCATTCGCTTTCCAAAAAACGAGCCTTGAAAGAACCCAAATTCACCCAAAGCAGAGATGCAAAACCGCAGGGAAAGAGGTCACGGCCGGAGCAGAATTTCCCCCATGCAGACGGGAAGCAGCGCCAGCACTCACAGCAGCTCCCGTAAGTCAGACAAATCCCAAACACAAATCCAATGAGCATTGTTCCAAAAATCCTCAGAGGGACAGAAAGAAGGAAGGAAGGAAACGGGGCTCCCAGCGTTTGAAGCTGAAAGGAACACCGGAACGGAGCTTGGCACGACCTATTTTCCTGGCTGCTTCTTTTCTCCTTTTCCCCATTTTTTTCTTTCTATTTCCCCTTCTTCCCCCCCCCCCCCCCTTTTTCCTGTCCTTTTTCCCTCCTTTCCTCCCCTCCCATTTCTTAAAACTATTTATTTTAAAGGCCATTAAATGCTTTCTCGAGAGGCACCACAAACAGCTGCTGCCTCTTTGGCTCCACGCTGCTTTCTCGAGCCTCTCAGCTGATGCTGGGGATTTCCTGCACAAAACACCATCAGACAACGAAGTCTGGAACAAAAGTGAGTTAAAAAACCCCAAAGAAATCGAGAACTAAGAGCACAGCTCTGCAATTTAAGGCTCGGTATGAGTGTACCCAACTGCTATGGTTTGATCCCAGGGCAGCCCAGGCTCCTCTCAGCCCCATTAAGGTGCAGTGGTTCTGCACATCTTTGCACAAACAGCCCGTGGGGAAATGGCTACGGGGCACCTGGAACACAGAGCTGCTCCGGGAGCTTTCAGTTCTTGGTTTCACACCTGCCTCAATGGGAGCTCAGCACAAACAACGCTCTGAGAGCCTTTAGAGAAGAGTTCTAATCTGCTAAGCTTGGAGAGGGAGAGAAACAGGAGGAGAATCCTGCAGGTGGGGTTACCTGCATCGGGGAGGTACGCCATGCTTTGCTGGTGTAAGTCCCAGGAGCTGCAGAGCTGAGACATGGAGACGCCTGCAAAGAAGCACAGCATGCAGTGAGACGACCCGAGGGAGAGCACCCAGCCCACAGCCCCCTCTGCACCCCACGGGGGGCACAAAGAACTGCCCCACACGGCACAGTGCTGGGAGATGTCGCAGCTCTGCATGCAGACACGTTGCTAAGGGAGCAGGGAATGCAGTGCAAGGGCACAGGGAGGAAAGGACACAGCGAGGGGAAGCACAAGGCGTGCCGTTCGCCCCGCTGATATTTCCCCATAAATCTCAGTCCCTCCATTCTGCCCGCCAGGAGTTCAGCGCTGTGCGACCGGACGGCGGCGTGGGATGGCACAAAGCAGAGCCAAATGGCTGCAATAAACGTGGGGCATCACAGCAGCGGAGCACGACTCCTCAATGTCAATGGGATCACTGAGAGCTGAGGATGGGAGTTTTGCTCCCACTTTTGTTCTTTCAGCCTGCAGAAGGGGAAGCATCACAACGGCACCGGGCTGACACCGTGCTGGGACAGAACCAAGAGGAGGCTTTAAGATGCTTTGCCTTCCTGAAGTTCTGCTGGCTTAAAGCAGGGAGGGGGGTTTAGGTTGTCCTCATCACAGCACAAACTCAGGCACCACAAGGCACCACAGACATCCCGAGGCATCCCTTAATGCTTCCCCAGCACTCAGTGCCACTCCTCGCTCTGCCAGCCCATCCCAGGGCCACGCACGCGGATGCTGACACCTCCAGGATGGGGAAGAGAGGAACTGATGGCACAAAACCACCACCACGCAGGTCCCCCACATCCCTCCCTCTCTCTGCCAGCTCTCAGCTAAAGGAGAGCACGCAGCAATGAGATCAGCAGCGTTCGTGAGGGAGCAGCACGCCAATGCCAGGCAGTTCCCCACGGGATGCAGCTTTAAGCTGCCATCTCTGACTTCTTGGAAAACGTTACTCAGCCCCATCATGGAAATGACGTCGGTGTGGGGTGGAGCACATAAAGGAGTTTCCCTCCGCCCCCGTGAAAGGTCGCTCATTCATCAAACGTGACATTTCGCCTTCGCCTCCTGGAAGGAGCAAAATCATTTGTTGTAAAAGCGCCGACTTCTTCCATGCGGGCACCCGAAAGGTCAAACTCATTTTGCAGCTGGTTACAGCAAAACGACAGCAGGTTCTGCCCCAGCAGAGCCCAGGGCTCGGCCCCAAACGGCCGCGCTGTGCTGAGCTGCAGGTTTCACAGGATGGTTGGGTTGGAAGGGAGCTCAAGGATCACGAAGCTCCAACCCCCTGCCACACGCAGGGCCACCAACCTCCACATTTAATGCTAAACCAGGCTGCCCAGGCTCCATCCAACCTGGCCTCCAACACCTCAGGGATGGACGGGGCATCCACAGCCTCTCTGGGCAGCTGTTCCAGCACCTCACCGCTCTCACAGCAAACAACTTCCCCCTGACATCCAACCTCAATCTTCCCTCTCTCAACTTCAAACCATTTCCCCTCGTCCTGCACTTCTCTCCCCTTCCCAAGAGCTGACTCCCCTCCTGTCTGCAGGCTCCCTTGAGGTGCTGAAGGCTGCAATGATTCACCCCACAGCTTCTTTTCTGCAGGCTGAACAAGCCCAGCTCCCTCAGCAGGGCAGGAGCCGTCACGTTTCTGCTTTTTGCTGCTTTTTGCTGCTTTTTGCTGCTTTGTGCTGCTTTGTGCTGCTTTGTGCTGCTTTGTGCACAGTTCTGCAGCTCGAACAGCCGCAGGGAAGGCTGCTCTCGGCAGCTCCCTCCCCTGGGATGCAGCCAGGTGACACCTGGGGGAAGAAGCAGCGCGCAGCCGAGCTCAGACGACGTGGGAAAAGCTCAGCTGTGGAAACAGCAAGCAGGGAGAGGAGCAGCGGTTGGCCAAGCGCTGCAGCTCACAGCTCCGCGCCAGCCTCTTAACTAAGCAACGAGTTATTTGGGACAGTGCTGCAACAGATCCCTGTTATTTGGGACGAGGCTGGGATGGATCCCACAGACATGGGCAGGGAAGATGTGGCAAGGCTGACCGGGGGCTGCCCGCCCCACCGCTCCCTGTCTCACCCCAGGGCTGAGTCACCGCAGCACCGACGGCTCGCCTGCGTGCAACCAATACAATGTGGTCCTTCCACTGCGCTGCCGTGGTGCACTGTGAGCCCCGGCTGTGCTCAGAGAGAGCAGCAGGAATCACAGAATTGCCAGGGTTGGAATGGACCTCAAGGATCATGAATCTCCAACCCCAATGGAACATGCAGGGCCACCAACCATCCCACCTAATGCTACACCAGGCTGCCCAGGGCCCCATCCAACCTGGCCTCCAACACCTCAGGGATGGACGGGGCATCCACAGCCTCTCTGGGCAGCTGTTCCAGCACCTCACCGCTCTCACAGCAAACAACTTCCCCCTGACACCCAACTGAAATCTGCCCTCCCTCAACTTCAAGCCATTTTTCCCCTCATCCTGCAGTTATCAACCCTTTCAAAGAGCTGATTCCCCTCCTGTCTGCAGGCTCCCTTGAGGTGCTGAAGGCTGCAATGATTCACCCCGCAGCCTTCTTTTCTCCAGGCTGAACAAGCCCAGCTCCTTCAGCCTGTCCTCATAGGGGAGGTGCTGCAGTCCCCTGATCATCTTTGGGGATCGGGGGGGGGGGGAGGCTGAACGCATCTGCAGGGGAGCAGAAGGTCTGCACAAACAGGAGAGCACTTCAGGAGGGGTTCGGTGCTCCCCAGATGTAACCCAGCTGGGAGGAAGCTGTGTGAAGGCACAGATCAGAGCTGGGACCTCTGCTGGGGGTGCACCTGAGTGCAGGAGTTACCTGTTCTACTGGAAGCACACACGCAGCATCTGCTCCTCTTCCTCCTCCTTAAAAGCAAAGGACCCTCCTTTGGGCTCAGTGTTATCACGGTTACTTCTGACCCCCCCCCTCAGGCTCTGATAGGCAGCATTTTGCTTGAAGTATTTTCTCATGCTTTGTCACTTTCCTTTTTCTCCTGCCAACTCGCCATTGCAAAACCCACACTCGCAGCTCCTCCAGACTTGGCAGAGGGGAAGAAGACTCTGGAGAAGGATTGCTCCCATTGACAGCCTGAGTCATCTGCACAGCAGCAGGTTTCCTTCCCAGCGTCACAGCGCTGAAATGCTGCCTTCTGACAGCACGTTTCTGCATCAGCTGCAAAGCAAAGGCCAAAGCACAGCTGGAGCCAAAGCACAAACCTCACTGAGGGACACAACTCAGCAGCCACGGCTTCGGCTGCCCCACGCTCAGTCACTGCACAGAGCCAGAAATACATTTATTGCAAAAGCCCAGGATTGAAAAACCTTTACAGGAACGGTCTGTGGCTTTGCATGCATGCAAAATGCAGCGTGCCGAAGGCAGCAGTCCTGAAGCTGGGAGAAAACAGGAGATTGCAATGGTTGCATGGGAATGGGAGCCCGTGGTGGGGTTGGACCCCTCACGCCTTGCACTGAACACATTTACACCTAAAAGAGAGAGCAGGAATTTGTCCAGCCAAGGGTCCCAGGGTGAGGAACTTCCCTCTGTGCCAGGAAGGCTCCGACTTTGGGGGGAACAAAGACATTTGGGAAGGTCTGAGCCCTGCCCAGGCACAGAGGGGACATCTCAGCACAGAGGGTTTCAAGTCTGCAACGTTTGGAGACCGACATCCTTAAACAACTCCAAGATGCAGAAAATAAACCACGGCGATGCCACGAAAGCATTTGTCATGTTCTCAATATCTTTGTTTTGCGTTGTTGGGTTCGTTTCTTTGCCAAGGAAAACAAAAGCTTTCCCCGCTCAGCCTGGAAGGAGCAGGATGGCTTCAGAAACCTCCATAAATCCTCAGCCCAGCGCTGCTCTGAGTGCTGCTGAAGGCTTTGCTGAGCCTTGCAGAGACCCATTCACTCTCAGGGAGGCTTCACTATTTTCCTGGCTCTCACGCTCAATTAACACCTCTGTGACACGTCAAAACAAAGCGATGCTCCGTGAGCCTCTCCAGAGCCTCTGGCAATGCACTTGCATCCCAAGAATCTTCCCCAGTACAAATCAGCCTATTCAAAGCATCCAGTCGCAGCACGCAGGCAACCCCTTTCTCTATTAAAGAGGCAATTAAATCATTTCCTTCTGTAGCTCCAGGGAGCCCCGTTGCTCCGCTGCTTTCCACGAGATTTATGAGGCAGCTGACTGACAGCCTCCTGGGAAGATGAAGCACAGCCTCCACGTGCACTCTTGGAGCTCAGCACCACTCTGTGGATGCGGCCCCACGCAGTGCACACGGATGGATGCACCGATACCTCCTGCCCACAGAGACCAGCACCGTCCTGCCCAACTCTTCAGGCAGGAATGGTCGCTTTCCCAATGGGTCAGAGGAACCCAAATCCCCCCAGAGTGGGGCTGGGAGATTTCTCAGGCACACAACCCACCAAACACATCCACACTCCTTCACCTACAGTGCAGCAACACGGCCTCAACACGCACAGGGCAGCTCCAAGGATCTTGGATGCGTTCCCTCCTCCCCACCTCACACCCACTGCAGAGCAGAAGGGCTGCAGTCTGGCTGCAAAAGGCATCAGCAGCACAGAGAGGAGCTGAGGGAGCAGGGAAGCAGAGATGAGCATCGTGCTGCAAACCCTCAGCAGCTTTCCCAGCGTGGAGAGGTAGGAGAAAACCATCTGGCCATAGACAAGCTCTTTTGCCACATGAGCCAAGTATCTTTATGGGATCTCCCATCACAATTAAGCAACAAATCCTTACAAGCACTGGTAAAAGCAGAACGTATTTCTAAAAGCTGTTCCCCTGATAGGAAGGAATGAAGTAAACAGATTTCCAGATTACTGCTCGGGCACCACATCAGGAATACCTCCAACCTGAGTCCTGGCTGGCCCTGCGCAGTCATTGCAGCCACAGGAGCTCAGCACACACTGCAGCAAAGCTGCTGGAAATCCAGAGGGCACCACCAACACTGCATCATCAGCAGCTGGATTGCTTTAACACGGGGTTTGTGTGAGCACCACGACCTCCCTCCAGCAAAGGGACGAACAGAGCTTTGCACATGGCAGAGCTAGCGGAGTTCCTATTCCCTTCCCCCTCCTCACATCTGTATTATGGCTTTGTGGCACTACTGGTGGGCACGAGGGCAGACAGAGGTTTGTTTTGCAGTCCACCTCGTTCAGGTTCTGCCCTCACCCCAACCTTGAGCACGCAGCTTGCTGCAAGAGCCCGCAGACAGAGGCAGCTCCCTGCACCGTCTGCCAACCCGGAATGAGGAAACCTGGCACACCCCACCAGGCTCTCGGCTGCTGATAAGGGCTAATGACAGAGGAGCAATGGGTTACAGCATCACCGGAGCGCCCACAGACCCCCTGCCCCCACCCCAGGGGTTGGGTGTGAGGTGAGCACCGGCACAGCCCAGTTCTGGTGCTGCAGGAGTGGGGCACAGGAGAGAAACGCAGAGGGAAGGATGCAGCAAAGCATCTCCAGACCTGGGGCTCTTCTTCTGTCTGCATCAGCCAGGTCCTCGTGCCCCCTCCTTGGCCATGGGAGAACCACAGGATCAGAATAAGTCAAGTCAGAAGGGACCCACAAGGATCAGGGATTTCCATGGAGCACTGAGACCTGAAGCTGCTCAAATCTTCGCCCTGGGCTGAAGGAGCTGCTCCATTTTAGGGTTTCCTATTTACTGTGTTGATTCATTTAGAGATTCAGAGCCCAAAAGCAATTCTTGGGTAAAGGAAGTCCAAAAAAAAAAAAAAAAAAGAAAAAGTTTTTAGACAGGAACACCATTCAGCAAAGCATTGATCTCATTGGCTTCGAATTCAAAGAAAACATCGAGCAATGATTCAGCACTGACATCACATCACACCAAGTGGCCCCAAGAGCTTCACACACATTTCAGCCCTCAGACACACCGGCTGCCTTTATGAATTTGAGTTTCCTGGGCAGCTTCGGCTCTGTGTCCCCAAAAAGGCCAAAAATAGTCCTCCAGTAAATGCTGTTCCCTGTGCCTCCCATTTCAGACAGGTACTGAACTCCAATCGCTCCGCAGGTCTGAGCAGCCCCAAACCAGGGCCAGCCCCACAAATGGGGTCCTGCAGCACGGGGGTCCACGTTTTGGGGGAAGTTTGGGGGTTTTACAGAAGGCAAACAGCTCAACCCCCCCGCAGGGCTCTGCCACAACGGGGCTGATTCCAGGAATGGGGCAAACTATTCCCATTTCCCTTCGTGGGAAGGGACAGGAGATGAGCACTTCTAAAGGGAACAGGAAAACAGGAGGTGCCTCTCCCAGCCCTGTCTGAGTCCTTTTCCTTTTTCCAGCACCAAACTTCAGAGAAATGCAGCAGAAAGAACACCCCAACCTAAGGGGGGTGGGGGGAGCACGACAGCATTTGCAGCTCCAACCATCACAGATAGGAAAATAACGAGCAGAAGGAAGGGTGAAAGTCTGCCAACAGACAATGCCAACAGTGGGCACAGATCAAACGGGGCCGTGTTGTTCCCAGGGAGAAGAGATCAGCACCTGCCTCTCTGATCCCACAGAGAGGGGCTGTGTGCCACTGGGGGGCTGCATGCCATGGGCAGAGCTGTAGGGTTGCCACTGGGGGCTGCATGCCATGGGCAGAGCTGTAGGGCTGCCATGGGGGGCTGCAAGCCATGGGCAGAGCTGAAGGGTTGCCATGGGGGGCTACATGCCATGGGCAGAGCTGTAGGGTTGCCATTGGGGGCTGCATGCCATGGGCAGAGCTGTAGGACTGCCATAAGGAGCTGCGTGCCATGGGCAGAGCTGTAGGGCTGCCATAAGGGGCTGCATACCATGGGCAGAGCTGTAGGACTGCCATGGGGGGCTGCATGCCATGGGCAGAGCAGTAGGACTGCCATAAGGGGCTGCATGCCATGGGCAGAGCTGTAGGGCTGCCATTGGGGGCTGCGTGCCATGGGCAGAGCTGTAGGGCTGCCATAAGGGGCTGCATGCCATGGGCAGAGCTGTAGGGCTGCCATAAGGGGCTGCGTGCCATGGGCAGAGCTGTAGGGCTGCCATGGGGGGCTGCGTGCCATGGGCAGAGCTGTAGGGTTGCCATGGGGGGCTGCATGCCATGGGCAGAGCTGTAGGGCTGCCATGGGGTGAACGGGGCTCTCAGCTTCCTCTCCTCTGAGCTGAACAAACCAAGGGACCTCAGCTGCTCCTCACACTCTTTGCCCTCCGGACCCTTTCCCATTTTAATATCCCTCTTCTGGATGCTCTCTAATAGTTTTATATCCTTCCTTTATGACCTACAAAACAGCTCAGCACTGATCAGAGCAGGGAGAGCACCGTGGCGGTGAGCTGCAGGATGCCTCACTTCCCGAGCAGAGCTGTGGGTTGGGGTTGGTATTAATCACCAACCAGAAGCAACGGCAGCCCCTGACAGACCGGGATGCTTGGGTGTGAGAAACAGCATCGGGTCCGTGCAGAAAGCTGGGAGCAAAAGGAATCTGACACACAGCTTTGCAGTTTGTTTAAGGAGAGAAGGCTGCTGCGAGGTGGTAAACAGGTTTATCTCCCAAATAATTTGGGCTTTTGTAGTCCTGCACTCACAGCACAATGATTCACAGCCCTGGTACAGCTGCTGGTCTGCACTCCCTAAAGCAGCGCCCTGATGCTGCCCCAGCCCAGTTACAGCACATCCAGAACAGAACCAAATTCTTCCTGACCTCTAATCTACAACATGCTGAGCTCCCCAAACTCATCACTGTGCTGCTCCAGCCCTGCCTGCACCCAGTCCTCCTCCTGCACCCAGCCTGGCAGCTGGGACGCTGCTTTGTTGGCTTGCCTGAGACGGATGACAAAAAAAAATCACGTGTTGGAGCTGAAAAACAGGTTGGTTTCAGCCCAGCTGTGCCCAGCAGCAGCGCCAGCTCACAGCCCCGAGCACGCAGGGAAGCTGCACTCCATATAACACCGCTTCAGGTGGCAGCTTTTGTCCCTAGCAGAGCATCGGCATCTCCACGCCCACCCCAAAGCCTGCAGGGCACAGAGACGACCCCCAGCACTGCGGCTGCCGGCTGAGAGCGAAGGCTTCGGTCCGTGCACGCTTCCATCTGCCCCCAAACGCTCCGCTGTGCCCGCAGAGCGAACACACGCGGCAGGTTCGCGGCTCCCCAGCAGCCGAGCTGCTGCCAGCAGCGGCACAGCGCTCATCGCAGCGCTCATCGCAGCGCAGGAACCTCGCGTTTCTCATCGTTTTGTGGCTGAGGACGGAGCGGATCCGGAGGAGCCACGCAGGACCTCCCAGCTCTGAAGTCAGAGGGAGGCGGTGCGGGAGCGGCGGTTCGCAGGAAGGATTCGGCTCCGTCCAACTTCCCTTCTGACTCAGCGCAGCCCACAAACTGCTCTGCCCGGATTCGGTGGAAAAGCTCGATCCCAGCCGGGCTCCGGGCTGCGCTGCTCACCGGAGCCGCAAGGGAGGAGCTGCTGCTCCGCAGTGACAGCCAGCATCACCCCTAAGAATTCGTTAACTCAGGGGAAAAAAGGGACAAAGTTCAGAACAGAGGCAGTCCTGCTACATGATTTTCTCCCCTGGGTGAAAGCAGCCACGCTCAGCCTGAGCTCCGGCTGTGGAGGTTTTGCTCAGCAGCTCTGAGGCATTCAGGGGCCACGGAACGAAGCTGAAGGCACCTCGGGCTGCGAGCACTGCAGTGCCACATGGCTTTAGTTTGCTTTTCGTACCCATTTCATGAACAAATGCATCTGCAGGCACAGCCGCCCTCCACGCAGCCCCAGCACTGCACCCCCTATGGTATCATCTCTGCTGGGTGATGCTTGGCCGGGTGCTGTTGGAGCTCCCAGGTGGGAATGCAGCATTTTGCAGAGCTGTGAGACAAAGCACTGCAGCAGCAGGACAGGAATGCATTCAGAAATAAACCCACACAGCTGCACTACAAGGAGCTGCAACCCCGACCCATTCAGGGGTCAGCAGTGACAGCCTCTCCTAACCCTTCGCCTTGCCATTTTGACAGGCAGGAGAAGCAGAAAATCACTGTTTTCTTCTCCCACATTTCCATCCTTATCTCCAGGAGTGATTTCTCCAAGCTCATGTTTTCCAATGGAAACTCTGCCTTCAAGCAGCGTCAGTGTGATCTCCGTGCTGATATCACTGTTGTTGTGCTGCACCACATCACTGCGGGGCACAGCAGCACAGGGCTGAGGGAATGCTGTGTGCCAAGGAAACCACAGCAGCACTCAGTCATTGCCACCCCAACAGCATCACCTGAACCTTCCAAGATCCCGGGTCACCCATTCCCCTCAATCCAAATTCATTCGTCCACGCCTTCATTTCCCAATCGCTGTTTCCACAGCACGAGCAGACAAGGAATCCTGGCTCTCACAGTGCAAGAATCCAGGAAGGACGGACAGACAGACAGGAGCTGTTCCTGCACGCGGGGAATGCAGCAAAGGGCTCTTCCCCATTTTGAAAGGTATGCAAACAGGTTCTGGTGAAGAATGCAAATTGCTGTCCTCGTCCAGGGGGAGGAAAAAAGCCACACTGAGAATATGCAACACCCCCAAAGACTCTGAAGGAAATTCTATATGGGGAACAAGTCTAACATTGAGCTCGCTGGGTATTTTTGCTGTTGCTGAGTTGTGGAGGAAAAGCGACAGCAAACAGAAGCGGGCATAGAAATGACATCTGCTGAAGGCATCACCTGGATTTGTGAGATCAGCTGAAGAGCAGAAGTGGAGCCTTCGCCTCTTGGCACAGAGGAAGGATGGGGAGATGCTGCTCTGGGGGGATCAGGGCTGGGAGGTCTCCCAGTTCAGAGCAGTGGCAGCCCCAAGGAAAGCAGGTCAGGTGTTACAACACAGCCATACCTCCAACTGCTCGAAACAAACACGTAAACTTGGAATCGAGGGCTGGAGGAGAGCAGCTCCTCTTTGCTGAGTGCCAACTCAGAGCTCTGCAGGAAGAACCCAGAACTCAAAGGTCTCAGCATTCACAAAATCACAACGCACGGAGCAAAGATAGAGCCCTTCAGAGGCTGCCGACCCACTCTGGTGGCCTTTGAAATAATAAACTCATTTATTAAGATCCCAGTAGATAGAGGACAACATCTGAAACCACTCCCAGAAGCAGAGAGCTCGCAGCTTTGGCCAACTCCTGCTGCAATGGCAGGAGCTCAGTGCGGGGTGCCTTCAACACCCAGCCATGCTCATGCATCCACCCCGTGGCAAGCAAAACCCATTTGTGCAAGAAAAGCTCTCTGCATCAATCTTAGCTTGCCCAGCTTTGCTGCGATCACAGACTTCCCACCCAGCTGTGTTTCCAGCTGTTTTAAGACATTTATTTTAGGGAAGGAGCAATGCAGAGACAGCCAGGTTTGGAGAAGCTGAGTGACGGGCGCTGATTTGTGTTGGATTAATCACCTCAATCAGCTCCATGGAAACACAAGCCTTGACCAGCCCTCCTTACAAGGCACAGACAAACCCTCCAGGCTTCCCCTATGGTGTAAAACAGACCCAGAGTCACCACTGAGCACATTTCCCACAAATGTGGCCTTGCAGCACACAGTAAGGGCTGCCACAAGTCTTACTGCTAAAGGAAACTTTTAGCTCCCCAAATAATGAGTAACAGAACCCAAATCCTCACCGGTCACAGCAGCCTTAGGGTAAGATGGGACATGGAGTCAGGACAGCCCTGGGCTGAAGATACACAGCTGGTGCATCTCAGTGGGAGATTCCTGCTTATGAGAGCAGAAGACTGATCCACATCACCCCCAAGGCCATCCAGCAGTCAGGACTATTTGCATGGGAAGGACAGAAGCTGCCAATGATCACCTCCAGGACGAAACTCTCCAGCCTTCCCCAGTCCTTCCAGCACAGATCTCTGCCCTGCACAGACTCCAAGAACCACAGAACCATCCAGGTTGGAAAAGACCACTCAGATCACCCACCCAACCATCAGCCCATCACCTGAGGCTCAGCCTGTTGGAGCACCTCGTCAACTTTGTACCCACGGGCTGACCTGAGGGCAATTGGGATCCATCCAAGCTGGATCCCAGCCTGCACACCCCTCCTTCCCTCTATCCAACCCAAAGCACTCCCAACAAACCCCACACACAGAGCAGCATTTTCTCAGCAAATCTCTATCAGCCACACTGAGGACGATCAGGAACCCAACAGACACAGGTTGAAGACAGAAGGGAACAAAAAAAAAGTCAGAGCAAGAAGCAAAACTGAGTCAGACAAAAGAAAGAGGACTTCTCAAAGAGAAAAGGCAAAGCGACCACTGCACATCAGCACGGACTGCTCCTCTCGATAGCACTTCCCAAATTGCAACCTCCTGCTGCAGATCCCTGAGGAAGGGAGCAGAACCAGAGGCACGGAGCTCCTGCAGGTCCCTGGGCTGGGTGGCTCCTTACCTGCAGAAGGAACGTGGCTGTGAGGTGCTGCTCCTGGGGCTCTACCTCTCCTGCCTGTCCGGGCGAACGCGGCGCTGAGCGCAGCACGTGACAGCCGTGCCCTGCCCTCCACTGCCAGCTCCTTCTCCAGCAATTTGACTTCTGCTCAAGGAAGTGAGTGGGTGAGCAGGGTGAAAATTGTTCCCCTCTACTCAGAAACAGCAGAATTACCCACAGATTTCTCCTTCCCACAGATGAGCTGCAATGATCCCATTACCCCACGTTGGCCAATTTCAGTTCGCCTCGCTCTCAAGCAGAGTGCTCCAAGCTGATACGTGGGTTATTAGAGCTGGTAAACAGGGTGAGAGCAGGGAGTCCAGGAGACATCATCCCCACACCACCAGGTATGAGCAGGTTCACATCACCCATGGATGCAGGCACTGCCTCATCCTTTTGTCCCCGCAAAGGTTCTGCGGTGCAGATCACCGTGGTCAGGTTTTGTCGCAACGTGCGCCACTGGTTTGAAGTTATGTCATCCATGCAAAGCAAAATAAATGGAATAAAGGGCCTCTCGCAGCAGTTCTGGTGCAGACAGAGGGTCTCCTACCTGTAGATATAATTGCTATCTGAAGAGCAGGCAGCCCAACCACCCCACTTTTTTGCATCCTACCCCAGCAAAGCATCCTCAGGACAGCGTGGGGAGGCAGCAGGCTGAAGCCACCCAACGGGAACACAGAAACTATTTCCTCCCTCTGTCTCCAGCACTGAGCAAACCACAGCAGCACTCAAACGTCTGAACATGATGCAGAGATGCTCAGAAAGCCATTGCCTCCCCTTTGAGCTCATCAGAGCACAACTCGAGACCCTTACAGATTGAGGAACGCTCTGCGCTCACATCCCAGGGCACAAAGCTGGAGGGAAGCCATGTGCCACAGCTGCTGCTCCACTCCAGGTGGAAAAAGCTCCTAAGCAGGGACTGAAGCGCAGCTCCATGACTGCTCAGCACCACCTTCCCATAGAGCATAACCCAGAGTTATCAAATCATAGGACCATGGGATTGGGTTGGAAGGGACCTCAAAGATCACGGAGCCACGGAACGTTTCCGCACAGCGCCCAGCATTCTGCCCACCCTCGCTCCCAAAGGTGAACCAACACACGCAGCTCCTACCAAGGACACAACGTGTTCTGCAGAACTAAGCAGGTCTAAATATAGATCCCGCTTGTATCTTATCTACGTTCTGTTAAACGGGCGCATTCATCAGGTTATAAGAGTTTATCCATAAGAAACCTTCCAAGTCAGCACTATCCATGTCCCCACAGCAGGGGAAGGGAGAGGAGCCTCGGCCAACCTCCATGTGCTGCCCCCAAAGCCCCATCCCATGTGCATCCCTGCACCACAGGGCACAGCTCCGCAGCCATCACCCATCCCTTCCTGCCCAAACAGGAGGCGGTGGGGTGGGAACTCTGATAAAACAGGAGGTGCTGTTGCGTTGCAGCCATGGGTTGAGAAACCAAAAGGCAGCAAGCAGGATGGGGCGCAGCACATCACCACGAAAACACATGGACTTCTCAGGAACAAAGAAGGGGAGCATCCAGAACAGCTCCTTCAACCACATCTCACTCAACCAGAAGCCTCCATGAACGGAACCCATCAGGCTGGAGGCAGTCACAGTGTCTGACTGCTGGAGGACCGCAGACGGGTCGGGTCAGCAGCTCCCAGCGTGTTCCTGGCAAAGGAACCGCATCGAGATACACAGATAGAAGTTCTGGGTATTGTTTTTTTAATCACTCCTACACCCCATTTCCAATTATTAGCAGGCAAAAGTCACCTCCATGTGCGAGATGGTTTAACCACAGGTGAGAAAGCTGTGTTTTACAGTGGCTGATTCAGCTCAAAGGGAAGGCAGACGCGTGCAGGAGCTGCATTGATGCTCACCCCACTGCCTCGATCCTTTGGGTGAAGCCATGCTGAGCTCTCCTGGCCGTACAAAACCCACTCCTTGGCCATCTTTCTCCTTCAGGTCACTGAAGCCCTACTTTAAACCCTACGGAGTCACTGCCTTCCCTTATCTCCCAGACCTTTGCTCCCCTTGTCATTACACCCCTCATGCCCTGCACCAACGCTCCTTTCCCCTCCCAGCTCCACACCAGTTGCTCTCACAGCTCCACAGCCCTCAGCACAGCAAGGGCTGAGCAGGAGGGGAAGCACTGCTGGCAGACATGGCCTGCCCAGGGCTCTCACATCTGCATCACACAGCCCACGATGCCCACACTCATTAACCTCCTTCAACCATCACTCTATTTGCTCAGATAAAAGAGACCCAGAAGTAATAATAACAGTATTTTTTCCTTTCTGAGTGGTGCTTTGGTGTCCCTTCTGCAGTGGGGCACACAGCCTCATACAGAGCCCACTTCAAGAGACGCTGCACAGCTGCAGCATAACACAGCTCTGAGCTGCAGCTCTCCCTCTAATAGCTCAGGGTCTATTTTCAGAAGCTCCTCTTGCCTTTCTCTTATTGGGGTGTTATATTTTAACCTTGCAAATCTGCTCTAAATTCATGCCACCGCCTCCAACCACAGGGTGCTGCACAGCAGCAGCAGGAGAGCAAACTGAGCTGCCACATCACAGCAGCCACAGAGCTGTGGGAATGCTCACAGAGGAGCTGCCACATGTGAGACCACTCCGGTCCCTCAGTGCATTCTTTTGAGTCAGAAAACAGCAAAAATAAAATAAAAAAATCCAGGTCCTGCCTGCCAAGGGCTGCAAGACAAGGAGCAATGGCTCGTGATGACTTCCACCTGCTGTCCAAAGAGGCAGCTTTGCTTCCAGCAGCTCTTACACTGAGATGCTGCTTTCCCTTATCCTCGCAGCCTCCTCCAATAGGGAAAAGCAGCACAGACCCACACAGAAACTGAGATTTACCCCTCTGATGCAAAGTCCTTCCAGGAGAGCCCCTCTGGGCAGAGCCCACCCAACCCACAGAGGGGCAGCACTCAGTGACAGCCCCCAGCCCTCCCCCCCCCACTCTAACAGTGCACGCAGAGCTGTTTACCACCACTTCTATTTCTCTCCCAGTGACATCTCAGCGTTTCCCCCTTTGAAAGCCACAGGAAGTCTGGGCCGGACGGGCTGCCTTCAGCTCCGTGGGTTAAACATTATTCTGTGGGGCTGGAGGTGTGCTTGAGGGGGGGAAGCAATTCTCAGAGTTACACATTAAGAGGTCAGATCATCCACTTGTTTTTGCTTTGAGGACAGCAGGATTTGGGAGGAGAACACCAAGGGAGAAGCTGACAAGTTCTTGACTAATAATAAACCCATTTCTGTGCTTTGTGCCTTTGATGCTGGGTGAGATCTCGCACCCGATCTGCCACAAGATGTCAGGCAGATGAGCAGCAGAACCCTGATGGATCTGCCGAACCTCACGTGGTTCTCACCCTACCCTCAGTCTCGGGGCACCTTTACAGGACCCATCCAAAAGCAGCTACAAACCCAACGATCCGAGTGCAAGAAGAGGTTTGACGAGCAGCGACAGCCTCAACCCCCCCCTCAGTACAGCAGATGGGTTAAACGCAGAGGAGGCAGCGGTGGGCTCCTGCCCCGACCACACAGCCAACCCCATCCCGACATCACTGAGCTCTGGAGGAAGATGAGTCAGTGCCCAGCGTGGGAGGCAGCGCAGCACGGGGCGGCTGCTGGCACACAGCAGCTTCTGGGGAAATTCTGCTGAGTGCCCCAAGCAGCTTCGGGCTCAAAGAAGGGTGAAGAAGGGGAAGGAGAAACTCAGCTCCTCTGTAGCCCCCCTCCCCCAGTCCCTTTGGGTGCCCTACAGGGGTCACCCCTCCCTTTAGGTGCCTTCAGATACCCTACAGCAGCCCCTGCCCTCCTTCCAGGTGCCCTGCAGCAGCTGCTCCTTTCCCTTCCCACCCCCCCAGGCTCTTTCAGGTGCCCTGGCCCTGCTTGCTGTAGGGAAAATCCCCCTCGTCCTCACGTAAATCCCCAGTGCTTTCCTTTTCCTTGCACTGGGACCTTGAAGTGTCACAGCTGTCACATCCAACGTGGACACAGGCAGCCAAAAAAGTCACCAGGGAATTACAACCCAGTGCCTACAATCCCACCTGGCAGATCTGCCCATATCCCTCCAAAAAATGACCCCAAACAACAAAAAACACTCAATTGGGCAATTAAACTGAACGTGCTCTTCAAGGCTGGTCATTAATCAGGCTCTGAGCTGAGTCAGAGAGCAGCGTGTTGATGTGAAAAGAAGCTGAAAGCTCTAAAACACAAAACAGGTAGTCAGAGAGAAGGGGACTTGGGGACAGGACACAGGAACTGGAGTGACAGCACACAACAGGGACGCTCAGACCAGAGAGATGCAAAGCTGGGAAGGGGCTTTATGTCAGCACGGAACATAGGAGTGGCTCCAGTTTCTCTGTAACCTCAACACATAGAAGGGGGAAGCAGCCCAGAGTGGTGAAAATCAGACAAACTTGGGGGGGAAACTAAGCCTTCCAATACAACCTTATCTACCCCCCTCTGCTCAGACACCCCACAGCTCCAGCTGAGCCCAGCAGTGAGGGGGGCTCTGACCCACGCTTCTAGTTAAAAGCAACACCCAGAGGGATGGCTAGAAGGGACAGGATCCCCCCCAGCCTAATGAACCCCATTGTGGAAGAGGAGAATCCTTAGCACCCCCTTGGAAGGAAGTGGGGGAAGAGCTCACAACAAGAAGATAAAGGGGGTTCACATAGGACCCTGAACTGGGCAGGGGTGCACAGTGCTTCATGGGGACAGATCTGGGAAGGCAGAGCACCCCCAGAGCAAGAGCAGAGAGACTGGGAGGCAACGCAACACCAGTGCAAATACCCCCAAGCTCTGAGAGTGCCATGGGGTGACTCCAGGCCGCTGTAACCACAGGAAGTGCTAGGGAATCCCCCTCTATAATGAGGAGATCCCCATAGAAGCCCCCCAGCAACCACCAGAACTCCTCCCCCACACTCCAACAGCGATACGAGGCTGCTCCCACCACACACAGCACTCGGAGCCCACCCTCCCCAGTCCCCATAGACCCATTACCTGCACTCCCAGCGCTGCCACCCCCTCCCTCCCCCTCCGCCCCGGAGCCGCCTTTTGACGGGAACCGCCGGCTCCGCGCCCCACCCCCTCCCATGACCACGCCCCTTTCCTCGGCCACGCCCCCGCTCACCCACCAATGGCAACGCGGTGTCTCCTAGGCCACGCCCCCTAAGGGGTGGATCCGCCCTGACACCGCCTACCGTTGCCATATAAGGCGAGAAATGATCTAAGCCCCGCCCACTGTGGGCGTGGTGTGGGCTGGCGGGAAATTGCACGTGGCTGCCCGGCCCGGGGACCCCGGAAGGCGGCAGCGCGGCACCCCCCCGTTTCGGTCCAGCTTCTGCCCGTGCTGCTCCGCACCTGAGGCTTGTGGGAGCCCCGTGCACTGCCAGGAGCTTCTGGGCAGCTGCTGCTGGTTCTGCTTTGAGCTTTTGGGGTTCTGCTGCCTGGCATTTTTGGGAACACAGGCACTCTAGAAGGAGCAGTGGGGTGTGCAGTTTTGCTTCCTCCTGGCCTTCCCTCCTAGCTGCTTACCGGACAGAGCAAACTCCACCAGTACAACAGTGCCCCCCAGAAGTCACAGGCAAATCATCTCACTGTTGTAACAGCTCTTGAGGACATCCAGGCATCCTTGCAATGTTTCACCTTTGCTCTGGTGGCTTCTAGAAGCTCAGGTGTCACATGGCTCTGTCCACAGAGCTGGCAGTGCTTCAGAGGCTGCTTCCCTTCCGGAGTTCTAAGTAATAATCCACCGTGTACTGGGAGCATTCATCACCTGGCAAGTGAAATTCATTTCATTTATGCGCCTGCAGCATCTGCAGAGCTGGTCTCCATCCTCTCCCATTTTTAGGATTACACCCAGAAGAGCTGCCACTGCAGTCTGCAGTTCCTCTCCCTGATTGCATCTCTTGGAGAGTTCATGGATTTTTCTGATGCCTAGATCAGATTAAGGGCAGAAGGAGAGCTGATTCATCCCCTTCCTCCAGACCAGAGACAGAAGCATCTGCAAGTGCCCAAGCACAACTCCAAGCACAAGGATCAGTGTGGGCTCCCGGCAGTCGGGGCTGTTTGCAGCCCCCAGTCTCCACTCACCCCCATCAGAGCTGGGGCTCCACGTCCTGCACATGAACTGAGCCCGTGCAAAGCCCTCACGTGACTGGGGGTCAGAGACCTGCAGGTGGGGTATGGCTGCCCTGCAGGTCCTGGAGGTATCTGGGACTGTGCAAGCAGCCATAAGTATTGATCATCATAAGTACTGATCTCAGCCACCCCAGGTCCCCTTTTTGATGATGCAAGTCAAACCTGGAGCACAGGGATTCAATCTGAGTCATTTCAGCTCACGCTGCAGCCCCCAACCAAACCTCTCAATGTTCTGGGCACCTTACAGCCCTGCTCTGAAAACTTCCAGATATTTGTCAGCTTCTCCCTTTCCATCTTCCAAAACCTGTCCAGCAACATTTTATAAAGCAACAAGAAAGGCATCGAGAAAGTCCCTTTGTGATATTCCAGGGTTTACCAAATGTCCCCTAAACCCAAAATCCCCAGAGAAAATGAACCCAAGCGCGGGCGGCACAGCAGACAGCAATCACCGCCCTGCAGCTGCGCTCATCGAGTTCAGCAGCTTTAATTTGTGTGGGGAAAGCGTTTTGCTGAATGTTTTCAAATTGATTTAATGAGACCAATCAGTAGGAAAAAAAAAAAAAAAAAAAGATCTGGGAGAAATGAGAGTTCATTAGAGACAATTGGGTCATATAGAACTTTTTTGGGGAATGAGGAGAGCGTTGTGGCAGAGGAGACAGACGGGGATGGTGATAGGGATGGGGAAGGGAAAATGGATAGGGATGGAGATAGGGATAGAGATAAGGATAGGGATGGAGATGGGAAACGGTTAGGGATGGTTATAGGGATAGAGATGGGGATTGGGATTGGGGTAGAGGTAGGGACAAGGATGGGGATGGCTCTCATGCTTTTGGGATAGACTTGTCCCCTACATCCAGACTGGCTTTGAAGGGAAAATGCCTTTAAAACTGGAACAAAAGGGATTAAACCAGGACACCTGTCCCCTAACATGACTTCACAGTGTTTGGCACCCCCCGGACAGGACCTCACATCGAGGTTTCTCACCCATAGCTTTGAGTACAATTTCTTTCTTCCTGTGGAGATTCTCTGTTGTCTGCTACAGGGCTAAGCTCACCCTTCAGCCCACCCTTAGTGGCTCAGTGAAGGCTTCCCTCTCCCCATCCCCTCCCCAAAATGCCCTGTGTGGAGCCCATCCGTCCTCTGTTCACTTGAGGGTGATGGGATATGAGCAACTCATCCAATTAGGGAAGCAATTAGTGTGGACCGCAAGGCAGGGAGCCTCCCTCACGCCGGCGTTTTGCTCTCAGGAGGAAGAGAAGAAATGATCCATTAAGCAACGCAGAGTTGTTACAAATATTTTCTTGCCATAAATTTGATTTTTATGGTTGGAGTGATTATGAAGGGAAGGAATTTGATTTTCCATTGAGCCCACACATTTGGTGGGGCAGCAAAAAACCTGGGAGATCACAGCGGAGGCTCTGCGGGGTTATGTGAGCATCGGCTGACCCCAAAGGTCCATTTCTTTTTCTGCTTCTGTCCCAGAGATGCAGGGATTGGGGTGAGGGGGATGAATGAGCTGCTTTGATTCTGTTTTTTTCTCCTTCCCCCCACCCAAACCAATTGTATGCTCCTCTGCACCCATTTATAATTGGGGAACGGGGGAGTGGGGAGGTTGGATTTTCCCCCTTTTATCTGTGTGTCCAGAGTGCAAAGCCCCTAAAATCCCAATAAATCAATGCAGATGGATCAGCACCCCCCTCAGTGCGGAAATAAACCCCAAGGGACAACGCAGGAGAAGGAAGGGACAGTTGAGAAACGTGAATTTCTGCAGTAGCATGAGAAACCCTACGAACCTCAGAACTGCCAGTGAGAGGCAATTTCCCCCCTAAACGCTGCGTTTTGGGGTAATTTGTCTGCAGCGGTGCTTTTCCCCTCCAGCAGCAAATCCCGGTGTTGGGAGCAGCAGCTTTGAGCTCGGGGGGGGGGGGGAGCCTAGAGTTGAGCTCTTAGCAGAGGGCGAACGTAGAGCGGTGCACAGAGCGGTGTAGGAGCCGCTCTGAGCTGGGCGAGGCGACATCTAGCGAGCTTGCAGAGCAGGACAGGGCGTGCAGGGCTTGCACGGCACTGCAGCACGCTCAGAGCATTGCATGGACACGTACAGCCCTGCACAAGCATGCACGACCTTGCACTAGGATGCATGGTCTTGCATGAGCATGCACAGCCTTGCACGAGTGCAAGCAGTCTTGAGTGTTTTGCACAAGCGTTCATGGTTTGGCATTGCCTCACATTGGGACTGGTGAACCTACAGCAGTTTGGGGGCTCATACTGGGATGGGTGCCCCATAGTGGTGCAGGAAGGGTCTGTACTGGGATGGGTGCCCCCATACTGGTGTAGGAAGGGTTCATACTGGGATGGGTGCCCTGATACTGGTGTAGGAAGTGTTCGTACTGGGATGGGTGCCCTCATACTGGTGCAGGAAGGGTTCGTACTGGGATGGGTGCCCCCATACTGGTGCAGGAAGGGTTCATACTGGGATGGGTGCCCCCATACTGGTGCAGGAAGGGTCCGTACTGGGATGGGTGCCCCCATACTGGTGCAGGAAGGGTTCATACTGGGATGGGTGCCCCCATACTGGTGCAGGAAGGGTCCGTACTGGGATGGGTGCCCCCATACTGGTGCAGGAAGGGTCTGTACTGGGATGGGTGCCCTCATACTGGTGCAGGAAGGGTTCGTACTGGGATGGGTGCCCCCATACTGGTGTAGGAAGGGTTCATACTGGGATGGGTGCCCTGATACTGGTGTAGGAAGTGTTCGTACTGGGATGGGTGCCCTCATACTGGTGCAGGAAGGGTTCGTACTGGGATGGGTGCCCCCATACTGGTGCAGGAAGGGTTCATACTGGGATGGGTGCCCCCATACTGGTGCAGGAAGGGTCCGTACTGGGATGGTGCCCCCCTACTGGTGCAGGAAGGGTCCGTACTGGGATGGCTGCCCCCATACTGGTGATGGTTCCATATTGAGAAGCGCTCCCACGTACTGGTTGGGGTCCATACTGCTTCTACGCACACACCGGTGCCCAGAAGCCCGTTCCCCCCAGCGCATGCGTACTCCACCCCCAGCTCTGCGCAGCACATACGCATGCGCGAGAAGGGCCGCGTCTGCTGCGCAAAGCGCATGCGCGCACAGACACGTGTCCTCAGAACCCGCCCCGCCCCTTCCCGCGTGCGGGACCTCCCGCGTGGTTGCGGCGCATGCGCAGTGCGGAACACGCCCCTCAGCCCCACCCAAAAGGCAGGGCCGTGCGCATTGCCCTAACGCTGTGCGGCGCATGCGCACTGAGGACGCGGCACACCCGGGCGGGGCGCCGCGTTTCGTCACCGCGGGTGCGGCGCCCTCCTCAGGCCCCGCCCATTACCCCGCGGGTGGGGCGGTGACGCAGCGCCCGCTCCCCTACGCGCATTGGGCGGGGCGTCAGCGAGGGGGGCGGGGCTTGCGGGCACCGCCTCTTCCTTCCGCCCTGCGCCGGAAGTGGAGGGGCGGGGCGAGAGTGAGGCGTCGTCGTCATAGCAACGGCGGCTGCGTGGTCTTGAGGCCATTCGGCTGCGGTGGGTGCGGGGGCGCTGCGCTGGGTCGGGGGCTGCGGTCCTTTGGGGTTTTTGTGTGGGGTCCTTTGGGCTCGTTTGAGCGAAGCAGCGCTTTTTGTGGGTGTTGGTGAAGGGGGTTTGTCTCTGCGGGGGCTGTCTGTGGGTGGGCCTTTGTGGGAGGGCTTTGGGTTTGGGTTTGGTTTGGGTTTTTTTTTGAGGGGGGCGCGTTTAGGAACGTTTGGCTCCTCGGGAAACGTTTGGGGGAGCGCTGGGTGCCTCTGTGGGGTTTGTGAGGGGGTCTGAGGCCCTCTGTGCGGAGGTGTCTCTGCTGTGGGGGGGCTCTGTGGGGCTGTTCCTGGGTGGGGGCGTTCCCAATGGGAAGGACCCTGTGGTGGGGGATGGGCACCTGAGGGTGGTGGTGTTCAGATAGGAGAGGGCTGAGAAAGTATGGGGCTGTGTGTTAGGGTCTGTAGTGGGTTTGGGAGGGGTTGTTCCCCTCCTGCCTGTGGTTCAAGGTGGGGTTTCACTGTCTGCCACAAAACGCACTGAATTCTCTGCTGCTGTCTGTGCAGCTTTTCCTCCACAGCTGCTATGGGTTCTGCGCTTTCTCTGTCTGCTGACAGTGCTGCCTCCAGGCGGAGGAGGAAGGCTGATGCGGATGATGATGGTGATGATGATGATTTACTCGACAGCCGAGACCGCAATGAGGACATTGCCAAATTTCCATACGTTGAATTCACGGGTCAGGACAGCATCACCTGCCCCACTTGCCAAGGCACTGGCTGCATTCCCACAGGTGAGTGTTCTTTTTGTCCTTAGCACAAAAAGCAGAGTGCTGCAATGTTCCTTATTTACTTAAAAGGTTTGGCAATCACGTGGAGTTGGTCACTGTGTTCCTTCTGCTTTCCAGAACAGGTAAATGAGTTGGTGGCTTTGATACCCTACAGCGACCAGAGGCTCCGTCCACAGAGGACGTAAGTGTGTAGTAGAAGCATAATTAAACCTCTGCAAAGAGCAGACAGTGCTCTTCTGTCAGTGACTGCCACAGCTCAGAGCTTTATGCAGTCTGCAGCTTTTCCTTCGTCTCATGCCTTGTTTTCACTGAAGTATGCCAACAAATACAACTTAAACTTTCACTTTAAATATTTGCTGTTAAGTCCCATCGTAGGAGTGAATGTGGAAACAGTCATCCCACTCACACACTTTGTTTTTGTGCTCTTTACAGAAGCTTTTAGAAAGAAACTGCGTTCCCAACAGCACCATTAGTAGATTCTCAGAATGCTTTGGGGGAGAGAAAGATTGTTTGGTTACTCATTACCGAAAAGCGAGCTGTGTAAAGGGTGGCTGTTTTGAGCAATTTCAGATATGAAAAATGTTAGAGCAGCACTTCTGTGTCTCTTTTAGGGAAGAGCAGATGTGCTTGGTTTTGCTGACAAGTTTGGGTTTCGGATACAAGATGTCTTGCAGTTGCAGATGCTGTGTTAGGGCAAAGGCTGTGACCCATTTCCTGTCTGTTCCAGGAAGCTCTATGTCCTCCTGTCGGTGCTGCTCTGCCTTCTGATCTCAGGGTTGGTCGTTTTCTTCCTCTTTCCACACTCTGTCCTGGTGGATGATGGAGGCATTAAGGTGGTTCAAGTGTGGTTCGACAGGAAGAACTCTGTTGTCCTTCTTGCCATCACGGTAAAGTTTTTGTGCATCCCTGTTCTTGAGGGGACAAATCCTGTGCTGAGCTGCCAGGAATGTTATTGCTACCTGTGTCTCCCTGCTGTCCTTCCAGGCCACTTTACGGATCAGGAATTCCAACTTCTACTCAGTGACAGTGGACAGTCTGACTAGTCAGGTGCAGTACATGAACACCGTGGTGGGCAGCCAGCAGATCACCAACATCTCCAGCATCCAGCCACTAAGTGACAAGCAGGTATTTGTCCTTATTTGCCTTTGCAGTGTGTATTGTAAGCATCACTAAATCATGTGTGGAACTGGTGTGGTATCTCAAGCTGACTTGAGGGCACTGTATCTGTGCCTTGAAGCTTTGCTTAGCAAATAGTCTCCTGGCTATGCTCTTTGCACAGCAGCTGAAATGCAATGTAATGCAGGAAATACTCTGACGGGGTGTTTTGAAGCGAGTAGCCAAACTGCAAGTGAATGTATTTTTGTCTTACAGGTGAATTTCACAGTGAAGGCGGAGATGGGAGGACCTTTCTCCTATGTGTAGTAAGGATTTACTGGTTTTTGTGTATAGTAGGTTTGAGCTGCTCTAGTTATTGCTTGCTTTGGAAATGACTTGCTTTCTGCTAACTTTCTGGAAAACAACCATTTGCTAGAAATGACTTGAAAGGCCACTTTGTCAGGATGTTGTGTTGGGGTTTTGGACGTTGAGTTATCACCAGAGGTAAAACTACACCAGAAGATTCCAAGAAGTGCAGTCATTTCTGCTAGGCTGCTTAGCCTGTGCTGACCACTTTCTCTCTTTTGATCTCTTCCAGTTTCTTTTGCACGTTTCCCAAGGTGAAGGTGCATAATATAGTCATCTTCATGAGGTAGGTTTAGCTCTGCTCCTGACTCAAAATGGAACTGGTGCCGCAGCAAGTCTGGGGCACACAGAGAAAACTGTGCTCAGCAAGCATCCCAGCCTGGTTCACTGTGTCAGCTTTAATCCAGGCCAGGTGGCACAGGCAGGTAAAATGTAAGATTGAGTGGAAGAGAAGATGCCAGGTGGCTCTGAATGGAGCTTCTGCATGATGGATGCTGTGTTCTGGGGTTTGGCTCAGCAGCTCTGCTCACCACTGCGATGAGCACTGCTGGGTAGGTTTGCTAAACCTGAGAAAATCCCTTGTTTTAGAGGGGGCACTTAAGAGATAACCGTGAAGCCCACTGATTGCATTTAATGGAGGGATCTACCCATGGCCCTGTCCCCACTGAGCTGCTCTCCTTTCCCTCAGGACGTCGGTGAAGCTCTCCTACATCGGCCGCAGGACGCAGAGCTCCGTGGAAACGTATCACTACATCGACTGCAGCACCAACTCCACGGCCGACCTGCCCCCTCTGCCGGCCCCCTCCGGGCACAGTGTGGCTCTGAGCAAACCCTGAGCTCACTGCTGTGTTCTGAGGGTGGTGATGGTGCAGATGGATTTCCCTGGTGAAATATGAAACGCGTAGCTGTAGAAAAAGAACTTGGAAATGGAAGCAGAAGGACTGCGAGTGGCTTTAGGAGAGACTTGAAGGCTCTGGGTCCCTTTTGCACTTTGCAACCTGCAGCTGGGCTGCACTGCTGGCCTGTCCCTGACATCCTTGGTGTTCATGTACAAGGCCTGACTTCCTCTTGAGTTCTTTAACTGTTTTTTTTGTGTGGAACTGAGGGTTTGAGCTCCGTGCTTTGGGGTCCGAGGATCTCAGAGATTTAGATTTGAGTTCTGAAGTTTAACACTCTGCTCCTTTCAGGGCAAACTAGCTAGTTCTGTGTGATTTATCCCAGTTTAGTTTGGTGGCAGCCTGTCACTGGCATCTTTCAGAGCAGAACTTGATAAAAAGGGATAATTCTCTGCCAGGAGTGCACAGGTGAGGTGTTCAGGCTTTCACCTATGTAACCTGCACTAGTAGGAGGAAAGGGAATTGAAACCACAAAAATATTTTCTCCTTTGCTGGCAGCTGAAGCTGCCTCCAGAGACCCGATACCAAAACACCCGTCTTAATGAGGACGGCCTCATTAAGCAGGGTGCTGTTGGTGTGGGGAAGGGTCCCTGTGGCTTTGACCCTCTGATCTGTGCTGCTTGGGGCGTGTGGCATTCAGCAGCTGTGAGTTCCCTGGTGTTGAACCCAGGGGAGGTGCAGCTCAGTGCTGCTTTGTGTTTGTGCCTGCTGCGAGTGAGCACAGACCTGAACTGATTTTGTTGAAGATTGGGGAGTTTTGTGTTTCAAAGACTCACCTCGCCGGAGCCGATCGTTCCCAAAGGATGGCAAAGCAAACAAACCTGATGCTGCAGTTCAGCAGGCTGCAGTTCTGCAAGTCTGCTTGCTGTGTTTGCAGCTTGGAGAACTTTGTTCTGCTTTTGCCCTTTCTAGTTTTTCTGGAACCACATCACTGCAGCCTCCTGTGTTTCCTCTGTGCGCACCCTATGCTGTTCTCCATCCATCTCTATGTGGAAAAAAGTGACCAAAGGGAAGTGGCTCTGGTGTTTTTTCAATGAAGGAGGCTTTCTTTTGTGCAAGTGTGAAATAAAAATGCCCTTTGTTTTTTTTTAAGAGGTGGAGTGTCTTCCCAGCAGAGCTTCTAGAGCTGAAGTCTGCCTATTAAAGGAGGGCTGTGTGCTGAGTGGTGCCTTTACCTGGAAACTGAGGAAATACTGTGTCTGTGTCCTGTGGAAATCAACCTTTTGTCCCAGAGGGAGTGCTCAGTGTCGTGACTGGCATCGTGTCACCTTTTGCCTGAATGTCCCTTGTCTCCTGCTGGTGATCTGGGGGAATGAGGGCTGAAATCCTCCCCAGCAGAGCAGCCCTCCCAGCACCTCCGTTCCCATGTAGGGTTTGGGTTTATGGACCTCAGCTGTGCAGCTGTCACTGCACGGTCCCCATCTCATCACGAGCTCCTCACACCGTGCTGATGAACCCCTATCAGCATCTAACTGTGCTGAGTTGAATTTTCTGTAAGGAAGCTATAGGAGTCACACGCTCTGCCCTTCCTCGTCCTGCTGGCTGAGCTTCCTGGTGGCCCCCAACCCTTTGCTGTGGTGCTTTGGCTGCAGATAACAGATGCTCTCCTGCTCCCTGGGGCCAGGTCCTAAAAGGAGAGCTCAGAAGGCTGCCTGTGGGATCCCCCATCCTGCTGCTTATCCGAGCAAGGGAAACAGCTTTTGGGACATGGAGAGCCCTGGTAATTGGGGGTGCCCTCTGGGTCATGTGGCACTTGGCCTTATAAAGGGCGTTTATTTTGGAAAATCCTTCTTAATCCCCCAATCCTTTCTAATGAATTTCTTCTGCCAACGTTTCTTGCAGCTCCCAGCCCTGGAAAGCTGCCTCAGGTGCTTTGGCTGCAGCATTGCCAGCTGCCAGCACTTAAAACTGAGACCAGGGCCCCAAAGTAGCATTTCTTTAAAGGGGTTTTGAATCCTTTCAAGTCATAATTTCTCTTAATGAAGGACTGCTATCAGCTGGTGCAAAAAGCTGACCTGTAACAGCAGTGCTGTGGTGAAACCTGTGGGCCAGCAGCTCTCATGGGGTCACTGGGCTAATTTTCTTGAAGATAGTTAAAAACAATTAAACCACTGGGGCTTTCCCTCTAATTAACAAACTGCTCAAGAGCAGCATTTACATATGTCGTGTTTTAATAAAGCTTAAAGGCAGAGCTGCTTTATTACAAGGAGTCCATGTGTGCACCCCATGGCCATGAACTCTTCCACTCTCAGTTCTGCAGAAGCTGCCCTTAAATTTTATGTGCACAAAACGGGACACGAGGAAGGAATGTCAGAGGGATTTTCTTTTCTTTGTCTGAAGGATTTGTTTAGTCGTGCTTTCTTCCCCTTTCCATCTCTCTTAACCTGTAAGTCTTGAGCTCTGACCCCAAACCCTTAAAGGGGGGCGAAGGGAAGGGGTTGGACAGCAAACAAACACAAAAAGGACCCGCACAGCTACTTTTACTTTCCACCAAAAGTTTTTTTTTTTTTTTTGTTTTTATATCAACTGATGTTAAAAAATACAGACTTGTTTTACAAGAATAGCACCATTTCTGTTGTATGATACATTAGCACTCCTGCTGTGATACACGGGGAGGGGAGGGGATTCGCGATACCTGCGTTTGCCAGATCCCTTTGTGGGGAGGGGCCGAAATACCTGCCAGATCGATTCCCACCTCCACCCGACCGAAAAAAATAGGCCTTCCAGGAAGGCAATAAATAAATAAGCCCATGGTTTTATGTCGCAGTCTGCCCGGTGACGGCGCTGGAGGGTCTCGAAGGGGAGCACGGGGTCGTGCCATCCGTTCAGTGCAGAAGTTGTGATGGGAATGTACGGGTCCTCGGGGTGGGATTGGTTTGATTTTATGGTATTGGGCTGGATTCCTTTTTTTTTAAAAAAAAAAAACAAAACAAAACCCAACAAACAAACAAACAACAAACACACAAATAAAACAACTCTTTTTACAAGAAGCAGACTGGGCCAATATCCACGCCAAACTCCTGCTCGGCTCCGCCAATGTCCATAGGTGCAATATCTACAATGGGCAGGCGCGAGGTCTTCTGCGACCGGTACTCGATGACAGTCTTGCCCCATTTGCCAGTGTGTTTCTGGGGAGAAAAAGGGGGCAGGGATGCTGTCAGCTGCTCCTGCCCCATCCCCACAGCCTCAACCCCACCTCCCCATCTACACCTTTCTTTCGCAGGCGCCCAGCAACCTACCGTGCAGCCGTCCTCCAAGACGCTGTAGGTGAACCTGCTGTTGCCCTCAGCTCTGATCTCCACGTCATTGGATCCCTGGATGAGGATGGCTTTCTTCAGGTTGCCCGTCTCCTCGTCCATGTAGGCGATGCTGTTCTTGCAGTGGTAGGTGACGTTCTGGGAGCCCTCGGTGGACAGGAGGCGCAGGAAGGTCATCTGGATGCTGGCGGTGTTGGGGGACAGGTTCTCATCGCCGTAGCTAAACTGGAGGGAAGAGGTGAGGAGTTAAAGCCTGCAGGCATCACGACCACCTTAGTCACAGGAGCTTTTTGGGAAGACTTTCATACTTCAGGTTCCCAGCTGGCTGAAAAAAAATCATGGAATGGTTTGGATTGGAAGGATCCTTAAAGGTCAAAAAACCAATAGAATAGCAGAATAGTTGGGTTACAATGGTCCTCGAAGATCACAGAACCATGGAATGGATGGATTGGAAAGGTCCTTGAAGATCACAGAACCATGGAATGGCTGGGTTGGAAGGGTCCTTAAAGATCACAGAAGCATGGAATGGCTGGGTTGGAAAGGTCCTTAAAGATCACAGAACCATGGAATGGCTGGGTTGGAAAGACCCTTAAAGATCACAGAAGCATGGAATGGCTGGGTTGGAAAGGTCCTTAAAGATCACAGAACCATGGAATGGCTGGGTTGGAAAGGCCCGTAAAGATCACAGAACCATGGAATGGCTGGGTTGGAACGGTCCTTAAAGGTCACAGAACCATGGAATGGCTGGGTTGGAAGGGTCCTTAAAGATCACAGAACCATGGAATGGCTGGGTTGGAAAGGCCCTTAAAGGTCACAGAACCATAGAATGGCTGGGTTGGAAAGGTCCTTAAAGATCACAGAACCATGGAATGGCTGGGTTGGAAGGGTCCTTAAAGCCCACCCATGAGCTAGTTGCCCTCTGTACATCAGGATACGCAGGATCTGACCCAAAACCCAAACTCAATGCCTGAGAGCATTTTCCCAATGCTCCCTGAGCTCCAGCATCTCGGGGCTGTTCCATGCCCAACACCCTCTGGGGCAGAACTTTTTCCTAACACTGCTGTAGGGCCATAAGGGGTCATAAAGGGCTTTAGGGCCGAGAGGCCTCCCCTCATCCTCATCTTTTCTGGGCCAAACAGAGGAAGCTCAGCTGCTCCATCCCATCCTTTTCCTTTGATTTGTGAAGCTAAACTGACCCAACTCTATGCCTTCAAAATCACCCTCTAAAACTTCATTAAAATCCATCAACATAACTTCAAGGAAGGACAACCCAGGTGGGATCAATCCTCCAAAAGGACGCCTGGGGGACACCTACGTGGAAACCGCCGTTGATGGTCTCTGCAAACCAGACGTGCTTCTTGTCCTTTGTCTTGCTGGTCCACCAGTTCTTCTTGGGGATGCTGCTGGGGGTCGGGTAGACGCAGGTCTCGCCCGTCTCCATGTTGCAGAAAACTTTGATGGCGTCCAAAGTGCAGCCCTGGTTCGGGTCAATCCAGTAATCTCCTGCAGCGGGGAGGACAAATGGAATGTTCATGGGGTTGGGGAGGTCGAGGAGTCATTAAGACCTCAAAGGTCACCTCAAAGTCTAAATGTCCGCCCAGCACCACCGTGCCCACTGATAGAAGCACAGAGTCATTACGACTGGAAAAGACCTCTAAGATAGGTCCAACTGCTGCCTCATCCCCACTAAGCCACATTCCCAAGTGCCACAGCTCAACAGCTCCCCAACACATCTGGGAACAGCGACTGCCCCACCTCCCTGCGCAGCCCAATCTGGTGCCCAAACACTTTTATGGAGCAGAAACCTTTCCTAACATCCGACCTGACTGCAAGGATGCTGGGGATGCTCTTCTTTAAGGAGGAGGGGAGGATGGGAGAGGCAGACACGGAGCTCTTACCGCTCTTCCAGTCGGGATGGCAGAGTTTGATGTCGCGGCAAGTCCTGGCTGGGTTCTTCTTGGAACCCTCGGGGCTGCGGATGCTCTCGATCTGGTTGTTGAGGGATTTGAGCGTGGCGTCCACCTCCACGTCGTGCTGCCGCAGCCCTCCTGCCGCCTCGTCTGCCCTCATGTAGCGGATGGGGTCGGGGCCCTTCTCTGTCTGACCCAGTCCGGCAAAAGCTGACATGTCGATGCCGGTGCCCGGAGGGCCGGGAGGACCGGGAGGACCGGGGTTTCCAGGAGGACCCTATGGGAGAAGGAAGCGATGCTGACGGGCTGCTCTGTGAGCTGGACTCCATTCCCTGCCTCCCCACACTGGGACTCACCGCAGGGCCAGGTTCACCACTCCGTCCGCGGGGACCGGGAGGACCGATGGGGCCGGGCATGCCGTTGGAGCCATCTTTGCCAGAGGGGCCGACGGGACCAGGGGGACCCTAGGAGAGAGCCCCAAAATGGGGGTTGAAGGCATTGCGAGACCTCAGGGCAGGGAAGACGATGGGGAGCCGTTAACTCCTGGTGCTAACGAGCAATCAGGAGCTAACAGAGGCTGCAGGTGCCCAGGGAGGGCACTGCTGCTCCTTCCCCTTTCACCACCCCAAACACCACTGCCAGGACTTACTCTGGGACCAGAGGGACCAGCGGGACCGGCAGCACCTTGGTCTCCAGAAGGGCCCTGAGGAGGAAGCCAGGGTGGTCACAGCTCTGTGGTCAGCACATCAGCCCTGGCAGAGCCTCGGTGGCCACAGAGACCCCAAAGGAGCCGCATCCTACAGGGGGGCTCAGCGCTCCCCAAATCAACTTACGGGTGGTCCGGGCAGACCCTGCAGACCGGTGAAGCCGCGGTGGCCCTTCAGCCCTCTCTCTCCAGCCTCTCCTGTCTCACCTTTGTCACCACGAGGCCCTTGGGGACCCTGAAGTGGGGACAGGGTCGTGTTGGACTCAGGGCAGGCAGAGCCCTGCCCGGCACACAGCACCCCACACTTTGCACGTGGGATGTGCTGATGTGCTCAGCATCACTCACCGGCATTCCTCGAGCTCCAGCAGGACCAGAGGGACCCATGGGCCCTTGTGCACCCTGCAGGGAGAAAAAAAAAGGACATCAGAAGGTGCCAGCGACCTGAAATACCCCCTCAAAGCCATGAATTTGGGATTTCAGGGGTGTCTGAATCAGTCCCTCCCACCATATCCCAAATCCAAGCAACAGTGACAACCAGCAGCTGTCTGTGCCTCAAAGCATCTTTAAATGCTCTCAGCTGGAGCACTGGAACAAGGAACAAACCTCGAGGGGAATCACAGCAGATTTTCAGCCATAATGAGACCCTAAACCCTAAACCCTCACGCAGCACTCACCGTCTCGCCTCTGTCTCCTTGTTTTCCAGTGGGACCAACAGGACCAGGAGCACCGGGGGCTCCGGGTGCACCAGGGGCACCCACAGGGCCGGTCTCACCACGATCACCCTGTGAGCAGAGGGTGGGAAGGTCAGATCTGTGCAGAACCCCATGGCTTTTGGCACAGGGATAGTGAGCGCTCATGGGGCGCACGTGGCAAGCTCACCTTCACGCCAGCTGCACCATCCCTGCCAGGGGGTCCGTCAGCACCAGGGTTGCCCTAGGAGGAAAAGAGGATGTTATAACCCTGGGGTGGAGCAGCATTTGTGCACAGTCTCCTTTCAATGCTGGAGAAAAGACAGCAGGGAGCTCCAGGAGCTGAGTTGTGCCATGAGGTCGGTGATGCCCGGTGCTGGTGTGATGATGCTGGGGTTTTGCTTACCTCACGCCCGGGTTCTCCAGCAGGACCTGTCAGCCCAGGGGGGCCCACGGGGCCGGGGGGACCTCGATCGCCTGCAGAGCCAGGAGCTCCTTGCTTTCCAGGTTCTCCCTGAAAGAGGGGAAAAAAGTGCATGAGTGGGAGAGACCCCAGTGCAATCCCTTCCCCATTTTTTATGGCTCCCAGACCCCTCTGCAACAAATAACCACCAATGGTTTTCCTGCCCCAGCTTTCAGCCTTGCACCAGCGGCTCCTGGTGGGGAAAAGGAGCTTTGCAAAACCCCAAACCACCTGGAAACGGTGTCCCCACAGGCTGCACCAAGGGGCTGGAGGTCCCTGAGATGGGCTCCAGAGCATTGCAGCCCCCACGTATCTGCAGCCCCCACGTATCTGCAGCCCCCACGTATCTGCAGCCCATAGGATTCAGTGCATCCGAATGAGAGTGACCCACTCACCGATGGCCCTGGCAGTCCAGGGAAGCCTCTCTCACCACGCTGTCCTGGGAGACCCACGATACCACGCTGTCCTGCCAAGCCTTGAGGCCCGGGGGGGCCGTCGGGACCCTGCAGGGCAGCAGAGAGGGGGATCAGACCCAGAACAATGGCACCATGCAGTCAGGGGGTGCACAGAGGGAGGAGACCCCCGAAATCCTCACCGCGGGGCCGTCCTCGCCGGGTTCGCCCTTCTCGCCGGGGGGGCCAGCAGGGCCTTGGAGGCCAGGGTCTCCAGCACGGCCAGGGGGGCCAGCATCACCACGAACACCCTTGGGGCCATCTTTGCCAGCAGAGCCAGGGGGTCCAGGGGGGCCTGGGTTACCCTAAAGGGAAGGAAAGCAGCGTTGGTGCAAACCAGAGGTGGCCAATCTTCATCACCCACATCACAGCGCTGCTTGGCTGGGGAGCTCTGTTCCTTAGAAAAGCTCTTTTCTATCATCGGAATGGCCAAAAGTATCAAAGACCTGAGGAAGAAAACCCCAGATGCCCGTGTAGGGACACAGTGCCCCCTCCAACACGCAGCACAGCGAAGCAGCACTCAAACCCCAGGAGGGGGCAACCCCAGAACCCCCCCAGACTCACATTAGGGCCAGGCGGTCCCACGCGGCCGGCGGCTCCGGGGAATCCTGTGGCTCCCTGGGGAGGGAATCACAGAATCACAGTGAACAGAGGGAGAGGAGAAACAAGGCTCAGACACAGCTCAGCCCCATGGTCACCCCTTCCCCATCCTGCAGCCCACCCCTCTGATACTCACAGGGGGACCCTGAGCCCCGCGAGCTCCTTTGGGACCAGTGACACCAGTTGGACCCTGGGAAGGAGAGAAAAACAGGTTACAAATACGAACGGGAGCTGCAATGTGCCTGCATTGGGGCTGTGATGTCCCAAATTTGGGGGTTTGCCCCATTTTGGGGCTGTACCTGGGGGCCAGGAGCACCAGAAGGACCTTGGGGACCGGGAGCGCCGGCGTCACCCTTCTGCCCGGGCTCTCCCTGCTCGCCTTTGGCACCGGGTTGTCCGTCGGCACCCTGATGGGGACAGCAGCCACCGTGAGTGGGGTGAGGACACGGGGTGATAACACAGGTGTGTGATGGGGGCTTTGGGGTGAAACACTCACCGGGGGACCAGCAAATCCAGCAGGACCAGGGGCACCGGGCTCGCCACGCTCGCCCTAACGGAGAGAGATGGGGGAGGTTGATAAGGGAGCTGATGGGGGTTTAGGGTTATGGTTCGAGGCACCCAGGGGCTGCAGACGTTGTGCTTACAGGGGCTCCACGGGCACCGGCAGCACCAGATGGACCAGGAGGGCCGGATTCACCCTGGAAAAGAAAAGATGGAGAGGTGGAGGCACTGGGGTCATTCCATGAGGCGCAATGTGGGGCGCTGTGATGCTGCTCTCACCTTCTCGCCGTTGGGGCCAGCGGGACCAGGGGGACCAATGGGACCTGTCAGACCCTATGGGAGAGAGACAGATGAGGACGTGGTCTCTGTGAGCATCCTTTGCCAGCCCACCCCATGGCCATGTCCCACTTACACGTGCGCCATCCTTGCCCGGAGCTCCCTCGGGTCCTTTCTCACCAACATCTCCCTGTGGGATGGGATGAGTGTGAGCCGAGCTGAGACCTGATGTCACTCAGGACACTTATGGGATGCATCACCTTACCCGATCACCCTTGGGGCCAGCGATGCCAGCTGCTCCTCTCTCACCAGGCATTCCCTGTAGCCCTGGGGGACCCTGGGCACCATTGGGGCCAGCTGGACCGGTTGCACCCTAAAAGCAGAGCAGCGATGCGGTCACTCCGATGGCATCACGGATCCGTGGTGGTGGCACTGTGCCACCCACCCTCTGTCACCCACCTTGGGTCCATCAGTGCCAGGCGTTCCAGGCAGCCCACGGGGACCCTGCAGCCCTTGGGCACCGGGAGAGCCGCGTTCACCAGGGAATCCACGTTCACCCTATGGTGGGGGGAGAGAATCAGAGAGAAGCCCCCTGAGGCCACGGTGAGGAAGACAATGGCATTGTCCTCAGGACAGAGGGCACTGCATCCATCCCAGGTGGGACTGGGGTGAACTGGGAGGAAAGAGGACACTGAGCCACTGGAACTGTGAAGATCTGATGGCTTTGGTGGAGTTGTTTGGATTCTGCTCCCCCCTGAGGCCCCCAAACCTTCTGTGGGACAGGAGGATCCCTGTCCCCGAGCAGGGAGATGAGCAATACTCACTCTGGGACCAACAAGACCGGGGGCACCAGCTTCTCCGGGAACACCCTGCAGAGAGGAGGGGAGAGCCAGGAGTCAGCACTGGGGGGAGTCAGTGCTGGGGGGGGGTCAGAGAGAGCTAAGCCCCCCTTGCAGCCCAGGGATGAATGGCCTCACCTGGTCTCCGGGTTTGCCGCTCTCTCCAGGGGGACCTGGTGGTCCGGGCAGTCCCTGTTTGGGGACAAGGAGAGGTGTTAGGGGGGTGCCCACCTGCATCACCCCAACCCCTCCCCCCCCGCGTGTCCCCACTCACCTGGAATCCGGAAGGACCGGGGGCTCCTTGCTCTCCTCTCTCACCCACAGGACCCTAAAGGAAGGACAGCAGTGATGCAGTGATGGCTCTGAGACACCCCCCTCCTCCCTCCTGGATTCACCCCTTTGCAGCCCCTCACCCACCCCAAGATTCAGGACAAAATCAAAATCACACCGGGGTGGGGGAGCTGGGACACAAAATCCCCACACTTCAGCACTGGGGGTTTTGCCCCCCCTGTATCCCCAGCATCCCTCGGGTCGTCTTCCACCCAGACTGGGGGCTACATCCCCCCAGCCCCACATTTCAAACATCTGTCCCCAAAAAGAGAAGCAGTGACACTCACTGCAGGTCCAGGTGGTCCAGCAGCTCCTGTCTCCCCATCCTTGCCAGGAAGACCCTGCAGAAGAGAAATCCCCAGCACTCAGCCCTGTGCCTCAGTTTCCCCACCCGCACACAGAGCACAGTGCAGGGGAAACCCCAAAAGGTGATTTTATGGGGTCGAAGTGGCAGAAGGAGCTCACCCGCAGTCCTGGGGCACCAGGCAGTCCTTTCTCTCCAGCTTTTCCAGGCTCACCCTACAGGGAGGACAGAGGATGGGATCACATCTGTATGGACCTTCACTGCTCCATTTTGGGGCAGAAAATGGTCAATACTCACATTAGCACCTTTGGGACCGGGGAAACCCATCACACCAGGCTGCCCACGAGCACCCTGAGGGCCGGGAGGGCCGGGGCGGCCATCCTCTCCAGGAGCACCCTATATGGGGAGGGGGACATCAGCGTGGGTCACAACAGCCACCCCCAACCCCCCCTTCCCCCACCCCATGGAGCATCACTTACAGTCGGACCGACTTTGCCTTGAGGTCCCGCATCACCAGGGCGGCCGGTGAGACCCTGAGGGGGAAGGAAGCAATGGGGGCTGCAGCAGGTGGGGGCCCCCAGTTGGGAGGGGGACACACTGGGAGCCCCTGTCCTGCCCAGCTCCAGGGCTGAAGTGGAGCTGGGATGAAGGCACAGGGGGCTGCGTGCCCTTTAAGAGCTTCTTTAGTAACCCCAAGGAGCATCTTTGGTAACCCCAAACTTAACTCATCCCAAATGCATCCTGTCACCCCACAGAGAACGTTAATTAGCACCAAAGAGCACCTTCACCATGGATGCACTGTAACGAACCCCACCTGCACCATAACTACTGTAAGTGCATCTCAGCTGCTGCCAAAGTTCACCCTGATTAGAGCCAAAGAGCAACTGAACCACCCCCAAAGAGCACCTTCATGACAAGGCTCTTCTTGGCTAAAACCAAAAGAATCAACCCCAAAAGCTCCTTAACCAACCCCAAATATTCTGTAACAAACCTCAAATGTTCCCTAACCAACCCCAAATGCTCCTGAATCAACGCAAATACTCCTTAACAAACCCAAAATGTTCCCTAACCAACCCCAAATGCTCCTGAATCAACGCAAATGCTCCTTAACAAACCCAAAATGTTCCTTAACCAACCTCCAACCTCCTCAACCAACCCCAAATGTCCCCTAACCAGCTGCAAAACCCCCTGAACTGCCCCCAAACCCCTCCTCACTGACCTCAGCAGCCTCCACCACCACCCCACATCCTTCTGCCACACCTGAGCCCCCCAGTACCCCCACCCCAACCTCCCCCCCTATGGGGAGGAGGCTCTGTGCCCCCCCAGCTCTCACCCTCGCTCCGGGCAGCCCAGGCTCTCCGGGACGTCCGGGGTCACCGGTGGCACCTTTGGGACCGGCGAGACCAGCGGGGCCGCGTTCACCTGGAGCACCCTGTGTGGGGTGGGAGGAGGGCACAGGTTGGGAGGGGGGGGCACAGGGAGCTGGCACTCCCTATAGGACCCCCCACCTTCCCCATAACCCCAAGATCCCACCTTGGGTCCGGCCAGCCCGTCCTGCCCGGGGAATCCACGATTGCCAGGAGCGCCCTATGGAGGAAGAAGAGGGGCAAAGTCAGGGCTGGTTGTTGGGTTTTTTTGGTTTGTTTTCTTTTTTAAGGTGGGGGGCAGCACTCTGCACGCACCCTTTCTCCGGGGGGGCCCACAGGGCCAGCGGCACCAGGTTCACCACGAGCTCCTCTCTTGCCTTCCTCGCCAGCCGGCCCGGGGGCACCTTGGGGTCCTGCGGGGCCCTGAGGAAGAGGAGGAAAAGGGGTCAGAGCAGCAAACCAGGACGGGTTGGGGGCTGGGGTTCAGCTCGCAGCTCCCCCCCACCCCCCCCCAACCAAAACCCCCCATCTCCGGGGGTCCACACGGTGCCGCATGTCACGACGGCGCCGGGGCTCAGCGGCCCCATAGTGGGAAGCGGCCCCACGCATTGAGGTTGGTTAATGAAGCGATGGGGGAATGTCCCCGGCCCCGGGGCCGAGGGGGGGGCACAGCGCGGCCCTAACACAGAGCCTATTGTTCCCCCTCCACCCCCCGCTGCAGGAGGGGGGACGCTGCCCCTCGAGGGGCCTCGTTAGGGGAAGAGGTTCGTTAGAGACGCGGCCCCGCAGCGGGGTCCTCCCCAGATGGCGGGGGCTGGATGGGCCCCCCCAAAACTCACCGTCTCGCCCTTCGGTCCTTGCTCGCCCTTGAAGCCTGCGATGCCGGGTTCACCCTGGGGGAAGAGAGGGAGGTGGGCAATGGGCTCTCAGTGCCCCCATCGTGGTCGCCATCTCTCAACCCCAGCCCTGTTCCCATCCCAGTTCCCATTCCTGGCCCCATTCCCATCCCATCCCCATTTATATCCCTATCCCATCCCCATCTCTCCAACACTTTTCCTGCCCCTACCCCTATCTTCACCCCTATCAGCATCCTTGTCCCCATCAAATCCCTGTCCCCATGCCTTTCCCATCCCCATCTGCACTCCATCTCTGTCCCCACGCTGTCCCTGTCCCCCATCCCCTTTCCTGCTCCCCAGTTTTGTTCCCATCTCTATTTCCACTCCATCACTGCTCCCATTTCATCGCCATCCGTATCCTTGTCTCCATCCCTCTCCCACTCCTGTCTCCATCTATTGCCAGCTGTGTCCCCATCCTCATCTCAATCCCAAACCATAGCCGTCCCCTTCTCAATCCCCATCTTATTCTCCAGCCCCATCCCTTTCCTATCCCCCATTTCCCACATCCTCAACCCTATCCTTCTCCCCATCACCATCCGTGTCCCCAGCCCTTTCTTCATCCTCTTTCTTGTCCCGATACCCACGTGCCCATCCCATCCCCATCCCATCCCCATCCCATCCCCATCCCATTCCCATCTCATCCCATTCCCATTCCATCCCACCCCAATCTCATCACCCACCCCATTCCCACCCCATCCCATCCCCAGTGGCCCCTTTAGGGACAAGAAAAGGGTTTCCTGGGAGCGACCGTGGGGCACTTGGGGAGGGGGCAGAGAGGGACCCCCAGCAGGGTCCTGCACGGGGGCGTGTCCTGCGATGCGGTGGGCGGGGCATGTGAAAAAGTGGGCGGGGCTACCCCACAGTGGGCGTGGTCAACCGGCAGTGGGCGGGGCCTCACCCGCGGTCCCCATGTGGGGTCTCAGGGGGTCTCTTACCGTCTGTCCTTTGGGTCCCAGTGGTCCGGTGGCACCTTGGGGTCCGGGGGGGCCGCGCGGGCCGGGGAATCCTGGAGCGCCTGCAATGCCTGGGGCGCCCTGCAGGCAGACAGCAGCCATCAGGGGGGGCACAGCATGGCCCCATGGCCATTAACGGCCCCATGTCCCCCAGCATCCCACAGCATCCTGCCCATGACTCCATGGCCCCCAGCATCTCCTGGCTCCCAGTCCCCCCACCAGTCCCACACATCCCCCAGCCCTCATCATCCCCCCAGCCCCCCAGCATCTCACAGTGATCCCCGCATCCCCACAACCCCCAACGCCCCCACATCCCACACACATTACACATCCCCCCTACAGCACCTCCAGTGTCCCCAGAATCTTCACCACACCCCCCAACTACCCCCCATCTCCCAGCATCCTTACGACACCCAGCATCCCCACGTGTCCCACCAGCTCCATCCCAGCTCCACCCCAAATGTTCCGGGACCCCTCCCCCCTTCCCACCCTGGTCCATACTCACCGCTGAGCCCTTGGCACCGGGGATGCCGTCAGTCCCAGGGTTACCCTAAAAGAAGAAGAGTGAGGTACGTCTCTCTCCCCGTGCCTCAGTTTCCCCATCCCCAAGCACAGGATAACCCCTCTGCTGCTCAGACCCCCCCCACACACACACTCCCCACAGCTCCCAAGCCAAGGGGGATGCCACGAGGATGGGACATCCCAGGGATGTGACACCAGTGGGGACACTTACGGGTGCGCCAGCGGGGCCGGGAGAGCCGGGGGTGCCGGATTCGCCGCGGGGTCCTTGGGCACCCTCGGGACCCCGTGCGCCAGTGGGGCCAGCTTCACCCTGGGGGGAGAGAAATGGGGTGAGACGGGGCACCATGCCTCAGTTCCCCCCCCCCCAATCCTCCCCACATCCCTCTGCTCACCCCTTACCTTCGAACCGGGGGCTCCGGGGAAGCCGGGGGCTCCAGCAGGGCCGACGGGTCCCTGGGGGGACAGAAAAGTGTGGGGGGGCTGCCCAGGCTGGGGGGGCTCCCGAAGAACCCCTATGGGGTTCAGCAGAATGTTGGGGTGTGAGGTCAAAGCAGCCCCATACTTACAGGGGGTCCAGCAGGGCCAGGGAGACCATCATTGCCACGAGCACCCTGGGGGGAGACGGCAGTCACGGGGGGGGTCACAGCAGACTGATCCCCCCCCCCACAGCCCCGTGCCATAGGGCCACTGTCACACTCACCGCAGCGCCGGAGGGGCCGGGACGTCCTCGCTCTCCAGGCAGCCCACGGGGTCCCTGCCGGGGTGGAGGGGGCACAGTGCAGAGGTTATGGGGTCTGACCCACCATTCTGTGCCTCAGTTTCCCCTATGCCCATCCCCTACACTCACCATAGGGCCGGGGGAGCCGTTCTCACCCGGCGAACCAGATTCACCCTATATGGGAAAAAGGGTCGAGAGAGGGTGAGCCCGGGTTGGGGTACACATCCCCACACCATGGAGGTGGTCGCCCCCCACTCACCTTGGCTCCGGGAGCCCCAGCTTCTCCTTTGGCACCATCCAAACCGGGGTAGCCCTGGTTGGGGGGAGAGAGGCAGAAACAATGTTATGGGGGGGCACAGTGGGATATAAGTGATGGGGGGCTGTGTGGGGTGGGGGGCACTCACTCGGTGGCCTTTTACTCCAGGGAGACCAGGAGTCCCAGGGAAACCACGAGCGCCCTGTGGGAAGGAATAGGGTTAGGGTCAACTTGAGATGGGGTGGGGGGAGAAAAAGGGTTGGGGGCAGCGAGGTGGGCAGCGTTCAGCCCAGTGCTGCCTCACCTGGGGGCCGGGGGGGCCACGTTCTCCAGATTTGCCGGGTTTGCCTGTCTCACCCTGCAGGGAAATAACGGGGTTTTAATGGAGAGGAAGCAGATCTCGAAATGGGGGCATCAGTGCACTGAGCTGCCCGTGCTCAGCACCGCTGTTATGGGGGGACTCACGTCGTCACCCGGGTTTCCCAGGTGGTCCCGGAGGTCCCCGGGGACCCATCGGACCCTAAAAGGGACAGAGAGACAGCAGTGAGGTGGGGGGGGGGGGGCAGGAGGCGTGTCCCCAAGTTGAGGGGGGACATAAAAGGGGGCAGAAGTGGGGACAAGGAGGGGACACTCACAGCAGCACCGGGTTCACCGGGCTCACCGGGGTTGCCTTGAAATCCTTGGGGACCCTAAAGTGGGGAGAGGGCAGAAGGTGGCATTGGGGGGGGGTGGTGGGACACCCAACCAGAGACCCAAACAGAGCCCCCCCAGGGGGCTGTGAGTACTTACAGGTGCACCAGTGGGGCCGGGGGGGCCGCGGGGTCCCATGGGGCCCTGTAGGGAGAGAGATGAGGGACAACGTCACCACGAGGGAGGGGATGAGGTGGCTGTCGTCACCATCATCCCCCCCCCCACCCAAAACAGAAGTTCCCCCCCCACAAGTGGTGGTGATGCTGCAGGTCCTCCACGTCCCACAATGGGGCTGCAGGGATGAGACACCCCCTATGTCCCACAATAGGGAGGAGATACCCATTGTGTGTGTTGTTGGGTTGTTTTGTTGTGGGTTTTTTTTTTGGGGGGGGGGGAGGAAGCGAGGTGGTCATCACCACCATCACCCAAAAATCAGAGGGTGTCCCCTGGAAACAGTGGTGATGGCACAGGATTCTCTATGGCGTGGGTTTGGGGTGTTTTATGGGGTAGCTGGGAGGGGGGGGTGGCTGTCGCCACCATCACACCCCCCACCCCAGACTGCAAAAACAGAGGGTACCCCTCCCCAGAATGGTGGCTGTGCTGTGGGGTCCCCCATGTCCCCCAGTGGGGCTGTGGGGATGAGACCCCTGGCTTTGGGTTTGGGTTTTTTGGAGGGAGAGGGGCTTGAATTCTGGAGGGACCCCTGGTTTTGGGGTGGGAGGGGGCTTTGGGAGGGGGAGGCTTTACCATGGGTCCCTGCATGACACCCATCTGCGCTCCACCCGCCTTCTCATCGAAGCCGCCCGCCATCTGCGCCGCAAAGTTCTGCAAACAGAAAAGTGCTCAGCCCTAAAACCGCCGTTTTTCACCCCAAAATGCCCCCCCTTTCCCCCCTCTCCGTTCCTCAATACTCACTCCACCAAGTCCGGGGGGGCCAGGAGGTCCGGGGGGGCCGGGGGGTCCAGGGTTCCCAGGGGTGCCAGGTTCTCCATCCCTTCCACGGGGGCCAGGAGCACCCTATGGGGGGGACACAGCAGTGCTGTGCTCCAAAATGCTCTGTCTCGGGGGAGGGGGGGAATAGGGGGGGTGGGCTTTGTGCCCCCCCCAGCCCCCCAGTTCTGGGGGTGCACTCACCTTCTCCCCCTTCTCACCGCGGTCCCCTCGCTGTCCCTGCTCTCCTGCCGGGCCCTAAGGAGGTGAGAGGGGGGGGTCAGCTCTCCCCAGCTCCACCCCCCCCACCCTAAAAAATTCCCACCCCCCTCCCACAAATATTCCAGCAATGCGCCCGGAGAAACGCGCTCCCACCTGTGGTCCAGGAGGCCCTCGGGGTCCTACAACCTGCATGGGGGGGGGGGAGAAATGGGAGGGTGAGAGAAAGGCACGTGGAGACCCCCAACCCTAATAAACCCCCCCCATCCCATCTGGGGGCCCCCCCTGCTCCCCATCACTTACATCTTTAATATCTCCGGGTTCTCCCTTCTGTCCCTGCAAAGCAAAGATGGGGGTGAGAAAAAGCGGGGGTGCCCCTCTTGTGCCCACCCCCAAATTTCTGACACCCCCCCCCTCCCCATCCACCCCCCCCAGAAGCAGCCAACTCCTCCCAGGAGGTGAAACACCCCCCCAGGAGGAGACAATTCCAAATCCCCATACACATGCCTGAGGATTCTGTCCCTATCCTTCCCCCCCTCCTCCCCCCCCCCAAAAAAAAGGTGAAAATCCCCAGAATTTGGGGATTATGTTGGAAATGAGGAGGGAGGGGGGCACAGCCTCACCTTGGGGCCAGGTTGTCCTGTTGGGAAGGGAAAGAAATAATGAGAAATTAGAGCAAGGAGGGGGGGGTGGTGGTCAAACTGGGGGGCACTGGGGGGGGCACTGGGGGGGTTCAGGGCCCCCCCAGAAGCGAAGCACGCGGAAGCTGCTTGGGGTTGGGGGGCGGAATGCTCAACCCTTCACCCCTCCATGGCTGGGGGCAGGAAAGGGTTAAAAAAAGGCAACTTTGGGGTTTTGGGGGGGATTGGGGTGGGGGGGGGGGGGTTGGGGTGATGTGGGAAAAAATGGGATCAGCGCCCATCAATGGGGGTGGAAATGGGGGTTTGGGTGAATAATGGGAGATTTGGGGCAGCCAAAGCACCGCGGGGATGAAAAACAAACCCAAATCCAACTGTGTCCCCCCCGTGGGGTTTGGTTGGGTGTGCAAAATGGGGGGGGGGGGGTACTGAGAATGAAAAAGAATGGGGAGAAAATGGTCAAAATTGGGGGGAAAAGAGGGCAAAAAGGAGGGAAAAAGTGCAAAAGGGGGGGATAAAAAATGGGGAAAAGGGGAAAAAAAGGCAAAAATTAAGGGGGAATAAAAGGAATGAAAGCTAAGAAGACCAAAAAAGGGATAAAAAGGGACCAAAGAGAGGTCAATTAAGGCAAAAAAAAAAGGGGGGGGGGGGGAAGAAATGGGTAAAAAGGCAGTAAAAAAAAAGGAGCAAAAATGGTCAAAAAGGTCAAAATGGGGCAAAAAAATCAACAATAAAATGGAAAATAAAGCAAAAAGGGGAGGAGGGGAAGGCCAAAAAGTGGGAAAAAGAGGAGAAAAAGGGGGAAAGGGGGGGGCAAAGAAGAAAGGCTGGGGAAAATGGCCAAAATAGGAGAAGAATGGGCAAATTGAGATAAAAAAGGGCAATAAGTGGGGGAAAGGGGGAACAGGAGGCACAAGAGAGGCTCCAAAATGGCAAAAAAAAAAGTGGAAAAATGGGGGAGGGAAAATGGGGCATAAAAGATAAATGAGGGGGAAGAAAAGTCTCAAGAAGCCCCCAAAAGGGCCAGAAAATGACAATAAGGGCAAAAAAAAAGGGGGAAAACAGGTGAAAAGGGGGCATTAAAGGAAAAAAAAGATGCTAAAAAGAAGGAAGAAGTGAGAATAAAGGGCCAAAAATGGCAAATAATGGGCAAGAGAGGGAAAAAGGGGGCAATAAAAGTCCCCCAAGGAGCCCAAAATGGCAAAAAAGTGCCAAATGGGGGCAAAAATTGGGCAAAAAAAGGGAAAAGGGGGGGGAAAGGGGGAATGAAAGATCCCCAAAAGGGACAAAGAGCGTCAAGAATGGGGTAAAAAAGTGGCAAAAAAAGGGTAATAAAAGGATGAAAGGGTCAAAAAAGGGGGCAAATAAGGACAGAAAAAAACGGGAAATGGGGGGAAAAAAGGGGCAATAAAAGGAACTCCAAAAAGGGGTAATGAAAGACCCAAAAGGGCCCCCCAAAAAAGGCAAGAAGGGGCAACAAAAGTCAGAATGCGGCTGTTTGGGGGTGAGAGGAGATGTCTGGGGGGGGGGGGTTCCCTATGGGGGGGGTCACTATGGGAGGGTCCGTATTAGGGGAGGGGTCCCAAGTTGCCTTTTCCCCGCCCGTCCCCATGGATGGCCCCTCATCCATGGGGCGAGAAGCGCACGGTAATTTATTTATCGGTACAGGGAGGTGGGGGGGGGGGAGGTAATTAAAGTGATTATTGTGGGGGGGGGGCGTCATAAATAAATTACGGGCGGCGGCGGGCGGCTCTGCGGGGCAGACGGGGCAGCACTCTCCCGAAGGGGATTTCGGGGCTGGGGCAATCCCGCAGCTCCTCGCAGATGATCTCGTCGCACAGAACGGTTCCCGTGTCGCACACGCAGATCCTGCACGGCTCCGGCTTCCAAACGTCCTTGTCGCTGTAGCTCTGCCCGTCCTGCACGCAGCCCCCGGCGGCCTCCGCTGCGGGGTTGATGGGGTGGGGAAGCGGGGGGAGGAGCGGGGGAGGGCGGGGGGGGACGGCATCACCCCCGCGCCGTGGTGGCATGGGGAACCCCCCCCCCCCCTTCCCCCCCATCCTTTCTCCCCGATCCCACCCTCCTTCCCCTCCCGGTTTGCCTTCGCCGTGCGCAATGAATGGAGCGATTCATGGGATGGAGCGAAACGCGGGGATTTGGCAGCGGGGTGGGGGGTGGATGTGATGCCCCCATCCCATCCAGAGGAGGAAAAGGAGGAGGAGGAGGAGGAGGAAGGCTCCCCAAGCAGCGAGGCGGTGCGCAGCAGGGGGGGGGTTGAAGTGAGGAGACCTCCCCCGGCGTGTCCCAACCCCGATGGCGTTCGGTGTCACTGTGCCACACGCGGACAATCGGCACTTTTTGGTGGGGTTGAACCTGGAGGGGGGGGTTGGAGGGGGTGGGGGGGCATTCCCGGTGCTCCCAGGGAGCCCAAAGGGGACGTGGGGTCTGCAGGGTGTGTCCCCGAAAGGTGCCCAAAGGTCCATAAAAAAGGGTCCTAAGGTGTCCGGGGGTGTGCCTGGGATCCCCAGTTGTGCCTCAGGTCCCCAGGTGGTGTCCCCAAGGTCTTCAAAAGGTGTCCCACTGTCCCCCAAACTCAGCCTCAGCATCCCCAGGTGGTCCCCTCAGGTCTCCAAAAGATGTCCCACGGACCCCGAGAGGAGCCCTGAAGTTTCCAGGTTGTTCCTTGGGGACTCCAAGAAGCGTCCCCAAAGTCCCCAAAAGATGTCCCAGGGACCCCAAGAGAGGCCCTGAAGTCCCCATGTGGTGCCTGGGGGTCCCCAAGAAGTGTCCCTAACTTGGGTCCCCCACAGGTGGTCCAAAGCCATCGTGCTGTGCCTTGGGGTCCCTCCCCAGGCTACACCCCAGGGTCCCAAGAGGCATCCCCGTGTGTTCAGGGGGTACCCCAGGGTCCCTGGGATGTGTCCCCAAAAGGTACCCCTGCATGGATGGAAGCCAGGGGGATTCCAGAGATCCCCCCCAGGAGGTGTCCCTGTGCCTCAGGGATGTGTCCTGGTGCCCCCACAAGGTGCTCCAGAGTCCCCAGAGGCCCCCTGGGGTGGCCAGGATGGACCCACATCCCCAATGGGATCCCACGTCCCAGTGGGACCCCACCTCACATCCCCAGCTGGACCTGTGTCCCCAGGCTGTCCCCCACTGTCCCACACTGCGCCCTGCTGTCCCATCTGTACCCTTTGGTCCCAATGCTGCCTAAACCCCATTCCCAGGCTGTCCCCCCCCCCCATCCCAGACAATTTCCCCCCGTCCTTACACAGCCTGCAGTGTCCCACGCTGTCCCCACCCCCACTGTCACATTTTCCCCCCTCCGTCTCACATCACCCCACTTTGTCTCAATCTGTGTCCCCCCATCCCCACACCGCCCCCCCTTTGTCCTCACTACATTCCCCTTCTGTCCCACACTGTTCCCTGCTGCGTCCCCCCCTCACCACCCTCACGCTGTCCCCATTTATCCCACACTGTCCCCACATATCCCACTTCCCCCCACTTCCCTCCACAATCCTCACACTTTCCCACCTGTCCCCCACTGTCCCCCTCCATCCCACACTGTCCCCCCCACCATCCTCACACAGTCCCCACAAATCCCACGCTGTCCCCCCCCCCACTCCCCACTGTTCCCCCACTACCTTTGCACCGTCCCATCTGCCCCCCCCCACCCTCGCGTCGTCCCCATCACCTTCCCCACTTATCCCAAACTTTCCCCACGTATCCCTCACTCTCCCCCCGCCCCACGCGTCCCCACTGTCCCACACTGCCCACCCCCATCCTCACACTGACCCCCCCTATCCTCACACTCTCTCCATCACTTTCCCCACATACCCCAAACTGCCCCCCCATCTCACTTTCTCCTTCACGCTTTTCCCCCCACTCCCCCTCCACGCCACGCTGTCCCCCTCCCCACAACTTCCACCTCCACCCCACTTTCCCCCCACCCTCCAACCCCCACCCCGCACCCCCACCGCACCGCAGGGATCCCGCGGCTCCGCGTCCCGACGGGGTGGAGCGGGGGAGGGGAAGGGGGGGCTGTGGGGGGCGGCGGGTGGCACTCACGGAGGTCGCGGTCCTGCGCGGCTGCGGCGGCCGTGAGGAGGAGGAGGAGGAAGAGAGCGGCGGAGCGGGGCGGGCGGCGGCCGTGCATGGCGGGCGGCGGAGCCCCTCTCACCGTCCGTCGGGCCGAGCAGTGCCGCACCGCCCCGACGCCGCGTATATGTCCCGGCGCGGCCCCCCGGGCTCTGTAACCCGAGCCGGGACGGCCCCCCCCGACCCTCCTCCGGGACGGGACCGGCGGGTAGAGAGGGAGGGAGGGAGGGAGAGGGGAGAAGGGGGGGGTCAGGCTGAGTGCCCCCCCCCCACCTAACCGTGCCTCGCGGTGATCCGACGGGTTGGGGTGTGGGAGGGTGTGGGAGGGGGTTCTCCCCCCGTGCCGTCCTGGGGGAGGTTGGGGTGTTGAGATTCCCCAGTCTCATCCCGTCGAGAGGAGTGGGGGGGCAGGGGGCTGAGACCCTCTCCGGTCACATCCCAAAGGTCCAGGGAAGTTGAGACCCCCCCCAGTCATGTCCCATCCTGGGGGTCCCGCTGGGCTGAGGTCCCCCCCATCACACCCTGGGAGTCTCGGGGAGTTGAGATCCCCCCATCTCATCCCCATTCTGGGGGGTCCCAGAGGGCTGAGACCCCCTCCAGTGCCACCCTCGGGGTCTCAGAGGGCTCAGCTGCCTCCCCCCCCCACCCCCACCCCCCATCACATCACATCCTGCGGATCCCAGGGGGCTGAGATCCATCCCTCCATTCCGTGCCATCCTGGGGGGGCCCAAGGGGCTGCGATTTCCCACTCCCACCCCATCAAATCCTGATGGTCCCACAGGGATGAACTCCCCCCCTTCATTTAATCACATCCTGGGGGCTCCCAGGGACTGACTCCCCCCCCATCCCATCCCATCCCGTCCCACCTCGGGGGTCCTAAAGACCCCTATTGAGGCGTTCAAGCCAGAGGACCGCCCCCCACCTCCCCCCCCAGCTCAACAGAGCCCCCTCCCCTCGACCATTCCTCTGCCTGGAATTGGCCCAGTACGTTCCCCCCCTCCTCGAAAAAAAAAGGGGGCATGAAAATGAGGAGGGGACGGTACCCAGCATGACTACCCGGCCCTCACAGCCTTATAAATGTGCCCCCCACCACAGGGAAGGGGTTCAGGATGATGGTGGGGGTCCCCTCACCCCAAGGCACTGTGTGGTGTTGGGGGGGACATTTTGCAGATCATATCAAGCTCCAAAAATGGGGAGGGGGGGGGGAGGGATGGACTCTTCAAACACCCCCCCTCCCTCCCCGCCACGTCTGCACCCCAGCTCTGCAATGGGGGGGGAAGGAGGGGATGAGCCTTCTTCGGACATCTGTAGTCCCCCTCCCAGGCAGGTCAGCCCCCCAGCCATGGTGGGGGGGCGCTGGGGGCTGTCAGGTGATAACAGGAACCGCCCCCCCGGGTTTAAAAGAACGTGGGGGCTCCTCGAGCAGCCCCGAGCTGCGGGAAAAGGGTCTCCAATAAAGGGATTCCCAACAAGTCGGGGGGGGGGTCCCCAGATGTCCCCCTCCAGCCATGAGTGACCCATGGAAATAAATGCATGGAGCTGGGGGGGAAGCACGCTGAGATCTGGGGGCTGTGCGTGTGGGGGGGTTCTTGGGGTATGGGGGGCTATGTATGGGGCGGGGAGGGGGCTCACCCCATCCTTTCTGCCCCCATTGTCCTGGACGGGATGGGGTGTGGGGCTGGGGGTGGTGGGGAGGGGTGGGGATGGATGCAGGGAAGGATGGGACCGGGGAGGGATGGAGACGGGGGGGGGTGGGGGGGGGAAATGGGAAGGGATGGATCCGGGGAAGGGGTGGAGATGGGGAGGGGTGGAAATGGGAAGGGATGAAGGTGGGAAGAGATGGAGATGGGAAGGATGGAGATGCGGAGGGACGGAGCAGCAGCAGAACTGGACCAGGGAGGGATGGATGGAAGGGAGGAAGGATCCGGGAAGGACGGAGCCGGGGAGGGCACCGCGGTGCTGCGAGCATCGCGCACTGCTGTCCTCATCCTCCAACCCCCCCGTCTTCCCTATTGCGTCCTCAGCCCTCAGACCCCCCCGACCTCCCCGACCCCCTTCGCCTTTTGCAGCATCCCGACCCGACCCCGAACCTCCCGCAGCCCCGCCGTGTGTTCCCCCGCCCCCCTCCCTCAGCCAAAACCCACCCACCTTTGGGGGATGCAGCCAGGAAGTTGATTCCCCCCCACCCCCACCCCCGGACCCGTCTTTGGGACCCCCTGCCCCCCAAATAAACCACCCTGCAGGTAGTATAAACCCCCCCTGTTATGTGCAAAGGGGATGTGGTGACGGTCCGGCACAGACCCCTCCCATGCCTCAGTTTCCCCAGGTGGGAATGGGCAGTGGGGACCGTGAGGGGGGGTCGGTGGGAGTTGGGGCAGCACCCCCACGCAGCCCCCCCGGCCTTCTATGTAGCAGGTGGACCAACCCGGCCCTTGGCTGCATTATGGGCCGGGAGTGGGGCCAGGGGTTGGCTGCGGGCGGGACTTTCCAGTGGAAAAAAAGGGCCGGGAATCAACAGCGATGCGCCGGCTGCCCCCCCCCGGGCCCCTCCAACCCCCACCCTTTGTGGGGGGCACCGCTGTCACCTGCAGCTCCCGCTGCCACCGAGCCCTGTGGTGGGAATGGGGACACGGGGCAGCACGGCGACTGCAAGGATCTGCTCATTTTCACCCCCAAATGGGGATGGTGTCACCCACTCCTGCTGTGGACGCCCCCCCCCCTCCCCCCGTGATGCTCCCATTGAGCACAATGGAATCATTTTTCTCACCCACCCCCAATTGCGCTGCCCCCTGCCCCGATCCCGTCCCCCATTTTGGGGCGATTTGCTGCTTTTTCCCCGTTTCCCCCCAGGAGCAGAGGGCTCTGGAAAGGCAATCAGGGCCGCGCAGGGACGCATCCAAGTCAGCTCAGGAATCCGGGTGGAAGGAATGAGAGTGGCCTTAACTCTGCCCATCCCAGGGCTGCGCCACTGCTGCCATTGTCACCATCACCACCATCACCACCATCACCACCATCACCATCACCATCATCACAACCACCACCAGCAGCCCACAGCACCACAGGTTCCCCCGTTACCAGGGATGCTCTGTGGTTGTGGCTGTCCCTGCCCTGTGCTGCTCCCCAGGATGCTGTCCCCATCCCAGTGCCACCAACTGGGATGTTCTCCCCATCCTGATGATGCCACCGTGGTGGTCGTGATGCCACCAGCCATGGAGAATGTCCCAGTCCCACTGCCACCCCCAGGAGTGTCATTCATCCCCATTTATCTGCTCTCACTTTGGAGATTTGGGGACAAACCAACTTCCAGGTAGAACAGAACACCCTTTTCCCTCTTTTTTCCCCACACAAAGCCTTTGTTCCAAAATCGCCCCAAACAGCCCCAAAACAAACTGCTCCTCTTGGGTTCTCCATTGGAGTGGTCTCGGTGGGGTTGGAGGTCCCCATAGGGTGTCCCCATTGAGTTGGTCCTTATGGGGTCCTTATCAGGATTGGCGTTGTCACTGGGGTCCCCAATATCATTGGGGTCTCCATTGGGGTTGGGGTCTCTATTGGGTGCCCATAGGGAACTTCCCAGCATCTTCCCCTGAAGGGGACTTTTAACTCCCAAAGGAGGCTTTGCAGCTCCAAACAACCCGGGGATGTTCAGACAATTTGGCCCCATTTTGGCCCCATTTTGGTCCCATTTCAGCTCCAATTTGGCCTCATTCAATCCCATTTCAGCCTCGTTTCTCCCCATTTCTCACCACACTCCTCACACCTCCCAAAATACATTCACCCCCCGCAAGGCCATCCATAAAAATAGCCTCAAAATAGTGGGACTTCCTCGAACACACGCTCGGTTGTTTGGTTTTATGGGCAAGGAGGGGTGACCCCCTCCCCCCCCCCAGAGCCTTTTTTTTTTTTTTCCCCTATAAAAAGAGCATTTTTCAGCAAAAGGCAAAAAAAAAAGAGTCCACTTTTCTCCCCCGGTGCAGCACGAGTCCAACCTGGCAGATCCCATTAACCTCAGACCTTCCCCCAAATATTTCCCCTGGCTCCACCATGGGAACAGGGAGCAGAAAGGAGCTTTGTCCCCGCCGTCCCTTGGGTGCGAGTTTGGGCCAAAAAAAGGCCATTTCAGTCCTTTGCACGGCGCTATCTTATTTTTTTTATTTATTTTTTTGCTTCCCAAAGATGCTGGGATCTCAAAAACGTGGCTGACCCCAAAAAGTTGGGTGATCCCAAAAAGTTGGCTGATCCCAAAAGTTGTCGGGTGCACCACAACCTCCTTCACGGCACAAAGGGCGCATGCTACGCGCAGCCCCCAATTGGGTGAATTTGCCCCAGTTTGGATGAATTTGCCCCAAAACAGCCCATTTTCTGCAGTTTCACACCCTGCTGAGATCCTCATGGGTGTTTTGGGGCTTCAAACAGAGCAAATCCAGCACCGAATTCTGTTTCTGGGTGGGGCGATCAGAAGCATCCATCCCTCCTGCTGGGAGCGTCCCCCCAAACCCCAACTGTGTGATCCCCCAAATCCCAATCGTTGGAATTCACCTCAAAATCCCAATTACCAGAATGATCCTGAAAAAATCCCCATTGATGTATTACCCCCCCCAAAATCCCAATTTCTGCCATCATCCCTCCAAAATCCCCTTGTTGTATCATCCCCAAAATCCCAATCTTTGGAATCATCTCTCTAATCCCAATTGCTGCAATAATCCTCCCGAATCCCAATTGTTGTATTACGCCCCCCAAAACCCCATTGGGTCAGAATCATCCCCCAAAAAACTCAATTACTGCATTATACCCCAATTGCCAGCATTCCCATCCAGACCCCACATCCCTCCTCACCCCCGGCCCCATTGGGTCAGGATCCAACCCCACCCAGCTCCACGAATGCACCAAAACCTCAAAAAAAAAACCCCAAACAACCCAAATCCACCCCATATTCCCCCCGCTGTATCATTTTTTTCTCACGGCCCCCCACTGCCCACCCCCCCCCCCAACCCCCACCCAACCCCAAAGCCCTTCTGCCCCAACCCCATAAGGTGGGAGGGGGGTCCCGTTATGGCATTTTTGTGGGATGATGTCAAAGAACAGCGGCCGTCGCTCTGCCCCCAGCGCGGCCTCTTCCTCCTCTCCTCCTCTTCCTCCATCGGAGGTGGTGATGAAAAGGGGACTTTTTTGGGATCGTGGCACAAAGGGCCCTTTTGAGGCACGCAGACGCCGGTGCTGTCCTGCTGCTTCTCGGAGGAGGGGGAGGATTTTGGTGCAAAAAGTGATGATTTTGGGGTCTTTGTGGGAAAATTCCCCCCCCCCCCTCCCCTGCAATGACATACTGGGGTGGATGGGGGCCAAAACTGGGGGGGGCAATGGTGTGTTTTCCCCCCATTTCCCCCAATGGGGTATCTTGTCCCAACCCACGCCAGGCTCTGCTCTCACCTTTCAGAAAGGGTTTTATTTTTGGGGGGGGGCAGCTCCCCCAAATCCCTGCTCCCAACAAACCCCCATGGAGGGGAGGGGGGGCACAACCCCATAGCAGACAGCAGAGAACCCCCCTGAGCTGTATGGCTTTGGGGTTTCTGCATGGCTGTTCTGTAGGGTTGAAGCCCAGCCCCTAAAGGATGGATCCCTTCATCCCATGGAAAAATCTACTGAACCTTACCCCCCCCCGACCCCCCCCCCCCAAAAAAAAAGAAGGAAAATGGGAAGACGGCGGCGGTGCCAGGGAGCGCTGTGGGGTCGGACACCCCGCTAATGAGAGCGGTGATTATCCCAAATTAATGAGGGCTGGAGGGAGGCCGGCAGTGTCGGTGGGGTCGGAAGGGGGAGAAGAGGGGGAGGTGCTGGGGGGGGGGGCTGAGCCCTCCCCTCTGCCCCATAGCTGCTGGCTCACGGGTTTGGGGAGAAATCCCTCCTGTTTGGGGCAGGTGGTGCAAAAAGTGCCATTTTTGTTATGGGAAGGACAGAATCGGCTTTGATGTCCTGGGAGAGGGGGGGGGGGGGGGTTGAGTTCGTGGGGCAGAAATGGGGGGGGGGGGGTGATTCTTCTGGGTGTCTCCTACAGGTGATGTCACCTGGATAGGGGCAGCCCCCCCCCCCCCCCGCAACGTCGGGTGAAATATCCCTTAAAAAAGGGCAGAATGAGGGAGAAACGCCCCATTATGGGAACACAGCACCCCCCCCCCCCCAGCACCCCCGATCCACACACGGTGGGGGGGGGGGGGGGCACCCACCCCACGAACCCATAGCGCAGGGCTGAGAAGCAGAAGGAGATCTGGGGATCGTTGGGTTTTTTTTTTTTTACCTTTTAATTGATTTCCCCATCGAAGGAGCAATTCAGACCCCACCCCTCCCAAAAACCTTAGAAACACTTTTCAACCCCCCCACACCCCCCCCCCCCACACCCCCTCCCCAAAGCCACCTATTTAGGGTGGAACGCAGCCAGGGCTCAACCCGAAGCTCTGCAGCCACACAAAGCCTCCCTCTGTGCCCGGTGGATGCTGGAAAAAAAAAAAAAGGAAAAAAAAAATTAAAAATATGTATACGTATATATAATAATAATTATAATAATAATAATTAAAAAAAATCCTAAAAACCGGCTTTTTTTTTTTTTTTTTTTTTTTTTTTTTTGCAAGGGTCCCAGGTTTTGCATGGAGAAAAGGCTCCTGGGGGTGTGGATGGGTGTCGGGTTGTTGGGTATTTTTTTTTTTTTGGGGGGGGGGGGGGGATTTTTGGCTGCTTTTTTCGCAGCTCCAACCCCACACAGTGCAGTCGTGGGGCCTAATGAGGGATTAGTGGGGGACCCCGTAGGGATGAGGTGGGGGGGGATGGGGGGGCATATCGTTAGTAGAAATTACAATCAGGAGTGCTGTGGAGTGTGCAGCCTTCCAGCTGTTTTTTTTTTTTGGGGGGGGTGCCTTTAGGGTGCCCCACACGTTGGGCATGACCCCAAATTGCCCGATTTTGGGAGGAGGGGGGGTTTTAAAACAAGGCAGATGTAGCATTTGTGGGGGGACAGTGACATCTAGAGGTGCCATTCCCCCCCCCCTTTAATTAATCGAGATGGGAAACTGAGTCACGGCCCCCCCCCCCCGAGCTGGGGGTGGGTCTCCCAATGCAACCTCATGGTATGATGTGCGTCCATCCCTCTGTCCAACCCATTCACACCCCCCCCCAAAGCTCCTTCTGCAACCCACCCCCCAAATCTCCTTCTGCAACCCACCCCCCAAAGCTCCTTCTGCAACCCCCCCCCACCCCACGAGGAGGTTGGTGGCTGGGTGGTGATGGGGCTCCGGTCCCGTAGGACCCCCAGATGTCACACAGCACCCCCAGATGTCACCGCTGGATCTGAGTGGGATGCAGGGGTTGATTTTCCACCTCCCCCAGGGAAACGTTGGGGGGTACGAATGAGATGCGGGTATCGATCCCCCCCCCCCTTCAGGCCCTGAACGCCACAAATGAACCCTAATGGCTCATCCCCACATCACAAGATTCCCAAAATCCTACGGACACCTATTTGGGGGTGCCCCCCCCCCCCCAGAAACAAGGGCCCCTGTGTCCATACATGCCATAAATCTGGGGCTGGGCTGAGGACCGAGCCGCAGCGCCGGGAAGAAGCCCGGAAAGGCTGATGTTCCCGACAAAGTTTACCCAACAATACGGATGCCAATCGCAACATGCAGCCACACTGCAGTCCTACAAAGGGTATTTTTGTCCAGAACGGCTTCTGTTTAATTAATGCTGCATCCCCTCGTCTGAGCTGATGGCTTTAACGAAGGCAAAGGGGGAGGCGTGATCTGAGATGGAGAAATCGGGGTGTGTGGGACCGGGGGGTGGCACCGTGGTGACACATCATTGTTAGGTTGGGTCACATCATTGTTGGGTTGAGCTGGGCCCACGGTGCGTTCTGGTGTCCCCATAGAGCACTGTGGTGTCCCCACGGTGAGTTCAGGCGTCCCCATTGGATGCTGTGACATCCTGGTTGTGGGTTTTTGGTGTCCGTGGTGCACCGTGGTGTCCTGGCAGTGCGTCGAGTTGTGCCATGGTGCGTTATGGTGTCCTCATGGTGTTTCCAGGTGTCACCATGGGGCACCGTGGAGTCCTCGTGGTTGAGGTGCCCTGGAATGTCCCCATGAAATGTCCCCATGCAATGTCCCCATGCAATGTCCCCATTAAATGTCCCCATGAAATGTCCCCATGCAATGTCCCCGTGATGCACAAAGGTGCCCCCATGCTGCGTCGTGGTGTTCCCACAGCTGAAGCTCCCCACTGACAAACTGAGGTGTTCCCATGGGATCCCCATGCTGTGCCGAGGTGCCCCCCGCAACACTTTGCAGCCCCCCCCCTCACCCATGAGCCACCCAGAGGCCCTGGAGGACCCCGTGGAGCTCAGGGCTGTGCTGGGGACCCTGGGGCGCAGGGCACGTTTTGCTCACAGCTTGCACAAAGACTTGAGGCCATTCCTCCTCGCCAACCACAGGTGGGGGGACTCAGCCCTGGGCTCCTCCAGACTTTTGGACACCTTAAAGGACCCAACTGACCTCCGAAGGGGCAGCAGACCCCAGAACTGCAGCTCTCTGCCTCACTCCACGGGAAGGACGAGCAGCTCATCCCACCAAATCCAGGGGAGGATTGAAAAACAGAATAACAACGTCCTGCTACTGTGGCACAGCTGGGAACGGAGAATCCTAAGATCCTCGGTGATCCCAAATTGGAAGGGATCCACAAGGACCGTGCAGCCCAACCTCTTGGGAACCACGAGCCAAACCCAGGGAGGAGCAGGTGGAGAAGGCTCCCCAGGCACGCTGGTGCAGGAGGGAACCTTTGTGATAAAACCCAAACAAAAGGGATCCATTTAACAACCTGTGCAGGTTTGTAGCCAGTGCGAGGCTGCGGGCAGAGAGGGATGGAAGCGTTTCAGACATCGATTTTGGGGTTGTTTTGTGCAGAACAGGCGATGGAGCATCCTGCAGCACACAGCCCACGTTGGTCCCCACCTCTGGGCACGGCTCTACGAGCAGCAATGAATGCAGCATTGAGGCTGCGCTGGGGGGGAGGCAGCGCCGGGGGTGTTTGCAGAAGCCACGTGTGAGCTGGTGAGGAATGTCAGAGGAGCTCATAAGCAGCTCTTTGCAAGGATCAGGGGGGGAAAAAAAAAAATGAAAAAAAAAAATACACGTCTAGGAATAAGGATGGAGGAAGGAGGAAAAAGTCAATATGACCTGAAAATCCCCAGCTGGGGAAGGGCGGGCGACGTGATTTATTCTATTAATAAGGCAGGGATAAATGCTGAATGCATTTTTGGCCGCAGAGGCTGGGGCAGCAGTGGGACGCGGAGGGCACAGACCCCCTTTGACAGAGCATTCCCTCCGTGGCTTTTTCGGAAGGAAAACAAAGGGCAGCGTTGAGCTCGGGCCGCAAACTGCAGTTCTGGAAAGGGGGGGGGGGGTGGGGGGGAAGAACTGAGAGCCTCCAAAATCAGAGCGGAGGGAGCTCAGCATGCGCTCAGAAGTGCCTTCAGCTCCCATTCACCGCGGCGTTCACAGAAAGCTGGGGCTGTTTCCTCCCTCTGCGCCGCCGAGCACTGAACTGCCTCTGTCTGCTCAGCGCCCGACCTGCTGAGAGGGTTTATTTTAACGAGAAGTGAGTGATGCAAAGCAGCCCCCCCCCAAAGCAGAGCTCACAGCCCGTCCTGCAGCAGGCAGGCAGGAGTTGGGGCACGCAGGGCAGCACCAAGGATGCAGACGAAGGAAAGAAAACAGGTTTTTGGTTGGTTTTTGGTTTTTTTTTCTTTCTCCTCTCAGATCTTTACTTGCAGTAAAAGATAGAAAAAGGTAATAAATGGAACTCAGTACAAAACACACCGAGGGGAGAGGGAGGATCCAAACCAGCGTACAAAGAACACAACCCGGCAGGCGCGAAGGAGGGTGAAGTTGTTTGTACAAAACTACTGCTTACAGGTACAGAAAATGTATAAAATGTCACTCCCCCCCTCCCCCCCCGCAACATCTGGAGACAAAAATACAAAAGTGGACATTATTCCATTCTTTCCTTAGGCTTAAAAAGGTTATGTACACGAGAGAACAGAACCAGGGGCAGCTGCAGGGGAAGCCTGGCACGCACCGCCGCTTCCTCCCACATCGCCATTGAGAATAAATTAAAACAGGGGAAAGGATCAGCACAGCCCCCTCGGAGCAAAACCTCCAGAAGCCTCGAGGGCCCCCCGATCCCAACTGCTGCTCTGAGTGCTTCTGAATGCTTCCCTTCTCCCACCCCGTGGACGGGGATGCAGAGCCTCACCGAGCGCCGCGGATCCCTTTTGGAAGCATCTCTCAGCTGAATGCTGCACCCGCTGCAGCCTCTGCACTGCTGGCAGCATTCAGCCCCCCCCCAACGCCCCCGACCCGGGTGAAACATGTGCAAAATATCACGGAGAGAGGAGCGATTCATTCTGCTGGGCCGGGGCTGCTGCATGAGGACAAAGGTGGCAAAGCCTCAACCCCCGCCAGGAGGAGAAGCGAATCGTGCAGATTTTTTGTTCTTTGTTGCTCTGAAAAACTGCCTGGAAACAGATATATGTGCAGAACCATCCCGTGGTGCGTCGGCTCCGCTCTACAGTCAAAAGTGTACCTGAAGTTTCTGTAAACAGTCGATGCTCCACAATGGGGAGGATGGGGTCCACGGGCAGAAAAGCGGCTCTGCAAAAATGAAATGACACACAGAGCCCCCAGCAGCTCCTGCAGAGACCCCCACCACACCCCCAGAGCTGCCCCACAACGTGGGGGGACACGGAGGGAGAAGACACAGCAGAAACGCTCTGAATCGGAGCCACCTCCATTGGCAAAAAGGGGCTGAACCCTTTCCTGCTTTAACAGATGGAGATCCAAGCTGCTCACCCCACACTGGATTTTAAGGGCAAATCCTCCTTGCATCTGCCCCAAATACATTTTGCCCACATCACTCAGAAGGGAGCAGAGTTCTCTGAGCGTGCTGAGCACCCAGACCCACATAAGTGCTTTCTCCTCCCCTGAGTTCCCCCCCTCTCCCTCCCCCCCAAGCACACACCCCCAGAGTCACACCATCAGCACAAAGCTGGCTGCAAAAAGGGCTGAAAAAGCAGAAAAATAACAATTCCTCCCATGGCCAAAGCTGCCCCCCTTGAATCTCAGCACCTGAAAATGCTTGTAAAAATAGGTCTTGAAATACAAAAAAAAGAAAAAAAAAAAAAAAAAGGCAAGTGTGCTTCTGAACATTTCTATTGCGCATTGGTCCGTGAATGGTGGGTTTTTGTTTTTTTTTTTTTATCAAAAATAACAGAGTTCATTTGCTGTTTCTTTGAGCCCTGGGCTGAGCAGAGCACAGCAGGGCACTTCTGGGACAGCCGCACGAGGCGGCGCCGGGCATCAGAGCAGCTTGCGGTGCAGGATTTCCCAGGCCATCCGCTTCCGGAAATAGGGCATGTGTTGCTTTGGAGGGGGAAAAAAGACAAAGAAAACAAACATCAGCGCATCCTCAGCATCTCCTGGGGGCAGCTTTTGTAGGGGAAGCCTTTTTCTTAGAGGGGAGGTTGGGGGGTGAGACTTTCAGGTTATTGAAAACAAAGCAGGGAATGAGAATTTAGAATTAACATCACTTCAGTGACATCCCCTAATAGCAAAATACTCTTGCATGGGATACTCCACAGGGGCTGACATCAGGTAATCCCAAATTCCTTTGGATTCAGGCTACAATGCCCCGCTTTCATTACAGCAATGACTGGGAGCCATTATGGGCTGACGTCGGTGACGTGCCTGTGTGTTTTAATAGAAGACATGAGGAGGACTCTTGAGGAATTTGGCGTGGTAGGAAGAACTGCCCCAGTGCCTCTGTCGGCTCTGCTCCGAGGAACAGCAATTTGATCCCCACTGAGGGCTTCAAACCAATGGAGAAGGGAGCAGAAGGCACTTGGATGGGTGCAAATACGTACCCCGAGCACGTGGCACACGTCAGGACGGGGGGGATTACCTGAGTGAAGTTGATGGGTTTGTCTTTGGTAATGCAGTCGGCGTATTTGCAGGCAAACATCCCGCAGTCGCTGCCGTTCATCTGCTGTGGGATCTCCTGGAAATGAGAGGACACAGAGCTGAGCATCGCACCCACGAGTCGGAGCCCTTCTGTCAGCTGGGAGAACCGACAGCTCCCAGCAAAGGGCCTCCCCCAAAACGAAGAGCAGCTGGGAGCTGCACAGCAAACGGGAGCTGAGGACAAGAGGGTGGGTGAGCCCCGTGCAGCAGGGATGGAGGGGCACTGGGGCTCCCCCCATGTCCTCCCCGCAGGGCTGGATGGGAAACTGCAGCAGAGCAGCCTGCCACCGAAGACCTGTGATTTGCTCACCCCCTGCAGTTACCACGAGCACAAATCTGCCAGGGAAAGCAGCCAGCAGAGCTGCGTCTGGGCCAAGGACAAAAGCAAGGACCAACCCAGACCCCTCCTGCACACCTTGAGTGCACAAACCCACCTGGCTCTTCTTACTCAGCAACGACCACCCGTTGGTGTCAAATTCTTTCCTTTTCTTATCAAGGCTTTCCTGTTTTAAGTACTGCCTGTAGGAATGAGAGAATGAAAGAAAAAAAAGAAAAAAAAAGCTTATTTAGAGGAACAGGCAGAACTAGCCAGAACACTATATGTCAGTTTACCTAAAGTGTCCTCTGCCATGTTTGCAGAATTAATGCAAAATGGAAGTCCAATATTTTCTTCTCGGTACTGGCCATTTTAATAAGGGCTCTGTAGACCCGGGCTTTGAGGCAGTCCAAAGAAGGACCAAGCAGAACCCAAAAACTCATCCAAAACAAGTACCTGCCAAGCAGAGAGTCAAAACCACAAATAAACCAGGGAGCACAAATCTAATTCATTGCAGAGTGACTCAGAGCAGAGCAAATCTCAGCAGCCACCGGGCTGCCTCAGCACTCTGCAAATGGAGCCTTGTGCTCAAGGAGACGTCTGGGATGGCTTCCGACACGTCCTGAGTGCTGCCTCTCATCTTTTGAGGATCTTGCTTAGCAGAAACGGAGATGGCAGCAGATGTGTCAGAACCATAACAGCGTCCCAGCAGCTCTGCAACAATCGCCCTGTGTGTGAGGCACCAAAGCACAGCACGGAGCTGCTCTGCAGGCTGGCAGCAGGTTGGACACGCTGGCAGATGTTCTTCCAGAGCTCTTCCTCCTGGTTTCCCTTCCAACACTGATCTGAGGTTTTCCTCACTACGGTGGGACAAACTGAGAGCGCTTTCAAGAAGAGACACATCATGAGCTGAGAGACAAAAATGAGCCCAGCGGCCCCAGTTTTCTCAAATGAGGTCCAAGAATGGAGGGGAGGAGGTGCAGCCATGGGGAAATTCAACCCCAACAGCCAGATCTGCTCTTTCCCACGTAGACACAAACACCTTGTGCTATTTCCTTTACTGGGATGGATGGAAGGGGAGCTCAAGAAGGGCACTGACCCGAATGTTCTCTTTAGGTCATCCAAGGAGACAATAGTGATGGGTCCAAGATATTCTTCAGGGCCTAAAGGAGCCCCTCTCTGTCGGCTGCCATGTCATTAAGTGGCTTTCAGGTTTGTAGATGCCCTCATTTCATCTTGGTTAAGGACTGAGATGATCTACGAAAACCACCTGTTTCTATTTGGCATCTTCTCAAAACAATTTGAAGAGTCTTCTCACTGTTGCAGCTGTGATCAGGAAGCTTGGAAAGGAGCAGAGGGGTCAACAGAGCACCTGGCACAGACATGGCTTTGGTCACTTTGGTCACCAGTGAGGGGAGATGTGCCATCTTTTGGAAGCGTGATCCCCAGAAACATGGCTATAAAACATCTCACCATGAGCGAACTCCAAGATGAGATGGGAGAACAGGGGCACACAGCCCACAGGTGAGCCCAAGAGACGTGGGGGTAAGCTGGGCACGTTGGCTCCACAGCTCCAAATAAAAAGGGAAAAGAATGTGCACGTGGCTCAAAAAAACTTTAGGCAAGTTAGGAAAAGCACTTACAGACAGGACAGACCTCTGAAGTGCCACAAGATGAGCCCTTCCAAAGCTAATGCAGCTGCTGGGGAAGTCATGCTCCTGAGGGTGAGAGCTGCCACCTGCTCAGCACCACCACCCCCCTGCAGGATGCTGACCCCAGGCACATCAGAGACACAGAAGGAAGCAACAGAAAGAGCAGCAGAACCACACAGCACGGCGAGCCCCTCTCTCACCATCACATCTGTACAGAACAACCAGAAATAGGTTTTGCTGGGTGTAAAAATGACGAGAAGAGAAGCCTCCCTTCCAGCCATCCCCTGAGACTACATCAGGTCCAGACAAGCGTTTTCTATCAGCCCTCATTAGCTGGACACACGCTCAGAGCCCAGTTTCCCAGCACAGGGGCTGCTAGCTGCCAGCAGCTGCTGTAATTGCTCTCGGGAAGCTCTGCTGGGCTGCTTTGACTGCTGCAGTTTGGACAAGACAACATCAGCAGGGGGTAAATCCCAGAACAGAAAAACTTTCATTGAGCGTTAGAAGTTCTCCATATCTCACACCCAAAAATATCCTCGTGGACAGAAAGGAAGATCCTTGCAGCAAGTTCAAAGTAAGGGTGAGCTGAATATCTGCAACCACAACAACACAAACAAACAAATCTTAATTAGCAGCCGCACTTCAACCGCCAGGAACAAAAATCCTGGCAGTTATTGCCTGCCACCAGAACCCACTCGAATCCTCAGATAAAGCAAAGAGCAGCACAGCACAGGGAAGGGCTGCAGCCCACAGGGATCCAGGATGAGCAGCACACGATGCTGAGTGCAGAGCAGGGATGGAGCTGAGTGTGAGACTCCGTCTGGCACGGAGGGAAGAAAGCTGTGAGACTTAAACAGTCTGGGTTGGGCGATCTGCTTTGGTTTCTGCCTCCCCTTCTGCTTTATCTGCAGCTATCACAACCCACAGCTCTGCTGCCAACACACACGCAGCAGCAGGAGATTTGGAGCTGTTTTCTTGAAGAGCAAGGCAGTAACTCCCCACACAGCTCACAGTGACCATCACCTCTGCTGCTTCCCAGAAGCAACCTCCAGCAACCTGGCAGGCACACAGAACACAGAGCATCACTGCACGGCGCTGATCCTGCCTGGGTGATAGCTTGAACAGCTTCCTAAGGAGGTTAACTGAAGGAAAATGCCTCAGCTTCAACCTGCGAGACTGCTCTGGGAGGCAGGACTTCGCTGTGCCAGGTGAACACCTCGAGGAGAGAAGCCTGACACAGAGGTTTTTAAACATAATTAACTTGCCAAATCAGAAACCAATACGCCTGACATCCCCCATCAAATACTGCAGGCTTTTAATCTCATTTTCCTAAACATGAAAGTGGATTTTCGCCCTCTACAGCTCACACACAAAATCCTGAGCAGGTGTCTCGAGGAATTATTGAAATCAGCAACTGCAAATGTCTAAAAGCCTTGAAGAAAACGGCACATGAAGGTGAGCACTTCCAGTGCTGCTGCTAGCAGGAGATAAGAAGATTTCACAGGCATGACCAGCTTTGCATGCTCTGTCCCTGAAGCTTTCTTCCTCCAGCACCAATACACCAGAATCAAGTATCTGACTGTAACAGGTTGGTTTACATCTGCTCCAGTGCACGACCTTCCAGCAGTGCCAAAGCGCTGCTTTTCCTCAAGGAAAAGCCCTGACAAAGCAGGGGCAGCTTTCTGGCAACTCTCTCCAGGACTCACAGCCAAGCTGTGTGAAAGCCCAGATGCCAAACCAGGCACAGCAGCAAGGCCCAGCTACCAAACTGCAAACATCTGCAGTCCCTGCAGCACCCAGCCTGGCCAGCAGGCACTGTACTGCATCCATGTCCCTCTGAGATCTGGCCAGCTGTGAGACACTCACCACTTTTAGGAAGCTCTAAAGATTGAAAGCATGAAAGGGTCACTAACCATGAATAGGACCTCCGTCCCTTCTTCCCGGAGTGATCCTCCCACTGCATTCAACCAATAAAAGCCTCCTAAAAGGAAACAGAGGGAAAACAATTACGTCCAGGGCAACAGTGACCTGAAATCCTGGGTTTCTACCACTGATCCTGCATGGGACCATACACCTTGTATCCTCTTGCTCACTACAGCCAGCTTGGAGACCTGCCTCCTCGCCCCAGACCCCTAAATGAACTGCAGATGGGACTCCTGCGTCCCCCTCTCACCTCCCAGGTGCTTTGCCTCACCAGATGTCCGTGCTTTGTTCCTCAGAATCAAAGAAATTCGGGCTGAAAGGAGCTAATTTCACCCAGATCATCCCTGCCCCAAGGCAGGCCAGCTCTGCTTGCATCAATCTCAGACAAACGTTGAAGAAAGAGGCACAAGGAACACAGCAAAGCTAAGAGACACCGCTCTGAGCCATTCCTAAAGATTTCATACGTTTCCATTTCCTCCCTTTAAACCAACACAACGCTGTGGAAAACGGGAAACAACCATGTTTACAGTTATTTAAATAAGCCCAGTATGTGCAGACTGCAGAACACCTGAACTGGAAAAGACACTAAATGGACTGGAAATGATTAAATAGCATTTGTCTCCTGTCTGCCTTTATCATCATTAACATTCCTCGACTGAATGAGTGGCACCTCTGCTGACACACTCAACCTCACGCCAGAAGACTGGGGATCAGGTTCCCAATCAGCATCAGAGCTGAGATGAGAAACAGAACCGAAGGACGACCTGGGGTCAGCACTGCAAAAACAGAGGGGCCAGCAACTGCGATTCATTAATCACTTTGGAATCTGATTTGCATCAGCCTGACGGCCCTGCATGACAACGTGCCGTAGGGAAACGGCCCTTTTCCTCCCCTGGGAGGAGCAGCTCATTTTTAGCATGCTCCCAACAACTGCTTCCAAAGATGGGAAAACACAGCACCAAGCTGCCCAATGCTGAATTAGCCAGGCAAGCACGCCTCCTCTATGAGAAGTCAGCAGAGCCAGGAGCCACCTTCACTCCTACCCACAGCATTGCCTGGGAGGGTGAAAGCAAGACCCCTAGGGTCTGAACTCAAGAAGAGCAGCTTCCATCCAGCCTCATTTGGAGGCGCAGGATGGTGGAGCTCAGATCTGCACAAACCTTCATCCACGTTCTGATCCAAGACTCTCCCGCGCCCAACGGCACCACTGTGCTTCTTCAGAAGCTCCTTGAAACAAAGGGCCAAATTACTGAGCTGTTCTTTGCCACAGAGAGGAAAAGTCTCCATCTGTGGAAGGGCTGGAAGATGCCATTTCTTCCAGCAACTGCAGGACCCCTGATCCTCAGGGTCTGAGACGTTGGTTTCCATCTAAAGATGATGCCCAGGAAGACTGGCAGTGCTTGATGCCCTTAACAGAATGGGTCTGACACCTGTTTATACCTGCACAGGGAACAGCAGCCTCACTGAGGGATTTTCTGCGAAGAGAAGACAGAATCTATGCAGGAGTCTCTTGCAGACTGACTTTGTAACGGGGACTGCATCAGCAGCGCGTGGTGAAACCAAGCATGAGAACCAGAACGCTTCTCACTCCCCCTCTCAGTGCCCAGACAGGGACTGCTCCCACACAACAGCCGTCGCTTTGCAACCTGTGCACACCAAGGAGCCATCTGGATTTGAACAGGTACAACTCAAGTGTTACTCACAACAGTATCCTGCAGGCTTCGCTGTTTATTCCACCCATGGAGTCATAGTAGGTGATGGTCTTTTTCCTGAAATCGACAACCTACGCAGAGAGATTCGTTACAGAATTAGCAATGCAGAAGATGAGAAGCTCACCCCTATGCCAGGATACATGCTTTGTGAGCCAAAGTCTTTGTTAAAAGGAAGTTTAAACCACTTCAGAGCAGTGAAGGGTTTGTAACTTCCTTGGCACGCCACAGCCCCCCCAAACCTCCCTCTGCTACCATGTTATTTAAGCACTCAAATCTCTCCATCAGGCTCTCCTCAGAGCAGCCCGGTCGAACACAAGAGCACTGTTACCCGTTCTGTCCCAGCAGCAGGCTGACAGATCTGCTTACAGAAGGCTCTGCCCCACCTGACGTCTGTGTGCTGAGCTCTGTGCTTTGTTGCCCCACGCTCCATTTTCACACCCAGCCACCCACGTGTGCCCATCCCTGCTGGGCAGTGAACAGTGCACTGAGGATCGAAGGGATGAAGCAGAAGGAATCTGAGAGGCCAAACGTGATCCAGCACTGCCCAGGTGCCACGAGAAGGGACGTAACACATGGGAGCAGGAGGCACAGAAAGCTGCACCGTATCACGTCTGCATCTTTCTGAAACCATCCCACAGCAGTGCCTCTAAAGGCAAACTTGTGGGAATGTGGAAATGAGATCCTTCCCCAGAGAGCAGGCTACAACCTGACGTGAACCTCACAGCTTTTTTTTCCTTTTTGAAGACTAGTCAAAGACAAGAAAGACAGCAAACCTACAGCTCCCTTCTCACTCCCTTGGCGTTCTGCTTTTAGCCATGCACGTGCATCTTCCCCCTCCCCACACCCAAACACCCCTCTGCACAGCCATGAGATGTTGTGATTCAGTCACAGGTGAGTTTATAGGATGGTCTGCTCTGTAACAGAAGCACTCACTGCTAGGCACCAATGCACTCCCAGATGGATAGGCACCAAAAGGAGGTCCACTGAGAAGATATCCACTTTTTTAGTCCATCTTTTCACAGCTTGGTACCCCGCTGTTTTCAATTTGGTGAAGAAGAAAGTATTGAACGCATGAACTGTTGGTAGACCCTTTTCTTTGCTCCGCTCCATCAGCAAATTCATATAGAAATTAATTATCTGGGGAAAAAAAAAAACAAAGGAATTATTTTCACTTCCATTGCCACTCTGTAGAACTGCCTCTACCAGGATTTACAGCAGCTCAAACACTTTGAAACCTTTAAAAAAAAAAACACAAATATTTAAGCACACAGTCCCCCTAAGATTAAGCTTTACAAGTTCTGTCCTGATAGCATCCATTCCCAATTCTTCTCATCCCACTATCACTATTTTTTTCAAGTGCCTGCTCTACACAGGTATTTCTCCTCAGATTAACCAACCCAGAGCACAAAGCACAGCACGCACGTCCCATTCTCACTTCCTTAGGCAAGGAGAGGGCAGACACCTGTTCACTTTAACCTACTTTAAACAAAGTCCCAGTGGCACAGCACGGACTGCTCACCTCATCATTGAGCCAGTTCAGATTATTGAGGGTCTGGATGTCTTTCCGGGTGATCGTTAACCGAAAGGCTTCACTGAGGACCTCGTCCTGATTTCCTCCTCGGAATACATTCTTTATTTCCTTTTCCATTTCCTAGAGGGAGAACACAAACACTGTTGGAAGGGAGAGCTCCTACTGTACCCATCACAAGGGCTACATTCAAACCCGTTTGTTCTTTGCTCCTCAAAAGATAAACCCACTATAAAACGCACAACAAAAGGTCACAGCTATCAGTGTCTGCGCACTGACCTCAGAAAATGATGTTCGTATTCAGAAGCACTTCCACACAGATGTCTGACTGCCCACCAGACAAAGAGATTTACCTCCGTGATTTCAGGGAACTCCTCTTCACCATCAGCTGACTTGGCACCTTCTTTCTTTTCTGGGACCACCGTGACAGGGATTTCCTTCTCGAGAGGCACACGAAGGTTCAAATCCACCAGGTCCTGCACCGAGTGCTCCTGCTCCTGCAACCGCTGAAGGGGAGACCTCTGGATTACACAGAGACAAAGGAGCCACCTCTATGGGGCTTGTGAGGGAGCCTCGTGGAGCCAATTGTTCCAGGAGATGCAGAAAGGGGCAGCATCCAGCCTGGCCACAGTGCTGCTGAGCATCCAGCCACAGCAAGGAGAAGTAAGAAAACCACTGGATGTGAGAGCACAGATTTTTGCCATTCTCTTCCCAATCAGCTTCCTACTCTGTGGTTTCAAGTTCTGACTCAGAGACTGCTCGTTCAGTAACTGTTCTCTCACCTGGCTCTGCAGCTGTAAGGCCAGAGCTTTCTGCTCCTCAATCTGCCGCCACCTCTCCCGAGCTCGTGAGTCGTAGACACTGGTCCTGAAAAGCACAGTTTGAACAAGACAGTATTTAGAAACACACGAGCACCTGTGATGGGAAAACAAAGCAGAAAACATCTACTTACAATTCCTTGATCCATAGTTCTGCCTGGAAGAATGGGAGGCTAGGAAAGGGAGAAGGACATGCGTAAGCATTCCCCTTTGCATCGAAAGTAATTGTCTGAAAAGTGATTTGTGAGTAATATCTGAGGGCATCTTTATTCTAAGAGTGATAAGAGCTACAGACAGATCTGACAGCGATTTGCATCCAGGTCTCCAGAAAGAGACTGATGCATCACTGTCCAGTGCTGGTATCTATGGCAAACTGCTCTCCCTTTGTGAAGCATTCACAAAGTCACAGTCACTTTTTATCTGCAATCTCACCTCTCAGTGAAACCAAAAAAGACTGCGTGAACTTCCCCCTGCCCTTGTTTGCTCTAGATGCAATTTACAGCCTCTCACCTTGGAGCTGGGGTTCTGGAATCCTTTACTTTGAGCAAAATGACCGAGTCTGATCCTACAGAGGATAAAATTGAGGAATATCGTTATTCTTACAGTTACTACTGAGCTACCAAACTGTGCTGAAGTCCAAGTACAGAGAAGGGAATAAGTGCTTTTGCCACATACAATTGACTGCTTGTTTGCTTTTGGTTTTTACCTTCAGACTGAGTGTTGGATGCTGGTAGATTTTCTTGCTGATGCTGGGCTGTGGAGTTATGGGACTCGAAGATATGGGAGGGATAGCTGGGCGTGGAGTAGAGCGGTGGTTTGTGCGATGGCTGCTCCTGCGCCCCGAGAACGCTGGTTGCTGAGCTGGCTGGTGCAATGCTGTGAGCTTCAAACAGCTTTGAGTTCTTGCTGGGAGTTTCTTTCAGTACGGTTTTGCTGGAATTTGAGCACCTGGACCTAGGAGCAACAGAAAGTTAGTTCTCAGAGAACGCATGCACAGAGAATACACACTCCATGCTGGAAATGAGCATTTTACACAACTCACAGATGGAAGGGGAAGAGCGAAGAGGGTTTGGACGTGGAAAACTGCTTTCCTGTGACCATCTGAAGCAACTGCCTGTAGATCTCTCGCTCCTCCTCTCGAACAGTCTGCAAAGAAACAACCAGAGTCCTGTATCATGGTTTAAACAAAGACACCACGCACGCTGAGCAGATGCGTGAGGAAGTCGAAACGCTCTTGTTCTGTCAGCCAGGAGGAGAGAACCCAGCACAAGGCAGACCTGCCTCGAGCTCTTTGTGATGCTCAGAAGCAACCTGCTCAGATGGAGGCACCCACTGAGGGGCCTCCCACCCAACCTTTGCTTTTACCTCCTCCGCAGTGCTGATGAACCGCCGCGGAGTTTTCTTTGGGCTGAGCAGGCTGCGGCGGCACGGCCCGCTCCAGGAGGGGCTCTGGGCAGGTTTGATTGGAAATGCTGACCCATGGCAATGGTGGTTGGACTTTCCTACAAAACTGTTGGAGGTCCCACTGTGAGGAGAAACAAAACAGGTTCCTTTGGTTTCGTGCTTGCTCGAGTCCTTAACCCCATTCTTCCCCCATCCCTCAAAAATCAGTCGAGAATCGAGCTAACTCGGATCAGAAATGAGCATTTTGTTTGTGTTTTTAAAAGCTATTTCAGCACTGAAGGCTTGCTCTCCACCAGCTCGATCCAAAGCCACAGATGCCAGAGATTGTGCAGCCAGGCAGATGCCAGCAGGTGGCACTGCGAGGCCGAGGAAGCACAGCCTGGAAACCCCGAGCAAGACCTTCCCGCCAGATCCAACAGCTCCCCCTCTTCCCATCCACATCCACAAAATGGCTGAATCTCGCCTTGAGGAAAACACTCTGCATTCTCTTTTACAAAAACTGATGCTCTCCTCTCACCTCATTTCTCCCCGCTCCCACGGGTCAGGCTCACTTCACAGCCTGTTCGAAATCTCTGGCTTGATTTGGAATTTATCCCATTGAAATTAATTTTATAAGCGTTCTCCATTACAGGGATTTTCCAGAGGAGTAAGATTTTCACTGATCTGGAAAGGCACTGCCCTACTGGGGAAACACTCCTTTACAGGCAGCTGCACACAAAGCTCCTGCATCACACGCACTAACCAGGACAGAACCACATCATGCCACATATCTCCTATCTTCCCAGCAGCATAACCTCTCTTGGTACACCAAGGTTACTCTCCAAACCCCCCATTTCCCTCTTCCATCACACCCACTGCTGGGAAGAGCCTCACAAACATCTGAGCTTCTGTGCTGCTTCTGATCTGCAGCAAACCCCTCCTGCTGAGCGGTCAGAAGAGGTTTCCTTGGTTGGTCAAAGCACAACCCATTATTTTTTTCCCCCCACGAGAATGGAATTTCTCTGCCAGCTGCGTGTGGAAAACACCCAGCCTGTGGGTGAAGGTGGATGCAGAACAGCCCTCACACACCTGGGGTTTTTGCGAGCCTCGAGGTAAGAGCCACGGCTCAGCCTCAGCTTCGGCAGTGCAGCGCTTGCGGTGGGCACCAAACCCCTCCACTGCCCGTTGGTGCTGCACCCAAACCCCTGTGGCTCTCCTGCTGTCCGGTAGGTCTCAGGGCACGGGACTTCTGCAAGTGAGAAATGAGGCAGCTGTTAATAAAGAGGAATATCTCCCTCCCTGTGCTGCTGTGGGGAGGAAACAGGAAACATAAATAAAATAAAAAACACACAAAAGAGGAAAAAAAAAAAGAGAGTATCTTACCTTGGCTGAAATTGAGAGCGCATGAGGCATTTCCAGCTGGGCAAGCAAAGCTGCCGGTCTTATTTGGTAAAAACTGCAGGGAGAGATCACAGGTTTTTATTAGAAAAGTGCACAACTCTGAGTTTTAAACCCCATGCAGTTACTGTCCCTCCACCACATAGTTATCATTAGTAATTGCTGATAGAAAGGTACCAGAAGGCACCTCGTCAGCCTGACAACACAGCACGTTGCGTGAAAGGTGCTAAAGAGCCTCCCTTCTCCCTCTAAAATCCCCGAGTGATCTCACTTTCAAGGAAAACAGAAAAAAAAAGTATTGTTTCCACATTACTACAGGGCAAAAAAAAAACCAACCTCAGGGCTACGCTGCCTCTGGCCAACTCACCAAGGCTCAACACGCTCACAGGCACTTACAGACCCAGTGCAAATTTCACCCACAAACTTCCATCTTTGCTTAGGATGCTAATCAGCAATTAGCAGCACAAACAGGGCACCTGCAGCACGCCTCTGCTCAGGAAGCATTCAGTGTTAGAAACACCAGGCACTTGCTGTGATTGCTGCTTGAAACGTCCCACTGCTTTCGAATAAAGCAAAAGGGTCCCGTTGGGAGGGAGCTACAAAAACGGAGTACGGCTGCCTGGCTCCTTCAGAACAAAAGTTCTGATACATGACTGAGAGCATCGTGCAAACGTGTCCCAAGCACCAGCAGGCACAGGGCATCGCTCGCCTCCCTGGGCCACCACTCAAATCCCTGGGAAGTTTATCCCAGCGTCTGCCCACCCTCGTGGTGAAAAGGTTTTCCTCTGATACAGTCAGAACCCCCCAGCACAGCCCTGCTCTGCTCCCACGTTCTGTCACCACTCACCAGAGAGGAGATGAGCGTTTGGTCCCCGTTCCCCTCCTGGGGGCAGAACACTGAGGTCACCCCTCAGCCCCATCCCCTCCATTCTACACAACCCCAGCGTCGTCACAGACCACACTCATCAAACACCCTGACTTCCACCCCGTTACCTTCCTCTGGACGCTCCCAAAGTCCTCAGCCCCCATTTCACACCGCAGAGCCCAGAACCGAACCCAAAACCCCACCGAACACATCAAGGGACCCCCCTCACCCCCCCCCCCAGCCCCTCTTTGAGCCAACCTTGGTGTCGGACGGGCAGAGCACGTCCCTTAGCCCGGCCCGGGGCGGCAGGGGAAAGGCCTTGAACCCCGAGCCGTGGCCGGCGGAGTCCCGGGTCTCCATCCTCATCGGGTCCGCGCGGCCATGCGGGGTCGGTGCAGCGTCCGGAGGCTGCGGAGCGGGGCGGCTTCCGCCCTGGATTCGGGATTTCCTTGAGGAGCAAAGGAAACGCTGCGGAAAACGGAGCGACCCGGCAGACCCCGCGCCCGGGGCTGCCAACAAACAGCGGGGAACGGCGAGGGGAAACGGCCGGAGCGCCGAGCGGAGGAACGGCTCCGGGGCGGGGAGGAGCGGGGCGAGCGGGGCTCAGCGGTTCGGCTGCACGGAGAGGCCGTGTTACCGGGGCCGCGGGCCCGCTTACGGCTCACCGGGACGGGGGGGGCTCGGCTACCGGGAGGCGCGGATCCCGCCGCCCGCCGGAAGGAGCCGAGGCGCAGCCCCGAGCCCAGGCCGCTCCTTCACTCGCCCCCCGCCCGCTCTTACCGGAAGCGGCCCCAGCGCTCGCGCGTTTCCCGGGTTTGGCGGCAACGGCGGCAACGGCAGCTGCCGGCAACGAGGCGGACGGAAGGGGAAGTTGGCGCCGCCGGAAGTGACGCCATGATGTGGCGGAAGCCGCTCGTGCGCTCGCTGGCGGGCGGCAGAGAGCGCCCCCTGGCGGCCTGGAGGTGGAGGGGAGGCCTTGGGGGGTGCGAGGGAGGTGGGAGGGGGGGCATGGAGGAGCTGTGGGAGCGCACGGTGGCGGGAGACAGACCATGGGGGGGGGGAGCATGGGGACCTATGGGACCTATGGGGACCTATGGGAGTCTATGGGAGTCTGTGGGAGTCTATGGGGACTTAGGGGGACGTAGGGGGTCTATGGGGACCTATGGGGGCCTATGGGGGTCTATGAGGGCCTATGGGGCCTATGAGGGCCTATGGGGGCCTATGGGGTCTATGGGGACCTATGGGGGTCTATGGGTGCCTATGGGGTCTATGAGGACCCATGGGGGTCTATGGGAGTCTATGGGGACTTAGGGCGACCAGAGGGGGCTCTATGGGGATCTATGGGGGCCTGTGGGGTCTATGGGGACCCATGGGGGCCTATGGAGTCTATGGGGGGCCTATGAGGGTCTATGGGAGTCTATGGGGACTTAGGGGGACCTAGGGGGCTCTATGGGGAGCTATGGGGGTCTATGGGGGACTATGGGAGTCTATGGGGACCCATGGCGGTCTATGGGTCTCTATGGGGATCCATGAGGGTCTATGGGGTCTATGGGGGCCTATGAGGGTCTATGGGAGTCTATGGGGACTTAGGGGGACCTAGGGGGCTCTATGGGGAGCTATGAGGGTCTATGGGGGACTATAGGAGTCTATGGGGACCCATGGCGGTCTATGGTGTCTATGGGGGTCTATGGAGCCTATGGGGATCTATGGGGGCCTATGGGGACCTATGGGGGCACCATGGTGAGGGAAGCCTCTGAGGGGGCAGCCGATGGAGAGCACCGTGCGGGGCATCATGGTGTCGGCATGCCGGCCCACGGGGTGCCGTGTGGGGCCAGGATCACATGGTGACGGGGAGTGCCCAGCGCGGCCCGTCCCGTTATAGCCGATGATCCCCTCACAGCCGTCCCCTTATAGCTGATCCCCGCAGCCGATCCCGTTACAGCCACTCCGGTTACGGCCGATCCCGTTACAGGCGATCCCCTTACAGCCCTGCGGCCATGGCCGCTCTCCCCGAGCTTTCTCTCCTGGCCTCGGCCGCCCTCGGCCTCGCTGCCCTCCTCGTCCTCCTCACCCTCCTGCCGCCAGGTCAGCGCCCGAGAGCGGCGGGGCAGCGGCTGGGTGACGGAACGGGCTGGGAGCAGTGAGGGAATGGACAGAGCAGCGAGGAGCACGGAGTGGGAAAGGAACAGAGCCTGGGCTGTGTGGGGATAGAGAGACTGGAATTGGAACCGTTAGGGAGTGCAGGCTGGGATCAGTGGGAAGCAGGGACTGGAATGAGCGAGGGAATAGGACTGGGACCAGTAAGGGAATAGACACTGGGACCAGAAGGGATTTGGGGCTGGAACAAAGAAGGGCATAGAGGCTGGGATCAGTAAGGAGAGCGGACTGGGACCAGCAGGGAATGGGGACTGGGACCAGTGAGGAGCCAGTGTGAGACCAGGAAGGGAATATGGGCTGGGATCATAAGGAGGGTAATGTGGGACCAACAGGGAATACAAACAAGCAGGGCCACCTCCCCTGGGGACGCAGTTGTCCCTGCCACCCCCCACGCCCCCATCCCCATGAGGGGTGCCACCTCCATGCCTCAATTTCCCCCCCAACCCTACCAGGCCTCAGAAATCCTCCCCCCTTTCCCCCCATTTCCCATCAAAACATCCCCAGAGGTGGCACTGGAGTGGGGAGGGGGGGCTGGGGACAACCCAGGGCCACGTCCCCCCCCTCCTTTCCCTAACACCTTCCAGGGCTGAGCAGGGGCCACCCCCAGGGCTGTCCCTCCCTCCTGGAGCCTGATTTAGGGGCTGACGCAGCGGTTGGTGTCACTTTGTGGTGTGACACCGGGGCTGTGCTCGGTGCCACTCCGCCGCCACCTCGCCCCCAACCCCCCCATTGTTTTTTTTTTGCCCCATTTCCCTCTTTTTCAGCCAAGAAGATGGCGCAGCCCCCGAAGCATTGCGGGAGCAGGGAGCACATGGGTGCTGGCAAAGCCATCGCTGTCCTCACCTCAGGAGGGGACGCACAGGGTAAGGAGTGTCCTGTCCCCCAAAGCCCACCCCGTGGGATTGCTTTGGGGGGTAAAACAAGCAAAAATGGGGCTTGCATGTTCTTGAATCTTGCTGCTTGTTGCTAGTTGTGTTTCCTTGCAAGGTGTGTTTTTTTGGGGGGGGGGGTTCCTTGTGGTGTTGTGTGGGGACCAGGAGGGGATTTTATTTCAGCTGCTGCTTTGGAATAATGTGCAACACCGATTTTTCCAATAATGATTCGCAATAATAATTTATGGTGACATATTCCAGTGACGATTTGCTGTAAGTGGGGGCAGAGGGAAGGGGAAAGGAAGACAAAATTTTGGACTTTCAGGCAGCATAAAGGAAAGCACTAAAAAGCGAGAAGATTTTGCCTCAAAACACCCAGACTGAGCCCAATCCTTGCTTTCTGCCTGCAGGCCCTGGGGACGGGGAGCGCAGGGCTCGGGGGCTGTTTTGCTTCACCGCCACCACGCCGTGCCGCCAGCTGTCCCCATCACGGCATCACGCGGCCTCAGAGCCCTAAATGTCAGCAGGGCAAAAATAACCCGCAGCTGCGGGGCCAGATCCGTGCCGGTGGTGGGGGCTGGGGGGGACAACACACACACTGGGAGTTGTGCAAGCTCGGAGTCGGGGAGGAAGGGGGGGACACGATGGCTTTTGGGGTTCCCTATGGCTTGGGGACACCGGTGATGCTCTCCTCTTCCTGCAGGAATGAATGCGGCCGTCCGCGCCGTGGTGCGGGTGGGCATTTACACCGGTGCCAAAGTCTACTTCGTGCATGAGGTTGGTGCCCCCCACCTGGATCCCCCCTCCCCGAAGCCCACAGGGACCCGGTGTCACCACCACCTTCTCCCCCTCAACAGGGCTACCAGGGGCTGGTGGACGGCGGGGACAACATCAAAGAGGCCACGTGGGAGAGTGTCTCCATGATGCTGCAGTTGGTGAGCCTGGGGGGGAGGGTGGTGACACCCTGGGGAGGGGGGGGCACAGGGTGCTGCCACCCTGACCTTCTCCGCTGTAACCCAATGCTGTGGGGGCAAAGGGCTGGACCTGAAAATAACCCGAAACCGGAGCCGCTCGCCGGTGGGGGCACGGCGCCCATTTCGGGGTGCGGGTGCCCATTTTGTTTGTGGGGGGGGGGCTTTGCCCACAGGGGGGGACGGTCATCGGCAGCGCCCGCTGCCAGGACTTCCGGACGCGCGAAGGACGCCTGAAAGCCGCCCGCAATCTGGTGAAGCGCGGCATCACCAACCTCTGCGTCATCGGCGGCGACGGCAGCCTCACCGGTGCTGACACCTTCCGTGCCGAATGGAGCAGCCTCCTGGCCGAGCTGCTGAAAACGGGTATGGTCCCCCCCCAAAAAAATTTCCCCCCTGTTGCGCTCGTAGTGCCTTCCTTTGAACCAAAACGTGGGTTTTCCCCACTGGAAATAGCAGGATTTGGGGCAGTTTTGTCCCAAAAGGATGTTTGGTGGGGGGACACACAGTGGGAAGGGGGTGTCCCACCCCACTTGCCCTCTTTTAGGGGGGATCACGGCGGAGGAGGCGAAGAAGTCGAGCTACTTGAACATCGTGGGCATGGTGGGCTCCATCGACAACGACTTCTGCGGCACCGACATGACCATCGGCACCGACTCAGCGCTGCACCGCATCATGGAGATCGTGGACGCCATCACCACCACAGCCCAGAGGTGAGACAGGAACACCCCCACCCCACACCTCAGGGAACGGGGCACCTGCATCCCTGCTCTCTCCATGGGGTGTAACCGAACTCTGCATCTCCTGCAGCCACCAGCGGACGTTTGTGCTGGAAGTGATGGGTCGTCACTGCGGGTACGTCCCCCACGCTGCCACCAGGGTCTGTCTCCTGACGAAACAGAAAGGGGAAAAGCCCCACACGGCCTCTTTTTTGCACCCCCAGCTACCTGGCTCTCATCACCTCCCTGGCCTGCGGTGCCGACTGGGTCTTCATCCCCGAGTCCCCCCCTGAGGATGGCTGGGAGGACCACTTGTGCCGAAGGCTCACAGAGGTGGGGCGGGCTGCAGCAGCGTGCCCTGTGCCTGTCCCCATCCCCACTTCTATCCCTGTGCCTGGCCCTGTCCTTGTCCCCATCCTCATCTCCATCCCCATCCCTGTTTTGTCCCCATCTTGGACACCATCCCCATTTCCTTCCCTGTCCCTATTTTGTCCCTATCCCCATCTCTGTTCCCATCACTGTCCCCATATTCATCTCCTTTCCTCTCCCTGTTCTGTCCCCATCTCTGTCACCGACCCCATCTCTGTCCCTATCCATATCCTGGTCCACATCCCTGTTCCCACTGTCACCCCCTTCTCCCCCAGACCCGTTTGGGTGGCTCAAGGCTGAACATCATCATCGTGGCCGAGGGCGCCATCGACAGACACGGCAAGGCCATCACCTCTGACGAAGTCAAAGATGTGAGCGGGATGAGGGGATCCCCATTTCTTCTCCCACTGTTGGTCCCAGCAGAGTTCAGGCACTCCATCCCCATCCCAATCCTGCTGTCTTGCAGCTGGTAGTGAAGCGTTTGGGCTACGACACCCGCGTCACCATCCTGGGCCACGTGCAGCGCGGTGGGACGCCCTCCGCCTTCGACCGCATCCTGGTAGGCAGCTCCGTCCCTCCTGTGCCCATCCCAGCTGAGCAGGGCCGTGGTGACATCCCCATCCCTGTCCCTGTCCCTGCAGGGCAGCAGGATGGGAGTTGAAGCTGTCATGGCCTTGCTGGAAGGGACCCCTGATACCCCCGCCTGCGTCGTCAGCCTCTCAGGGAACCAGGCTGTGCGCCTGCCCCTCATGGAGTGCGTGCAGGTGGTGAGTGCAGGGTGGGGGGCATGGAGCAGCCCAGGACGCACATGGAGCTGCGGTGCAAACTCAGCCACTGCAGTGCAAACCTGGCCGGTACAGCACAAATCCAGCCAGCGCAGTGCAAACTTGTTCAGTGCAAACCTGTTCGTCTCTGCTCCCTGCAGACCAAAGATGTGACAACGGCGATGAATGAGAAACGCTTCGATGACGCTGTGAAATTGCGGGGCAGGTGAGCATCCACAGCTCATCCTCTGTTGGGGTCACGGGGCTGCAGCCATCCCCAGCACTCCCTCATCCCTTTATTTTTCCTCCCCCTCCCTCCCCACTTTCCCAGGAGCTTCCAAAATAACTGGAACGTCTACAAGCTGCTGGCACACATCCGCCCACCCTCCACCAAGGTAAGGAGGTGGAATGGGGTGTGGAGGGGGCACACCGAGCCCCCCCTGACTCTGTCCCCTCACCCCACAGAGCGGTTACACGTTGGCTGTGCTCAACGTGGGTGCTCCAGCTGCTGGCATGAACGCGGCAGTGCGCTCCACCGTGAGGATTGGACTCATCCACGGGCACAGGATGCTGGCGGTGCACGACGGCTTCGAGGGGCTCGCCTCTGGGAATGTGCGAGGCCAAGGGGGTGCACGGGGTGGGGGAAGGGGGTGCACGAGGAAAAGGGATACATGGGGAAAGGAAATACGTGGGGAAAGGGGGTGCATATGGATAGGGGCATGTGGGGAAAGGTGATGCACGGGGATGGGAGCGCACAAAGGAAGAGGAAACACAGGAATGGGGGTGCATGGGGATGGGTGTGCACAGGGAAAGTTGCAGCCCTAAAAGCTGCAGCCCCCGGGAGGGGGATCCCTACCCAGCGGGAGGCTTCGCACACCCCACAGCCTTGCATGCACGGGGGTACTGAGATAGCGACGTGCTGCGTGCTGAGGGTGGTGCACATCAAAACCTTTTGTCCCTCAACACAATTTTCTTATTGCTGCTTTCCCCCGCTCCCGCCAGGTGGAAGAGAGCAGCTGGGATAAGGTTGGCGGCTGGACAGGTCTGGGGGGATCCAAACTGGGGACGAAGAGGTAACGCTGTCCTGTGGAAGTCTGGGTGCGGGGGCCCAAGCGAAGCCCACCCCCGGAGGCTTTACCCTCCCACGCTTCGGCCAGGACCTTGCCCAAGAAATACTTTGAGGAAATCAGCGCCACCATCAGCAACTTCGGCATCCACGGGCTGATCATCATCGGGGGCTTCGAGGTGAGTGGGGCGGCATGGGACTGCGGGGCACCTCCCGGTGCCGTGCCCCTTACCCCCCGTTCCCTCAGGCCTTCATGGGCAGCCTGGAGCTGATGGAAGGGAGAGCCAAGTTCGACGAGCTCTGCATCCCCATCTGCGTCATCCCCGCCACCGTCTCCAACAACGTCCCCGGCTCCGACTTCAGCATCGGCGCCGACACCGCCCTCAACACCATCACCACGGTGCGGCTCCTGCAACCCCCTGTGGCACACAGCCCCTGATCCCCGCTTATAATTAAACACCCTCCAACCCAAACCCCTTCCTCCTGCCCCACAGACCTGCGACCGCATCAAGCAGTCGGCAGCGGGGACCAAGCGGCGCGTCTTCATCATCGAGACCATGGGCGGCTACTGCGGGTACCTGGCCACCATGGCGGGGCTGGCGGGCGGTGCTGATGCTGCCTACATCTTTGAGGAGCACTTCAGCATCCGTGACCTGCAGGTGGGGACCCAGCAGCATCGCCATGGGGCTGGGGGGGCTGCGTTTATCCCTGCTTGCATCCCCCCCCAACCAACTATCACCACAACGCCGCAGGGATGGGGGTGTGGCATTTATTCCTTCCAAAAGCCAAGCCTCGAACACCTCTTTTTCTCATCCCTAGATCAACGTGGAGCACTTAACCGAAAAGATGAAGACGACAGTGAAGCGTGGGCTGGTGCTCAGGTAAAGATGAAACCATGGAGGGGGGGTTGAAAGGGCCCATCGGCTGAGCCCCGTACGCTCGAGCCGCCCTGAGCCCCACTGCCTCACACAGGAATGAGCGCTGCAACGAGAACTACACCACCGACTTCATCTACAACCTCTACACAGAGGAGGGCAAAGGCATCTTCGACTGCCGCAAGAACGTGCTGGGGCACATGCAGCAGGTATGGCTGTGCTGTGAGCTCCCAGCAGCGGGAAGGAGCCCCTCGCTCACAGCTCCCCCACCACCCGCTGCCATCTCCCCCTACAGGGCGGCTCCCCGACCCCCTTCGACAGGAATTTCGGCACTAAAATGGGTGCCAAGTCGGTGGCTTGGATCACTGGCAAGATCAAGGAGTGCTCCCGGCACGGTGGGTCCTGGTGGTGCATAACCAGGGGGCTCCCATCTGCATTTGCAAAGCCCCCTCGCCTTCCTGCAGCCACACTGCAGATCACCAAAAGCAAACCTCAGCTCCTGCCCAAGCTATGCACGCATGCTCACGCCTCCTGCTCCTCTATTTCAAAGCAAAGCACTGCTGGCTTGGGTTCTTCTGCCCCCCCTCACGGGGGCTGTGATGCTGAGCCCATTCCGGGCGCTCCTTGCAGGTCGTATCTTCGCCAACACAGCCGACTCTGCGTGCCTGCTGGGCATGCGCAAACGCAGCCTGGTGTTCCAGCCCCTCACTGAGCTCAAGGAGCAGACAGACTTCGAGTAGGTGCCCACCATCCCCCCCCAGCACTGCCACAGGAGCACGATGCCGGGTTCACACCGTCCTCTCTCCAACCCCCCCAGGCACCGCATCCCCAAGGAACAGTGGTGGCTGAAGCTGCGCCCCATCCTGAAGATCCTGGCCAAGTACAACATCGAGCTGGACACCTCGGAGAAGGCACTCATGGAGCACGTCAGGCAAAAGAGGATCTCGCAGGAGTACAGCATGTGAGGGAGGACCCTCTGAACGACCCCCCCCAAATCCCCCGCAGCATCTTCACTTTTGAAAGAGCAATTTTGCCAAAACTGAGGGTTTCCTCAGGGTAATTTTGGGCTGGCTTCGATCCAGCCAGATGTTTTATGGGCTTTTGAAAGAGAAAAGCGTTCCGCGCGAGCGGCTCGCGTTGTGGCAGGACGTTGCATTGACCTAAAAGCAAGGGTCAAGTCTGTAGGGCATCACTTTAGTTTGAAACTCAGAATTGTGACGCTTCAATAAAGCAGCACCGCTCCGTGGTGGTGACAAACACAAACTGTGCTCACACTCTCCACGCTCACCCACCAGCAATAGCACACATGGCTGCCACGCACGCACAGCCCTATGAACACAACCTTACTTTCTCCAACAGAGTAATTATCCATATTTACCCTTCTCACCTCCCCTCTGGGAGCTCGAGGCAGCTCTCCAGAGGATTCTTAGGTGACAGACGAGAACAGGGCACAATTCTGCTCCCACTGGCTGTGCAACACAAAACCTTCCAGAGTGTGGCTTGCAAGGAGCCATTTATTTCTGTGGACAGAAGCTGGGGATGGATGAGACACGGAGCAGGCAGCGGCTCTGCGTTCTCAGCTGCAGCCCTGCGTCCTTCCGCCACACGAGGAGCTGCTGCCCCTGCCTCCAAACACACACATTACACACACAAATCAATAAAAGCAGCCCTGGAGCGGTGAGCTGGCAGTGCAAAACCAAACCCAGAACTTGGATGGGTTCTTGGACGGCAGATCAGAGGTGAAGCTCTCACTCAGGACCATCCTGTGCTCGTAACAAAGCCGCTCGGGACAGCAGGGAATAGTTTCCTCTTTTTGCAGGAGTTGTGGCCAAGTTTCTGATGAGGGGGCAGTGAGCACAGGGCCCTGCTCACTGCTCAGGCATCTGTCAGGGCACTTCCTCACTCCTCAGCCCTCACACCATTGGTGCCATGAAGGGTTTTCTGCTGCAAGCACTGCAATCCCTAGGGCTCCCCACCTTTCCCTAAGGTGCTGATTCTCCCTGAATACATCCAAAAAAAAATCACAGATATGGGAGTGAACAAAGCTCTCCTGGGTGCCAGCAGGGGGGTCCCATGTCTGCCCCGGCGCTGGGTGCAGCAAGGAGGGTGTGGGCGCTCGCTCCAAGGAACGGACTCACATTGCATGTGCTCACCCACCGGGCCTCTCCGCATCCTGCAGTGCTTCGAGTCCTTCAGAAAGGGGAGATTGCTCCGTTCTCACCCAGAAAGCCTTGCTTTCCCCAAGGCCTACCCCAACGCAAAGAACAGCTTAATGCAGCAGGTGGGATGGAATTCACCATTTGTTAAAGGGAGGACAGTTCATTTGACAAGGCTGAAAACACAGAGAAGGAGCTCGCGAGGGGCAAGCGCTGCAGGCAAGGAGAGGACACGGCTCCTGTCGGTGGGTCCCGCTGTCCATCCAGCGCCCGCCAGTTGCACAGCAAGCAGTGAATTCACACCCATGGCTGCCCCGTGCCTAGCTGAGGAGCAGCACGTACTCCTTCAGGCAGGTGGGCAGAGGCAGCTGCTCCACGGCCTCGGGCAGGAAGCGCACGCCCAGGCTGCGGCGCACGGCGTAACGCGACAGGGTCTGCAGGGTGCCGGGCGCCGAGCAGAGCAGCGTGAGCTTCTCGCAGAGCTGCTGGTCCCTGCTCACCTCCCAGGGCATGCTGCCGTTCTTACGCAGCTCAAAGTGTCCGATGGCGCGGTGCAGGAGGTCGAAGCAGGAATCCTCGCGCTCCGTGCCCAGTCCCCGCACCAGCAGCGCTACCAGTCGCGAGATGGGGGTCTGCCCTTTTAAATTGACCACCCGCACCTCGGCCCCGAAGTCGAGCAGGATGCTGACGCTCTCCAGGTTGCCCTTCATGGCGGCCCAGCTGAGCGGCGTGTCGTCGTTGTAGTCGCGGGCGTTCACCAGGGCGCCGTTCTCCAGCAGCGAGCGCACGCACTCAGCCGTGTTCTTGAAGGCTGCCCAGTGCAGCGGCGTGTCCTTGTTGCCATCCAGGGCGTTGGGGTCGGCTCCGTACTCCAGCAGGATCTCCACGCAGGTCTCGTCCTTCTCGGCTGCGTAGTGCAGGGCCGTGCGGTTGTAGCCGTCCAAGGCGTTGACCTGCAGGAGTGGGAAGATGCACAGGGACTGATACCAGCACGGCACGAAGCCCTCCCTGCACCCCATGGAATGGTTGAGCTGACAAACTCGAAGCCCCCCCCGGTTGCACCCCTGCCCTGGGCTGCTCCCATCAGACATCCAGACCCCATCCACGGCTCTGAGCACTCACAGCTCTCTGGGCAGCAGTTTCAGGGCCTCACTGCCCTCTCAGTGAAAAACTTCTCGCTGACATCTAACCAAAATCTCCTTTAATTTAAAGCCGTTCCCCCTTTTCCTATTGCCCATGTAAAAAGTTGTTCTCCCTTGTTTCTAAGCTCTTTCTAAGCACTGGAGGGTCTCCCCAAAGCCTTCTCTTCTCCAGGCTGGACACCCACAGCTCTTTCAGCCTTCCCTCATTAAGAGGCACTCCAGCTCCTGAGCATCTTCATGGCCCTCCTCTGGACTCTGGTCATGTTTCTCCACAGAATGAGAAAATAAAGCACACACAAGGTGGGGGGTGCAATCTACCAGCTGCCAAAATTCAAGCAGGAAACCCACAGCATTTAACGCCCCTTTCAGGCTTTCTCCAAAAGTCTGTTTTCAAGCAGGCACACTTAAAATCTCAGGCAAAAACACCACTGAGACGTTGGAATTGCTCCCGTGCTTGCGCAATACACCTTCACCCAGACCCATTCTACTCTAAAAGAGAGCAGAGCAGCTGCCACCAAGACAAAGCACAATTCTGGCAGCGCTCAGAATCGATGGTTCCACCTTGCTAAGGAAGCAATGAGTCCAGCACCACGACACCACGGCTCCATTCCAAAGAGGCGTTTACCTCTGCTCCCTTCTGCAGCAGCAGCTCCACGCAGTCGGCGTCAGCCACCATGCAGGCGCAGTGCAGCGGCTTCAGAGTGCCATGCATGCAGTTCACATCCGCGCCCTGCAGAAACACGGCGAGCACGCGGGGTTAGAGAGTACGGACACCCGTAAGTCACATTGCCAGGTGGCCAAAGAAAACTGGTCCTCTCGGCCAGCAGGGCGCGCTTCTGGCTCGTAGTTACTCCGTTGTGCGCCCACCCCCCTTCTGGTGGGGAAACTCTTCCCTATTTCCCCCTCACCGACTCTCCCCTGACGCAGCTCCACGCCGTTCCCTCGGGCCCCGCCGCCGTCACGGAGAGCAGAGCCCAGCGCCGCCCCTCCGCTGCCCCGTGAGGAGCCGCAGGCCGACACGAGGCCCCCGCACAGCCGCCCCTTTATTAACGGGGACGGTTCGGGACCCCCCCCGCTCACCCGTCCGATCAGATCCTCCACGTTGTCCCTCGGAAAGGAGCGGATGGCGGCGATGGTGCGGATGAGGCGCTCGGACAGCGAGTATTTGCTCTGCACGCTCTGCATGATGTACCACATCCTGCGGGCCGCCCGCCCGCCGCCGCCGCCGCCCCGCCAGGCCCGGCCCGGCCCCCGAACCCCGAGCGGCGCCGGGGCGGGGTGGGACGACGGGCAGCGGGTACCGGAGGAGGGAGGAGTTCGGTACGGAGGAGAAGCGGCCGAGGCGCGGCGAGGTCCCGGAAGCCGGGCCCCGGAACCGGCGCAGACTCTGCAAGGCCCAGCTGGAGGCGGAAGTCGCCGCCGCTACCCGGAAGTGAAAGGCGAAAGCGATCGCGCATGCGCAGATGATTCCTAACCTCGCTCCGCTACCCTCTTCGCCAATCAGCGCGTGTGGTGTCCCTCTAAGCTCCGCCTTCTCGTCAGTCCCGCCCTCACGATCCGAGTTCCTCCAATCGCCAGGAGCCGCCCCTCGCAGTCCCCGCCCTCAGCCGGCTCTCCGCCAATCATCTCTCCCTGTGCTCTCCCAGCGGGTGCCGGGGGCCCCAGTTGGGGGGTTCGGGGGTGCGGGGCGTCGCTGGGCAGCGGCTGTCCGTGGGGCTGGGGGGGGTCGGGACGGGGGGGGGCACCGTGAGGGTGACATGGGGGTGACTCCGGGTCACTGTGTTGGGTGACACCGGGATGTCCCTGTGTCCCTATAAGGGTGACACATCCTTATAGGGTTTGGGTGTCACCACGTTGGGTGACACTGGTGTCCCTGTGCTGGGTGACAATGGGACCAGTGGCTCCCAGTCCCACCCTTTCTCCAGGCCCTGGGGCCAGAGTGGGTCAGAGCACCGGGACTTGGAGCATCCCGATGTCACCCAGACAGCGACCACCTGTGGGGAGCACTGGGATGCACTGGGAAATGCTGCTGCGTGCACTGGGACGTACTGGGATGCAATGGGATGCAATGGGATGCAATGGGATGCAGTGGGAATGCTGGGTGCGCAGGGAAGTACTGGGATGCAGTGGGGTGCAGTAAGAAGTACTGGGTACGTTATGATATACTGAGATGTACTGGGACACGCAGGGTTGTACTGGGCGCACTGGGATTCACTGGGATGCACTGGGATGCAATAGGATGCTATGGGATGCTATGGAAAGTGCTGGCTGCACTGGGATGTACTGGGACACACTGGGATGCAGTGGGACACTGGGGTGCAGTGGGATGCACTGGGATGTACTGGGACACACTGGGATGCTGTAGGAAGTGCTGGGATGCCCCCATGCCACCCCCCCTTCCCCCCCCAAGCCCCATCAGCTGCAAACATGGATGGGGGCAGAAAGGACGTCCCTGCACCCCCTCCATCCCCAAGCGCACAGCACCAACACAGCACCAACACAACCCCCTCTGAATCCCCCACCCACTGCCACCATTCACGAATAGGGACCCCCCGCGCTCCCCCCTCAGCCCCCCCCCACCCCCCCAGCACCACGCGGGGCCGCGCGCCGGGGTCCCCCTCAACCCCCGGCTGGGGGGGTCTCGTCCCCGTCCCCACTGCGGGTGGGTTGTATTTTTTGGGGGGGAGGGGGGCGGTCGGGGGACAAGAGCTGCGCCATCACTGGAGCCCCCACTGCCGCCCCCTGGCCCCGGTGAGCTCAGGGGGGAGGACGCAAAGCCGCGGTGTGAATGCGGGGGGGGGGTCCTGGTGCTGCGGACGGTGCTTGTAACCCCCCTCCTCCCCCCCCACCTCCCCCACGGTGCTCACCCCATTTCTTTGCTTTGCTTTACCCACCCCCGCCGCCCGCCGCCCCCCAACAGCGTTTCCGAGTCTGAGTGTGATGGACGCAGAGGGGGGGCCCTCCAGCCCGGACCCCCCCCGGGACCCTGAGAGCACCGCCACAGGTGAGCCCCCACTCCCCCTCCCCACTGAATCGGGCCGGGAAGCTGAGGGGGGTCCCACGCGTGGGGGTGGGGGGGTGACCCGATTGTGGGGCACTTTGGGTCGGGGTGGGGGGTCGTGGAGTGCTCCGATCCCACAGTGTGGGGGTGTCCCGATGCTGGGGGTGCAGGGTACCCGCATCCCATAATATGGCAATACCTCAATCCCACAGCGTGAAGATGCCCCGATCCCATAACGTGAGGATGTCCCAGTGCCTCACAGGGTGGGGAGACACCAATTTTAGGGTGCAGGGATGTCCCCAAAGCAGGGAGGGGGTGGGGAGGGGGTAGAGGGGATGGAGAAAATGTGGAAAAGGGATGGGAATGGGGTGGGGGGTTTGGGGATGGGGTGGGGAGGATGGAGAAGGGGAAAGAAGGGTGGAGGGGGTGGAAAAGGGACAGGGAAGGGGCAGAGGGGACGGGAAAGGTGGGAATGGGATGAAGAGTGGGATGAAGGTAGGGATGTCAGGGTGGAGGGGGTGGAAAAGGGATGGAGAAGGGGCAGAGGTCACGGAGGTGATGGGGAAGGGGAAGAGGGGATGGAAATGGGGTGGAAAAGTGATTGGGACAATGCGAAGGGGGTGGAGAAGGGGAAGAGGGCATGGAGAGGGTGATGGAAATGGGGTGGTAGGGATGGAGGGGCTGCAAAGGGGACGGGGAAGGAGGGAAGGGAACAGGGAAGGTGCAGAGGGGGTGGGAAAGGCACGAAGGGGACGAAGAAGGTGTAAAGGGGACAAAGAAGGCATGAAGGGGGTGGGGAAGGGGTGCGGGGGTCACAGCCCCACATCTCGGAGCCCAGCCCCACTCTTCCTGCAGCCCATCCCGGCAACGCGGCACCGGGTCGCCCTGCAAAGCGACGTCGGAAAGCAGCAGCAGCAGCAGCAGCGCAGCCCCGGAGCAGAGCTTTGGGGCACCAGCGGGCTTTGGGGCCGCTGGAGGAGCTGCTGGGGTTGCGGGGCGGCCGCCTGCGCCCCACCATCTGCGGGGAGTGCGGGAAGGGCTTCAGCCGCAGCTCGGACCTGGTGCGGCACCGCATCACCCACACCGGGGAGAAACCCTACACCTGCGGGGCCTGCGGGAAGGGCTTCAGCCAGAACTCCAACCTGGTCACCCACCAGCGCATCCACACCGGGGAGAAACCCTACAGCTGCGGGGCCTGCGGGAAGCGCTTCAGCGAGAGCTCGGCGCTCATCCAGCACCAGCGGACCCACACCGGGGAAAAACCCTATTGCTGCGGGGAGTGCGGGAAGCGCTTCAGCGTCAGCTCCAACCTCATCCGGCACCGGCGCACCCACACCGACGAGAAGCCCTATATCTGCGTGGAGTGCGGGGAGGGCTTTCGCCACAAATCCCAGCTGCGCCGGCACCAGAAGCTGCACTCGGCGTAGTGGGGACGCGGCTTTGGGGATGGGGACGCGGCTTTAGGATGGGGACGCGGCTTTAGGATGGGGATGTGGCTTTAGGGATGGGGATGCGGCTTTAGGATGGGGACGTGGCTTTAGGGATGAGGAGCAGCACTGGTCACGGTCCCCTCATCCGCGTTCCCACACGGGGGACTGTGGGGTGGGTGTGCGGTGCTGGACCCGGCCCCCCACCCAGAAACCCCAAAAGCAGGACGGGGCGTTGGAAGAGGGAACGTAATGGGGCGGTTGGGACTGCAGCCCAAACCAATAAAAGGTGCTGGAGCTGCACTGCCTGGCCGGGGTCGTGCTTTAGGGCAAGTGATGGGGCTGCGCTTTGCATGGGATGGATCAGTAGGGATGGATTTTCCAGCTCTCCCAGTTGGAGAGTGTGGTGCCAGTGGGAATAACACCCACAGGGTGGCACACGCCTGCACGTGCGGCTGGTGTTATGGGGTGGGGATGGGGATTGGGGTGGGGATCAGGGTAGGATGGGATGGGGATGGGGATGAGGATGGTGTGGGATGGGATGGGGATGGGGATGGGGATGGGGATGGGACAGGAATGGTGTGGGATGGGATGGGATGGGATGGGATGGGATGGGATGGGATGGGATGGGATGGGATGGGATGGGATGGGATGGGATGGAATGGGATGGGATGGGATGGAATGGGATGGGATGGGATGGGATGGGATGGGATGGGATGGGGATGGGGATGAAGATGGGGATGGGATGAAGATGGGGATGGGATGGGATGGGATGGGATGGGATGGGATGGGATGGGATGGGATGGGGTGGGGATGGGGATGGGGATGAAGATGGGGATGGGATGAAGATGGGGATGGGATGGGATGGGGATGGGGATGGGAATTGGGTGGGAATTATATGGGTTGGAGATGGGGATAGGATGGGGATGGGGATGGTGTGGGATGGGATGGGGATGGGAATTGGGTGAGGATGATATGGGTTGGGGAAGGGGATGGGATAGGGATGAGGATGAGGAGGATGAGAAGATGGAGATGGAATGGGGATGGGATGGGCTCGAATAGGAATGGAGATGGGATGGGAAAGGGGCTGAGATGGGGATGGGATGGGGTTGGGATGGGGATGGGGTGGGGATGGGATGGGATGGGGATGGGGATGGTGTAGGATGGGATGGGAATGGGAATTGGGTGGGGATGATATGGGTTGGGGAAGGGGGTGGGATAGGGATGAGGATGAGGAGGATGAGAATTAAGATGAAGATGGGGATGGAATGGGGATGGGATGGGCTCAAATAGGAATGGAGATGTGATGGGATGGGGTGGGGTTGGGATGGGAATGGGGATGGGGTGGGGTTGGGATGGGGATGGGGCGGGGATGGGATGGGGTTGGGACAGGGATGGGATGGGGACATAAGGCCCCGGGTCAGGGGGGGATTAAGGGCTCGCTGAGTGCTCAGCAGGCGCTGCCCTCATTGCATCATTTCCAGCCACGAATTAATGGGACGGGGAAGTGCTTGGGGTCAGATCCGGAGCCGTTACACAAAGCTGGAACGTGGGGCTGGGGGTGGGGGGAAGGGCTGCGTGCTTTTCCCCCATCCCTTTCCAAAACACTGTGGCAGCTCCCCCCCCCCCCAAAAAAAAAAAAAACAACCAACCAAACAAACAAAAAAAAACCCAACTCCTCCCTATTGCAGTTTTGGGGAAAGAAATTAAAAATAAAATATTAAGAAATTCCTGGGGGTGGGGGCGGGGGGGGGGCAGCGGTATTCTCCGCCCAATGATTGCGAGGGGATCGGGGAACCGAGCAGTTGCCCCCCCCCCCCCCCGCCTCGCGTCGTCGTCGTCGTCGTCCCCCCCCCAATCTCCCGGCCCCGCCGCATCCGCCCGTCGCTCCCCGGGGCCGGGGGGGGGTCCGGGCTGCGGCTGAGACCTTCCTGTTCCCGGCCCCCCCCGAAGCCCCCCCCCCACCGTCGCCACCGCCGCTTTGCCGCCGCCTTCCCCCGAAGCCCCGAAACCGCTGGAAAACGCCCCAAAAGCTCTCGCCCCCCCCCCCCCTTCCAGCCCCCCCTTCCCAGCCGTGCTGCGATCCCCAGAGGTGAGTGATGCGGGGGGAGATGCGCTTTCTGGACCCCTCCATCTTTTCTCCCTCGGTAGAACGGGGGTGACACCGTGGGGGGGAAGCGATTTGGGTTTCCTTTGTGCCTCGCGGCCGCCGCCCCCCCCCCCCCCCAGTAATAAATACGAGGGGGGGGGAAACTGAGGCACAGAGGGGGGGGTGGGGCTGGCTGGGCTGGGCTGACCCCCCTCCCCCCAGAGCCCCAATCCTCGGGTTTGGGGGCGCTGGGCCCGGTTTGGGGCTCCGGGTTTGTTGGGGGGGTGGAGGGGGGGTCGCGCCGTGCCTCAGTTTCTCTATTGTGAGAGCCCTCAGCCGCCCCCCGGGCTCCTTCTGCCCCCAAACTGGGGGGTCTGGGGGACAGGGAGGTGCTGGGCAGCGTTGGGGTACGCTGGAAACCGGGGGGGGGGGGGGTTTATGGGGGTGAACTGGGCAAACTGGGAACTGCTCCGAGCAATTCTGTGGTGCAGTGGGGAAACTGGAGGACACAGCGGGGATCCGGGGGGGGGGCACTGGGGAAAATGGTGGGAAATGGAGTGGTTTTGGGGTCCGGGCTGCACTGCTAACCTCTGCGAGAGCACTGGGAGCACTGGGGCTGCACTGGGCAGACTGGGGATGCACTGGGTGCACTGGGAGCTGCACTGGATTCACTGGGATTGCACTGGGTGCACTGGGAGCTGCACTGGGCTGACTGGGTATGCAGTGGGTGCACTGGGATTGCACTGGTCGCAGTGGGAGCTGCACTGGCCAGATTGGGGTGCACTGGGTGCACTGAGAGCTGCACTGGGCAGACTGGGATTGCACTGGGTGCACTGGGAGCTGCACTGGATGCACTGGGGATGCACCGGACAGACTGGGAGCTGCACTGGGCAGACTGGGGATGCACTGGGTGCAGTGAGAGCTGCACTGGGTGTACTGGGAACTGCACTGGGCAGACTGGGAGCTGCACTGGGCAGACTGGGGATGCACTGGTCGCACTGGGAGCTGCACTGGGTGTACTGGGAGCTGCATTGGGCAGACTGGGAGCTGCACTGGGCGCACTGGGAGCTGCACCAGGCAGACTGGGAACTGCACTGGGCAGACTGGAGCTGCACTGGATGTACTGGGAGCTGCACTGGGCAGACTGGGATTGCACTGGGTGCACTGGGAGCTGCACTGGGCAGACTGGGATTGCACTGGGTGCACTGGGAGCTGCACTGGGCAGACTGGGAGCTGCACTGGGTGCCCTGGGAGCTGCACTGGGCAGACTGGGAGCTGCACTGGGAGCACTGGGAGCTGCACTGGATGCACTGGGGATGCACCGGACAGACTGGGAGCTGCACTGGGTGCACTGGGAGCTGCACTGGGCAGACTGGGGATGCACTGGTCGCACTGGGAGCTGCACTGGGTGCACTGGAAGCTGCACTGGGCAGACTGGGATTGCACTGGGTGCAGTGGGAGCTGCACTGGTCGCAGTGGGAGCTGCACTGGCCAGACTGGGGCTGCACTGGGTGCACTGGGAGCTGCATTAGGCAGACTGGGAGCTGCACTGGACAGACTGGGATTGCACTGGGTGCACTGGGAGCTGCACTGGGCAGACTGGGATTGCACTGGGTGCACTGGGAGCTGCACTGGGAGCACTGGGAGCTGCACTGGGCAGACTGGGATTGCACTGGGTGCACTGGGAGCTGCACTGGGTGCACTGGGAGCTGCACTGGGCGCTGTGCGGGCGCGCTGCGCTCCCACCACGACCCCCCTCCCGTCCGTCTCCGCTCCCGCAGCTCCGGGCCGCGCTCCGTGGTGGGGGTGGGGGTTGGGGGGGTCCGGGCCGCCCCCGCCCCTCTCTCCCCCGGCGCCGGCGCGGATCCGCCGCCGCCCCCTCGGGTCGGGCCGGGCCGGGCGGCGGAAGCGGCGGAAGCGGCGGCGGCGGCTCCGCGTCGGGGCCCGGTGAGCGGGGGGGGGGGGGCGGGGAGCGGGACGGGGGAGGGAAGGGGGGGCGGGGATGTTGTGCCGCGCTGTGCCCCCCCCATCCCCGGCGCTGCCGCTCCGTCAAAATGGCCCCGACCGCCGCCCGCAGTGCCCCCCCCTCCTCCCCCCCCCTCTGCCGCATCGCTCAGAGCGGGGCCGTTTCCCCCCCCCCCCCCACGGCCCGTGTGTTTTCCACCCCGGTCTGCCCCCCCCCCTCTCCCCCCCCCGATCCTCATCCCGGGATCCGTTTCTTTTCCGCTGAGATCCGGTTCCTCCTCCCAGTATCCGGTCCCCCCCGGTTTCAACGAACCCAACACCCCCCCTCCCCCGGATCCAATCCCCCCCCCATACCACGGGATGAGCCCCCCCCCGATCCTGTCACCCCCCCCCCAGTAGGATCCAGTACCACCCCCCTGGGCTCTGACCCTCCCACAGCTCGGCCCACCCCCCCCCCATCCTGTCCCCCCCCACCCTTCAGGATCAGTTCCCCCCCCCCAAGTTGTGGTCGGGTACATCAGTAGAAGGGGGGGTTCAAGTACATCATTGCCCCCCCCCTCCCCCCCATCCTTTGGTCCCCAGGCTGTCACCACCTGTGTGTCCCCCCCCCTCCCCAGATCTGTGCTGCTGTGCCCTTAGAGCCACTGACGTCCCCAGAGCAGAGGTGAGGAGGGGGACATGAAGGGGTGGGGATGGGGCACAAAGGGACACGGGGGGGGGCACAAGGGACTGTAGTGTTACACGAAGAGATGGGAAGGCGGTGGCACGTTGGGATCTGCAGCACAAAGGGAAGTGGGGCATCACGAAGGGATCTGAGGAGGCACGAAAGGATTTTGGGGCCACAGAAGGATTTGGGGGGGACAGGAAGGGGGACTTTTGGGTGGCCCAAAGGAATCTGGGGGGGGGCACAAAGGGATTTTGGGAGAGACGGGGGGGGGGTTAAGTGGAGCAATGGGATTTGAGGTGGCACAACGGGACCTGTGTTGGTACAAAGGGAGGAGAGGGGAGTCTTGTGCTCAATTGAGGTCTGGGTGCCCCCCAGACCCCCCCGGCTGTCCCCATGGAGCAGGATGAGCCCTGCGTGGTGGAACTCCACGACCCGGAGGAGGCGGGCATGGTGCGGAGGGTCTGCATCGGTGAGGAGGGGGCATGGGGGGTGTGGGAGGCAAACAGCCCTAAGGGGAGGGGGGTGGGGGTGGGGGAGAAGGGCAGAGATCCAATGGGGGGGGCGGCAATCAGCCCCAAAAAGAGGGTGAGAGAGTTTTTATTGAAGGGGAACTAACAGCCCTGGGGGGGGGTCAGAGAGCACCAAGGAAGGACGAACGGCCTCGGGGGGGTCCCAGCCCCCTCCCCAGATTCTCTCCATCCGCCCCACAGTCGACGACGGCATTGTGAGCGACTGCAAGGAGGAGGTGCTGCCACAGGAGATCATCCAGACCGTCATCCCCCCCCTTCCCCTGACCCCCAAGGGCAAGAAGCGGGGGGCAGCGGGGGGCCGAGGCGCCGGGGGCTCCGCCATGGGGGGCTACGGCGAGGAGGAGCAGGAGGGCGGCGGGGGGCGGCTGCGGGGGGGCCGGCAGCGCCCTTTTATCTGCAACGAGTGCGGGAAGAGCTTCAGCCACTGGTCCAAACTGCTGCGGCACCAGCGGACTCACACCGGGGAGCGGCCCAGCACGTGCGGGGAGTGCGGGAAGAGCTTCAGCCAGAACTCACACCTGGTGCAGCACCGCCGCACGCACACCGGGGAGAAGCCGTACCGCTGCGGGGACTGCGGGAAGAGCTTCAGCTGGAGCTCCAACCTCATCCAGCACCAACGCATCCACACCGGGGAGAAGCCCTACAGCTGCGGGCAGTGCGGGAAGAGCTTCACGCAGAGCAAAAACCTCATCAAGCACCAGCGCACCCATTCGGGGGCCCGGCCCCACCGCTGCGGGCAGTGCGGCCGCGGCTTCGCGCAGAGCACCAACCTGCTGAAGCACCAGCGGGTGCACGCAGCCTGCAGCCAGCCTCCCGCCTGCCCCGAGTGCGGGCTGAGCTGCTGCGACGGGGCCGAGCTGGAGCTGCACCGGGCGCAGGCGCACGGCCACGAGCCTTACATCTGCGTGGAGTGCGGGGACAGCTTCGCCAAAAGCGCCACGCTCAAACGCCACAAGCGCGTCCACAAACCGGTCTTCGTGCACTGAGCTGGGGCTGCCCAACGATGGAGTGGCTCAGGATATGAGCCCCGGACCACCAGCCCGCGGTGAACGTGTAGGGTTGGACCCTATAGATGTATATAGTGTGGGGTGGGGGTGTGTAGGGTAGAAGCAGCGCCTCGTCGCCAGCAATGCAAAGGGCTGGGATGTGGGGCGCGGTGGGACGGCTGTAGAATAAAGCACTTCTGTCTGGGGGACGTGGGTGAGTTGTGTTGGGGCGGGGGGGCTCTGCTGTGTCCTCACCCCATCGCACAGGGGAGGTGCAGGGGCTGGGGGCGATGCCTTGGATCACGCTGCCCCATATCAAGGCATTTTTTGAGGAAGCAGGACCCCGAGTCCCATAGTTTGAGAAGCACTAAGTGGGGCGGCAGGCCGTGCCCACATCGTGTTTATTCTGTGTGCTGGCAGCAAAGTGCTGCTTAACAATAAGGGAAGGTTGGGCTCGTGCTTCGCATCGCAGTGCTGCACAGCTTCAGGTCGGAGTGACCGCATGAGGAGCGTGGGGACAACATGGGGACGGAACGCTCTGCGTCCCTGCAGCGCTCTCCGATCCGCTCCCTGGCGGGATGAGGAAGGCAGGTGCTGAGGCTGAAGGTCACGCCTTGGTGGTGGCCCCCTGCGCTGCCCCCAGGGCTGTCAGCTGCTGGATCTTCTGGCTCATCATCTCCACCACAGCTGTGGGAAGAGGCACCGGGGTGGTGAGGGGCCGCTGACAGCCCCGAGTGCGGAGCAACAGCGGTGCCGGCCCTTACCCTGCTTCATGGCGTGCTTCTCCTGCAGCGCGGGTTGAATCTTCTCCATCTGCTTGGTCAGAAAGTCGATCTTCCGCTTGAAAAACTCTCGGGCGTCGTCTGCAGTCTGAGTGGATAAAGGGCAAAAGCAGCGCCGAGGCGCTGAGTCCCTTCAGGGCCCCCCCCCGGAGGCAGCCCTGTTTGCCACGCAGTGCCGACAGGCGGCTGTTCTGGGATCAGCCCACACCGCCCGCACACCGCAGCACGGCCCCCGGCTGCGAAAAGGCAGCGAGCACCCCTGGGAACTGCATTCCCCTCCTGGGGCTCAAAAGTCGCACCCTGCTGCACCATCAGGGAGCAGCAGCAGCGGGAGCAGCAGCAGCTTGCCTGCAGCCTGCGGCACAAACAGGAGGAGCTGTTCCAAAGGGAACACAGAGCGTTTGCCAAGCTGCCCCGCGGCGATCCGGGCGCACGCCCCTCACCTTCTCCACGTAGTAACCGGTTCCGACATCGATCAGCACGCGCTCAACATCTGAGAGCTTCCCAGGGACGTACATCTGGCGGGGGCGGTCAGGGAAAGTGGGGAGGCGGGATGGTTACACAGCTTTGGGAGCTGAGCTCAGCCCTGGTGCCAGCAAGGCCACGCCATACTGCTGGTATGGGTTTGTGACGGATCAAAGGCACTCAGGGCTGGAAGTGCCAACCCTAAAGGCCCTGGAGAGGTTAACAACATGGGGCTGCAAAGGATACAGAGCTGGTGAGAGGCACCAGCAGGTCCTTCCCTGCAGAAGAGCAAGCAAAGATGCGTGAGTGCTAGGGTGAGGGGAGCCCCGAGGGTCAAAACACAACCCAAAGCATCTGGGGAGGGTGTTACAGCCACATCTGTTCCCCCAGATGTGCATCGCACCTGGCCAACCCCCCCAGGGAAAGGGAAGCAGAGCCCCAAGGAATTGAGAGGGGCAGGAGGCGGAGCTCTCAGTCACTCTCCCAAAGCGGGGTTTGGCACGCCTCAGTCCCAAGTAATTTTGAGCAGCAAAACCAGGAAGGAGGGAAGCAGAACCTGCGGCCTCTCAGGAGTCCCACTTGCCTTCGTTGCTTTTGTTGAGCACGTTGAGGCAGTCCTTGGCTTCCACATACTTGGTCTGCACCACTTTGAGCTGGGTGATGGAGGACGAGAGAAATTCCACCTCCTGGGGAGAGAGCGCAGCCCCACCACGGGGGGAATGGGTAGAGGGGACCCCAGGACCAAGTGGGCCCTGGTGGGATGGAGACCCGACTGGAGGGTGAGATGAGGAATAGCCCCAGATCTTATGTAGAAAGAGCAGAAAGTCCTGCAGGCCCTGAGGAGCAGGCGTAGGGTGTGGGGGGAACAGCAGGAAACAGCCGTGTACTCCCCTGTAATCAGCACTAGTGAGGCCGCACCTCGAGTGCTGTGTCCAGTTTTGGGCCCCTCACTGCAAGAAAGACATGGAGGCCCTGGAACGTGTTCAGAGGAGGGCAACAAAGCTGGTGAGGGGTCTGGAACACAGGCCAGATGAGGAGAGGCTGAAGGAGCTGGGAACGTTCAGCCTGGAGAAGAGGAGGCTCAGGGGAGACCTCATTGCTCTCTATAACTTCCTGAAGGGAGGTTTTAGTGAGCTGGGGGTCGGCCTCTTCTCTCGTGTCATTGGTGATAGGAGCAGAGGGAATGGTTTCAAGCTATGGCAGGGGAGATTCAAGCTGGACATCGGGAAATATTACTTTTCAGAAAGGGTGGTCAGGACTGGAATGGGCTGCCCAGGGAGGTGGTGGAGTCACCGACCCTGGGGGTGTTCAAGGAAAGACTGGATGTTGCGTTGAGGGACGTGGTTTAGTGGGAGCTGTTGGTAACAGGTGAACGGTTGGACTGGGTGATCTTTTAGCTCTTTTCCAACCTTGGTGATTCTATGATTCTATGAAGGCACAGAGCTGCGGGTGGCACTGAGTGTGCAGGGCTGAGGTGGGGTTTGCAGGGCAGGGGCTGCTCCTGCCATAAAACAGCCTACAGACCAGCCCGGCCCCACACAAAGACCCCCATCTCCCTCCCGGATCCTACAGCCCAGCTCGCCCCACCCAACCCCCACAAGGCCCAAATCCTCCCCCGCAAGTCACCCTACGACAGCCAGGCCCCGTTCATCTCCCCAGGCCCCACATCCCCCCCAGGCCCCGTTCACCCCCCCCCCCCAAGCCCCACACCCTCCTCAGGCCCTGTTCACCCCCCCAGGCCCCACACGCCCTCCTGGGCCTCACAACCGCCTCCCCCCAACCCTTCCCAGCACAGCACGGCCCCACGCTCCCCGTTACGCCCCACACACAGCCCAAGGCCCAGCCAGACCCCCCCCACCTGATCCAGCTGGTTCTTGAGCACCTCCAGCTGCGGCAGCGACAGCTCCGCCACATTCACGGCCTGCGCCATCTTGGGCCGCCGCGCCGCTCTGGCCCCGCGCCGCCGCTCTCGGTGCGCCTCCGCACAGCGCCCCCTGGCGGCGGGAGGACGGCGGCACCACCGCGCGGCCCCTCTGCTCTCCCCTCCCCCCCTCCAAAAACACTGCAGTGACCCCCCCCCAAAAAAAAAAACACTGCAGGGACCCCCCCCCCAAAAAAAACTCCAGGGACTCCCCCCCCAAATAAAAAGGTGCAGGGACACCCCCACCCCAAAAAGAAAGTGCAAGGACTCCCCCCCCCCAAAAAAAACACACTGCAGAGACCCCCCCCAAATAAAAAAACTCCAGGGACCCCCCCCAAAAAAAAGTGCAGGGCCCCTCCCCCAAATAAAAAAAGTGCAGGGACTCCCCCCCCAAATAAAAAGGTGCAGGGACCCCCCCCAAAAAGAAAGTGCAAGGACCCCCCCCAAATAAAACACTGCAGGGACCCCCCTCCCCCCCAAAAAAAGTGCAGGGACCCCCTCCAAAAAAAAAAATTCCAGGGACCCCCCCCGCCCCAAATAAAAAAGTGCAAGGACCCCCTCCTCCAAAGAAAAACAGTGCAGGGACCCCCCCGAGGTCGCAGAGCCCCCCCCTGCAAAAGAAGACGTAGGGGAGCAGGAACCCCATTGTTTCTCGCTGGGAGAAAGCCGCAGCCCCACAGGAGGCAGCACAGCCATGGCAGCCCCCAGGAGCTGGGGGACAAGAAGGGAAAAAAGGGGAGATGGGGGGGGGGGGGGGGGGGGGTCGAGTCAACCCTGCCCCCAGCAAGCACACGAAGGCCACGTTGAATAGGAACGGCTTTATTTACCTCTGACAATAAGAACACGGCAATTAAAATAAATTATAACGAGACAAAGGCAGCCCCGTGACTATAGGTGGGATGGGGGGGACCGGTGCCCACCCCCCCCCCTTCCCCTCCGCATCACCGCAGGGCCACAGGGAGGCCGTAGGCCACAGGGGCAGCCCCGATGAGGTGCTGGAGGCGGGGGGCGCGCCGGGCCTCGGCCACGTAGCGGAGGAGGGGGACCCCGGGGCCGGGAGCCCCCAGCCAGGCCCGCAGCAAGGCCTCGGCGTAGCGGTCAATGTCGCGGTCGGTGACGTCCCACAGGTTGCCCAAGACGAGGGGGCTGCGGGGGGGCACAGGGTCAGGTGGGCGCCTGGCCCCCCTCTGACCCCAGGAAGGGGAGAAAATGAGCCGGAAAAGCTTATGGCCGATTATAAACCACCCCTCACAACACCAAACTGGGGGGGGGGGGGGGGGGGGAAAGGGGGGAAACCCTCGCAGCACCAAACTGGGGGGGGGGAACCTCGCAGCACCAAACTGGGGGGGGAAAAAACCTCGCAGCACCAAACTGGGGGGGGGGGGGAAAAAACCTCACAGCACCAAACTGGGGGGGGGGGAACCCTCGCAGCACCAAACTGGGGGGGGGGGGGGAACCCTCGCAGCACCAAACTGGGGGGGGGGGGGGGAAACCCTCGCAGCACCAAACTGGGGGGGGAAACCCACAGCACCAAACTGGGGGGGGGGGAGAACCTCGCAGCACCAAACTAGGGGGGGGGGGGGGGGGGAAACCTTGCAGCACCAAACTAGGGGGGGGGGGGAAAATGAGATCAAAACACAGCCATGGGTTGAGCTAACCCCAAGGTCTCCAGTCATCATGGACAAAAATGGTGTAACAGGGGTGACTGAGTTAAAAGTCGCCCCTCCTTGGGCTGCTCGTGACCCGAAATGGGGAAAAACCAGGAAGAAAACAGTACGGGTTGAGACAGTGATGCGATCTCCCCGCAATATAATGGGCAAAACACGAGGAACTGGGAACGACCGAGTTATTGCTAACGGGCCGTTCCTCCTCAGTCTCTGCGTGACCCAAAATGGGAAGGAAATGAGAAGAAAACATTTGCGAGTCGTGATAACAGCAAAGAAATGATGCTCATGGGTAAAGATAAGACCATCTCTTAGTGCTTAGTGCCTGGGGCAAAACAGCAGAACCGGGGAAGATTGAGTTACTACCAATTAACAAATACCTCTCCTTCATCTACCTGTGACCCAAAACGAGGAGAGGCACTAAGATGGAAAAACACATTGAGATCACGGGGAGGAGATCCTCACGGCTCAGCATCGCAGCAAAACTAAGTGGGACTGGGGCAGACGGAGCTGCTGCCGACAGGGCGCCCTGCTACTCACCATCCAGCCATGATGTACTTCAGCACAATGCCTGCGCCCTCCAGGCTGCCACGCACGGCGAGCGCAGCGCTGCTGCAGCCGAAGAGCAGAGCGACAGCACGGCACTGCAGCTGGGCGATGGTCTGCCCGTCCATCAAGCGGGCACCTGCCCCGTGCCCTGCATAGCTGAGAGCGAACGGAGCGGGGTGAGCGAGGTGGGATGACACCCAAGCCAGCCCCCAACCCCATCCCAACGCGGGCTTCCAGCTGCCATGCCCACCCTCCGGCACCCCCGGCGCTCACATGTACAGATCGTGCTCCAGCAGCGCTGCCTGCATCTGCTCCTGGCTGGGCACCGATCCCGTCACCCCTCTCCAGCCTGGTTCACTGCAAGGCAGGAGGTGAGAAAGGTGGGAGTGCGGACATCTCCCCCCCCTCCCCTGCGCCCTGGTTCCTCTCACCTCTCGAACCAGCTGCGGAAACGCTCCTCGGTGCTCGAGAGGTTGTTCTGGGGGTTGAGGATGTAGAAGGTCCTGCTGGGGTCAATGCCGCGGCACAGCACGGAGTTCGTCTGCTGCTCCAAGGAAGGAGAGGAGCGACAAAAAGGAGGGAGAAAGAAGTCAGCCTCAGCCCGGAACTGGGGGTACTGAGCCCCATGCAGAACTGGGTTCCCCCCCTCTCACCCTCTGTGTCAGGGCGTAGCTGAGGAGGAAGCGCAGGGACGGGAGCCGGGTGACAGGCAGGTCCCTCAGGCACGCCATGCTCTCCCAGGGCAGCTTCTGCAGGTGCTGCAGGAGGAGGAGGAAGGTGAGAGCAACGCAGCAAACAGCAGAGCCACGTGAGCAGCAGCAGCACTGGGATCTTACCTTATCCAGTACCAGGATGACGGAACCGCCAGGCTCCCGTGTGCTGCTTTTCTGCTTGTCCAGAGCCTCCTGCAAGAGGAGCTGGGCTCTGCTGGGCTGAGCCGGGCACAACCCCACAGCCAGGGCTCTCACATCAGCAGGGCTGAGGAGGGCAGCGGCGTTGAGCACCGCCTGCAGCAAGGGACAGGTGTGAGAGGGGATGGAAGCCCATTTCCCATCCCAACCCCGAACCCTGGCAGCTCCGCACCTTGAGCAGGGTCGGATCTTTGCCCCACCAGCCACACTGCTGCAGCTGAGCACATAAGCGGGCAGCTTCCTCAGCCAGAAGGGGATCCTGGGCTGCAGGGAGCAGCGCTGCCTTCCAGCAGCCCAGCACCTGCGTTTCCAGCGTCTCAATGAGGTTCTGCAAGAGAACACACGGAGTCACGGGCAGTCTGAGCCCCCCAGGAGTGTGGGCATGGGGTGCATTTTGCCTTTTGATGCTCAGAGGGCTGAAGCAGCCTTCCTACGAAGAAATGCTAAGGGAGACGGGTTTGCTCAGCCTGGAGAAGAAAAGGCTCCAGGGAGACCTCACTGCAACCTTGCAGTATTTAACAGGAGGTTGTAAACAGAAGGAGAACTTTTATCACAAGTAAATAGCTGTAGAACAAGGGAGAGTCTCTTTAAACTAAAAGAATGGAGATTTAGGTTGGATGTGAGGAGGAAATTCTGTACCCAGAGGGCAGTGAAGCCCCAGCACTACAGCCCAGGGAAGCGTGGTGCTCAGGGCCGTGGGTGGGATCCTGGGCAACCTGACCCAGTGGGTGGCAACTCAGCCCACTGCAGGGGTTGGGGCTGGGTGGCCGTTCAGGTCTCCTCCAACCCAACTATACTGTGATTTTATGATTCTGCCTGCCTTCATCCTCTGGTCCAGCTTGAAACGGGACAGCCACCATTCCCGCTTGTCAGTGTAGCTGCTGGCATCCCTCTGCTCCTTCTGGATGGAGTCGAAGTCGCTCAGCACTGAGCTCAGTGGGCTCTAGAAGAGGACAGGAGCTGTGATCTCACCACCCCTGGGCTCATCCCCACTGCTTCACACCCAGCCCTTCCCTCACCTTGGTGAGCGCAGTTGGGATGCGGACAGTGATGGGAGCGCTGCCCCTCTCCAACCGTGTCAGCAGCAGCGTGTCCCCCACCGAGGTGGGCTGGATGCTCACCAGGGTCAACACACACACAGTCACCCCTGAAAGAGTCACCCACAGCCCTTCAGGTCAGCCCTGAGGGTTTCAGGCACCTGCCAGCACCCTCTGGGGCTCCGTTTGGGTCAATCCTCACCCGCTGGGATCTGCTGCAGCTGCTCACTGAAGCTGCTGCACTCTTGGGGCCCCAGACCCGTGGGGCTGAAGCTGAAGAGGTCCTGGAGCTCGGTGAGGTGGTGGTGGTGGTGTGAAGCAGCATCCTTGTCCTGCAGGGTCAGGCCTTGGAGCTGCTCAGCCACATCTGCTGCTGATTTCTTCTCCTTACTGCAAAGGCAATCAGGGAGGAACGTCACCCCCAAACCACCCATTTGCTGAGCCCCTTCCCGGCGATGCTCTGGGGATGATGGCGGGGAGTTGTGGGACCTACTGAAGCTTCCTGTGGACGATGCTGAGCAGCTGATGGCGTGTGGTGACCGAGACAGACTCAGCCAGCAGGTAGGCAGTGGTGATGGGGTCCCGATCACCCGTGGCCAGAGCCAGGAGCTGGCAGAGCTGGCTGTACAGCGTGCCGGGTGGGCAGTGGCTGATGCAGCTGAAGGCAGATTTCAGGAACCCGCAGGCTGCGTCCAGCAAAGAGGTGCCTGGAAGGGACAGAGCAGCAGATCTGGGATCAGGCAGCAAGCCCCATGGTGACCCTGGCATTCCCTGTGCTGCGTGCATAGAATCGTTTCAGTTGGAAAAGACCTCTGAAGTCATTTAGTCTGACTGTTAACCCAACCCTGACAAGCCCACCACTTCACCATGTCCCCAAGTACCCCCAGCTACACACCTTAACAACCTGCAGGGATGGAGACTCAACAACTTCTCTGGGCAGCTTATAACAATCCTGCTGCTCTCCCCCCACGTGGCAGTTTTGCTGACACCACCCACCTCACCCACACCTCCCTGCTCCCCAGACCCGACCCTGCAGCCCCACATTTGCTCACCATCCACAGCTGGCAGCACTTTGTGCAGGGCACTGAGGCACAGGGGCTCCGTACTGCCCAGCCTCTGCTGTGCCAGGACCTCCCCAGCAGCCTCCTGCCGCAGCACCTTGAGCTCCGTGTCCGTGCCTTCCTGCCTGCATTGGATTCTGTCTGTGGGATGAAACAGAGCCGCTTGTTCCTCTTGCTGGGGCCAGCAGGGACGACGTGCAGCTTGGGGTGCTGTGAGAACTCCCAGCAATCCCACTCCCTTTCCCAAGCTCACCCTCAGCTCCATCCTCAGAGGCTCGGGGTAGCTCCAAGCTGATGTCAAGCTGTTCCTCCACCTTTTCCTCTTCTTCAATGGCTCTCAGCAGCTCCCGTTCCTCGTCCCCTTTCCAGCTCAGAGCCCTGCCTGCCACCCGCTCCTTTTTCTCTGTGCCCCCAACTCTGCGTCCCCGCCGGGACCGAGCGCTGCTCCCACAGCCTCTGCCCACGGAGGAGCTCAGCTGGGAGCCCCCCACCCCCACGGACCGGGGGAGCAGAGCTGTGTGTGAGCAGCACACCGACTGCGGCGTCCTGCAGCCGGGCGCCTTGCTGGCAGCAGGGCTCAGCACTGATTTGAGACCCTCGACGTCGCTGTCATCGCTGAACGTCACCTGCAAGAGGGGGGACAGGGAGGTGGCGGGGCTGCACCCGAAGCTACCCGACCTCCTCCTGCCCCACTTACCGGCAGCCGGGATCTGGTTTTCCCACGGGCTTTGGGTGCTTTCAGGAGCTGTGACTTGCCGGGTGGCGGTGAGGCCTCGCTGAACACAGTGAAGGGAGCCCTGGGGCGGAGGGGCATCGCAGCCCCCTGGCTGCACGCCTTGGTTGGAGCACAGGACGCCTTCTGGCGCGGGGTGCAGGGCGCTGCTGCCGGCCGGATCACAATGGGAGGCACCTCGCTGTCCGAGTCACCCAAAGCAAAGACATCATTGGTGTCCGTGTGCTTGGCTTTCTGGCTCTTCTTCCCTCTGGGTTTACGTGCAGGGGATGCCACAGAGCCCCGTGCACGCGCTTTGCGGGGTCGGGTGTTGGGGTGCGGGGTGCAGGACGTTGTCACGCTCTGACCAACAGCAGCGGGCGGCTCTGCGTCAGAATCGCTCACGAGAAAGGCATCGTTGGTGTCTGCCACCGAGGGGGGCTTCGCTCTCTGGCTCTTCTTGGCTTTGGGTTTGAGCACAGGGGATGCTGTGGTTGCCGCTTTGTTTTTAAGCCTCTTTAGTTGAGCTTTGTCCATCCTCGGCGCAGCCGCTGCTGCTTTGGGCTCGGTGGGACTCGGCAGGGCTGGCTGCCAAGCCCAAGCAGAGGCGAAGACGGCATCCACAGAGCCTCCGTGCTCAGCAGCCAAGCGGCAAACAGCAGCCGTGGCTTTGGCAAGCAGCAGGCTGGCCCTACAGACCCCCAGGCTGGGCAGGTGGGCGCTGCAGGATGCCAGGAAGGACAGACCGGCTTTCAGGTGCTCCTCCAGCTTCTCCTCGGGCCAGCGACCAGCCAGGCTGTGAAGGGCCAGCGTGGCGTAGCCGGCGGCCACCAAATCATCTAACAGCTTCAGCGCAGGTGCCCGGTGACCAGTGCCCAGCTTGTCCTGCAGCAGGGCGGCGAAGCGAGGGCCCACGGTGCCGCAGCGCTGCAGGGTGGCCCGGATCAGCCCCAGCCCTTCGGCTGCACTGCCGGCCGCCAGCTCGCCCCGCGCACAGCAGAGCAGCCAGCGGAGGCAGAGGGACGACAGGGTCAGGTCGGAGCAGAGGCAGCAGGGGCAGGCAGCGGGGTGGGCGAGGAAGGCAAGCCTCCTCTTCCTCTTGGGTTTGAGTTGCGGCGAGGAGCTGAGGTCGTCCGCTTTCTCCAGGCCGCTCACCATGGCCACGAACTCCAGCGCAGGGCCCTTCAGAAAGCCCTCATCTTCCCCAGGGAGCTCAGAGCCCTCGTCCCGCTGCTTCCTGCCCTCTGGTTTGCCCTTCCTGGGCAGGATCTTCAGGGGGCCTCGCTGCTTCTCATCCGCCTCGAATTCTGCAGAGGTGAGGGTGGTTGGAAAAGCTCCCCCAGCAGCCCCCTATTCGCCGAAGCCCAGAAGCAGCCCCCCCCTCTTTGCCCAAGCCCAGAGCAGGGACTCACCGGTGCCAGACTCCAGGAGGAACAGAGCCTGCTGCAGGTTCCAGTGGCTCAGCTCCAGCTCGCTCTGCTGCAGCTCCAGCTGAGCCTTCAGCACCAGGAAAGAAACACACCTGGGGGGACAAAAACAGCCCTCAGAGCCCCGAAAAGCCACAGCTCCATTCCCAGCGCTGTTCACTTTCAAGTGGCAAGCTGAACTCCTGGGATAACATGCCCCAGGACAAACATTAGAGGAGCTGCTTGCTCCGGAGCCAACTGAGAAGAGCCAACCCCTCACCAAAGGTTATTTTTCCCAGGGACGGGGCTGCCCGCATCCACAGCCGCTCACCATCGGATTGCCTGCAGTTTCACAGCCAGCTTGATGGCCTCCAAGCAGAAGGCTTTGGCTTTGCACATCACCTCCACCCTGCTGAGGAGGACCACCAGGCGCTCTGAGCAGCTCAGCACGTCGGCCAGCACTTGCCACTTCTGCAGTACGTTGTCCCCTGACAGGAAGGACGTGCTGGTGACAAAGCTGCTCCTCCCAGCGAGGCAAAAGGAGCGCAGGTGTCCTTCCACCACCCATTCGCTCACCACAGTCCATGAACTGGATGTCTGCTGTGGATTTGTGGGAGCCCAGCACGTTGCTGCCCATCAGGAGGAGGATGATGCTGCGTAACAACTTGTGGGCTTCACTCAGAGCTGTCTCGGGCGTCTTCCATCCTGCACGAGAACTGCTGTGGGCACTGGCACCAATTACCCAGCACAAAACCCAGCTCTCCCTTCCCAGTCACAGAATCACAGAATTGCCAGGGTTGGAAGGGACCTCAAGGATCATGAATCTCCAACCCCCCTGCCACGTGCAGGGCCACCAACCATCCCACCTAATGCTACACCAGGCTGCCCAGGGCCCCATCCAACCTGGCCTTGAACACCTCCAGGGATGGGGCATCCACAGCCTCTCTGGGCAGCCTGTCCCAAAAGGGGTTTGGGGGAACCTCAGAGCTCTGTGCTTGCCCAGGGTTTTGCCCACAGCACAGGGAAGGTTTCCAGCCCCTCGGAGGCTCACCCTGTGCAAAGATGTGCTGCCTGAACTCTGGTGAGAGGTGGGTGGGTGGCAGGTTCAGGTAGGTGGCGGTCAGCTGCAGGACTTGTGCTTGGAGCATATACCAGACCTTGGCAGTCTTTTGCAGAGCCGGGTTCTGGAGAACCTCCAGCAAGAGGGCAGTGCCATCTTTGATCTACAGAAGGCAGTGGAGGAAGAAAGTCATTATCTGTGGTCCAAGGAGCCTCCATGGCTAAGGTGGGCTCCAGTCAGCAGCAAGAAGATTGGCTGCCAGACAGAACTGCCGAGGTCTCCTCTTGCCTCTCCCAGCAGCACAACTGAGACAGAAGAAAGAAGGGCTTTCAGGGAGACTCACGCGGTGGCTGGCGCAGTACAGCTGGCTGCGGAGCACGAGGCAGGTCTGCTGCAGCAGCAGGTAGGAGTCGTTGTCCTTGTCAGCTCTCTGCAAGCAAGCCTCTGCCTCTTCCAGGAAGAGCTGGAAGCCAAGGGGTCAGCATGAGGGCTGGGGCTGCGGGACCAGTCCAGCTGCCCTCCCCTCTATCTCATCCCCATGGTGCTTGCCTGGGCATAGCTGGGGCATTCCAGCTGGAGAAGCAGTTTGGTGAGCTGGCAGAGAGCGCTGGCTGTGCCCAAATCATCCCCAAGTGCACTGCACAGGCCTCGCACCAGCAGGTAGCTCTCCACAGCTTGCAGGGGCTGGAGGCAAGGAAAACCCACAGTATGATCAGGGACAACGCTGTTGTGCTGCTGGCCTTTTGCCTCCACAGCCCCAGCAGCGTTACCTTGTCCATCAGCCTGTAGAGAGCTGCTGTGACATGAAGAGAGGCAATGGTCTGCTCCAGGCTGCGCACAGCTGGGACACCCTGAGATGCCAACAGCTGCTTCCATAGGGCTAAGGCATCGTCCAGGCTCTTGGACTGAGCTGTGGGCACAGAATGGGGCTGAGCAGCTTCATCACAGCACTAAGCCACCACCAGCACCATCACTGAGCACAGGAGGAAGGCACTTCCAGCAATGCCTCCACCTCCCAGAGGGCCCTTCCCTGCTCTGCCACGGAGCACCTCCTGGCACGCTCCTCCCTGCCCACATCTACCCCACCACCTCCCCTTCCTCAGGGGTTAACCTCACTCCCAGCCCAAATCCAGGCATCCTAGAGGAGCCCTTCTTACAGAGTGAGCGACCCAAACCGCTGCGCTCACCCAACTCTGTCACCAGGTTGAAGGAGATGCCACTGTTCAGGAACGCGTCCTCCTGCAGCCTGTTTTCGTAGTTGAGGTCGTTGGGTTCAAAGTCTTCCAGGTTCTTCTGTCCCAGAGCTTTGGCTCTCTGCTCCCTCGCTATGCCCTGCAGCAGGTTACAGGCAGCAAAGATGCAGCTTTAAGGGCACTGCAAAACACGGGGACGCATTTGGGCAGCCATGGGTGCCCCCACACACCTCCTCCAGCTTGGACTCCAGCGTGCAGATGTAGAGCCAAAGCAGAGCCTGCGCCCGGTCATCGAGGAGCTGCTCCTGGTTCTCAGCACTCCTGGGCACCGAGTCCAACAGCCGCAGTGCTTCGTGGACAGAATCCAACGCGGAGCTGTCAGAGATGGGAGCTGAAACACAGCCTTCTGCCCCCGGAACGCATCGTAAAAAGACACCCAACACCCAAACCACCCCAAAAATGGCAAACATCAGGGCATCACTGCCCCCAAGCCCCTCCTCACCGCCCCCAAGCCCCCAAATCCCACCGAGGTCCCTCCAAAGCTCCCAAAGGGTTTTGCAGGGACACAGGACAGAGCCCACCCCGCACACCCGTGGCACCCACCAGTCGGTCTGCTGGGCGTAGTTGTGGTAGCACAAGACCTGGGCCAGCTCCACCAAGCTGGCAGCGCGCTCATGCAGGCGGCCGCTGTCCTCTGAGCAGATCTCCAGCAGGTCACAGAGCACGTTGTAGCGGTCCTGCCCCGTGTCAGCACGGATGCTCTTGTAAGCCTTCAGCTCGGCGAAGAGCACGGCCACCAAGGTGTCCGTGTCCAGGTGGTGAGCAGACAGTTCTTCCTTCAGGGTTCTGGTGGAAACAGGGCTGCGTGGGGATGTGGTGCAGAGCTCCACAGTATCATTTTAACCACGGAATCACAGCATGGTTTGAGCTGGAAGGGACCTCAAAGCCAGACTGTGCTCTTCCTCCTTACAGCCCCAGTTCAACACTGGGGCTGTAAGGAGGAAAGGCCACCCTCGGGTCTCCTTGGAGCTCCTCCAGGCTGCACAGCCTCAGCTCCTTCCCATGCTAAAATGCATGGAAAGCACAGTGCAGCCTCCCCACACAGGGCAGCTCCTCACCTCAGCTGCAAGTGCTCCGCTCCCTGCTTCACGCTGTCTGTTTTTACTCGAGCCCAGAAGCTGATGGGCTCTGCCAGCAGCTCCCTGATGCGGCCCTGCAGTGATGTCAGCCACTGCACGCAGGATGCCAGGGCGCTCTCCAGCCTGCCCAGCTTTCGGTAGCTTTCCACCTGCAGCCTGAAGCATCTGTGCAGCTGCAGGGAGAGCACAGAGGAGATGCTGCAGCACCCTGCATCCCCACAAAGCCCTGCAGCTGCTCCCCTTCCCGGGAGAAGCAGTTGGTCCCCATCCTCTCCTTCGCTCCTGTGGCACCAGGTTGCAGCTCAAACCCCTCGACATGAAACTGCTCACCTTTTCAGGGGTTATCTCTGGAAATCCAAAGGCATCTATTTTCTTCAGCCTCTTGCAGAAGAGCTCAGAGATGGAGCTGGCTTCCTCGTGAAGGTTCTGGCTGTAGAAGATGTACGCCAGCTTAAACGTGCACGATGCTGTTGGGGGGAAAAAAATGAATACTGAAGATGTGTTGGGAAGGGATTATCCCACTTGCTCCCCTCCCAGCAGCAGACCAGCCCCTCAGCCACACGTGCTGGGAGGCAGAGGGACCCTTCTCCCATGGTGCTCCCCAGAACACAAGCAGGAGATGCTGAACTGTGTGCGACCACGTTTGCCCCAACCCGATGCCAGGGAAGCAGGCTTGGTGCTGTGAGGATGCTGACCGCTGATGTCGAGGTACTTGGCTTGCTCCCCCTGGGGAAGTCCCTCCAGAGCTTCCAGCAGCCGCATGACGGTGTCCTGGCAGCCTGATGTCAGCCGCTCCTGCCCTGACCACCCGGCCACCTGCAAGGGATGCAGTCAGAGCGATGAGGCTCCCATGCAGAACCTCTCAGGGACTGCATGCACACCCCCGGCGCAGCTCCAGCAGCCCCTATGAGCCCCATTAGATGCTGTCCCCATCACCTGCAGTACCTGAGAGGAGCGGAAGGTGTCACAGGCCATGGTGGTGAAGAGCTGCAGGCTGTGGTACAGCAGCTGCTTCAGCACGAGCCGCTGCTTCACGCCATCAGGAGGAACCTGAGGGAGAAAGGAGAAAATCAACTCCACGGCCACAACAGCAGCGGGACCGGTGGGGACAGGAGCACCACTGCCAGGAGCGGACTGCAAGGTGGCAACGCCTCCTGATGCCCTAATTAACAGGAGAGCCCTCATTAACCCCCAAAGCCTTACCACGTCCAGCAGCAGGCTGAGGACACGGCAGTGGCCCCGCACAAAGGCGCACAGCTGGAGCACGTCCTCCCGGGGCAGCGGCTGCTGCTGGCTGCTCCTGGCACGCTCAGCGAGGGATGCTGAGACAAACTGGCAGCCCTCGGCCAGCACCCTGAGGAAGCGCCCCGAGGCCTTCGCTGCACCACCCAGCGCCGCCGCCGCCTGCGCCAGGGCCGGCCCTGCTGAGCCCACGTTCTTGCCCAGCACCCGGCTCAGCCGCACGCCGGCCTCCAGCAGGGCCAGGGCCTGGCTGAACACCTCGGAGCCCCCCAAAAATCCTCGCGCATCCCTCAGCGCCGCCTCCGCCTCGCCATAGCAGCCGCTCTTGCACAGCTGCCGGCACTGCTCCAACGCCAGCTCCAAGAAGCAGAGGGCCTGGGGCAGGGCGGGCGGCCGCGCCGCATCCTCACGCAGGGAGCTCAGGATGCCCCGCAGCTCCCGGCCAAAGCACGCCGAGGACGGAGCGTGGTGGGCTTTGGAGAGAGCGGCGGCCGCTAGCGCCTGCCGGGCGGTCTGCGAGGTGAAGAAGGGCGGCTCGAGGGGCAGCACGGCCCCCTCCTCGTCCTCCAGCAGCAGCAGGAAGCGCAGGGCCTGCAGGCGGTCCCCCAGCGTCCCCGCCGCGTTCCACAGCGTGCAGAAGCCGCTCTGGGCGACGGCACCGAAGTCGGCAGACGGCGCACGGCGCTGCTGCTGAGCGCAGAGCTGAGCGTGGAGGAGCTCCGCCGCCCGCCGGCGGGCATCGCGATGGCCGTGGGCAGCCGCGTTCTTCAGCAGGTGGAAGAGGATCTTCTCCAGGTAAAGAGGGGCCGGCGGGGCGGTGGAGGCGGTGACGAAGCCCCTGCAGGCCGCTTGGGCCAAGGCCAGCACTTTGTCGGCGTGCGGGAGGCTGCAGCTGGGCTCTGCCAGGCGCTGCACGCAGGCCCGCAGGATGCGGTCGCACACGGCGCTCTGCACGCTGCCCGGCACCGCTGTGCTGCTGGAGAGGCATTGCTGCACGGGGGATGGAAAAAGGGCATTGGGGAGATCGCTCAGCAAAGAGGTGGGACCCCCACCCCACCCCCCCCCCTCAGCTCACCGACAGCTCTGTGCCCTCCAGGCTGGGACCCCCCCGCCTCACCCCCCCCCCCAGCTCACCGACAGCTCTGTGAGCAGCTCCTCTGTGCCCTCCAGGCTGGGACCCCCCAGCCTCACCCCCCCCCCCCCCCCAGCTCACCCACAGCTCTGTGAGCAGCTCCTCTGTGCCCTCCGGGCTTGCGGTGCGGGACACAAAGTCGGCGCCTTTGAGGCGTTTCATGGCGGCGCTGGGGGTGCAGAGGTGGGGTGAGGGGGGCACAGACGCCCCACTGTGTGCAGTCCGCCCAACCTGAGCTCCCATTTCCCCCACAGTCGAGGGCAGCTCCCCACCCAATCGGTGCTAAATGCTTCCTGAGCCCCGTTTTCCCCTCCCTCCCACCCCCCCACACCCCTCCGAGCTCACAACCGCCCCACTCCCCACCCCCCCAGTGCTCCCAACTCTCCACAAATGCTCCCCTCAAATGCCCACAGCCCACCCCCCCCAACGACCCTCAGGTGTTAGACTCCCCCTTCCCCCAAAAAAAGCCATTTCTTAGGGTGTACACACATCCCTCCCCCCCCAACCTCAATCCTCCCTGCCGGGTCTCCCCCCTCCCCAGTCCCAATCCTCAGCCTCCCCAAGGACTGAACCCCCCTCAGCTCTCCCTTTCAAAGACTGCAGCCCCATCTCCAGCCCCAATCCTACACCATCCCGGAGCCTGAAGCCACTCAGATTCCCACCCCCCCACGGCCCCCTTAAATCCCCCCCACACCCGCTCCCTCCAACTCCCCCTTCTCAGCCCACAAGGCCTGCAGTGTCCCTCCATCTCCTCTCATTCCCCACCTGCAGGGACCCCCGTCAGCCTTTCCCAAAGCCCTCGCCCCCCCCCGTCTCCCACCCCGGACTCACCGCAGCCCCACCGCCGCCGCCTCCAACTGAGTTCCGGCCCCGCCACGCGCCCCGTTCAAATCCCGCCCGCAGCCAATCAGCGCGCAGCGCCCCGCGCGGGGCACGCCGGGAGTTGTAGTCCTGAGCTCCGCCCCGCGCCGCGGAACCGGACCCGGGAAGGGGGGAACGGCCCGGAACGCGGGGCTGGGCTGAGCGCCGGGAAAACGCTTCTTTATGGCCCGGAAACGTTAAACGGGATGGGAAAGGAAAACGTGCGGGAAGGTCCGGGCGCTGTGGGGCAGCGCTGCCGCTCCGCTCCTCCCCCGCGCTGCGCCGTCCTTGGCGAGGAGCGGCCGGAACACGTGCGAGATACCGGCGTTATCTCAAAGCGCAGCACGGCGCTGCGCCCGCGGGGAAAAAAACCGAGAGCAGCGCAGCCCAAACAGCGAGCCGGCAGGCAGAGAGCGCGGCTCTTATCGGAGCTCTTATCGCTTCAACCCCCGAGCGATCGCCGCTCCGCGCGGTGCGGGGCGAGGATTTGCGATGTTTATTTCTGTGCCGGTCCGGGCGCCGAGTTTTCCCAAAACAAACCGAAAGGAAAAGCTCCCGTTCGTTTCCACGGATGCTGCAACAAAGAGCACGGCGAGGTGAGCTGACAGGAGGAATTCCCAGCGGCCGAATGCCGTTTTTCTGCTCAGCTCTGCGTTCCCACCGGCCGTGGATCAGAGCCTGCAGAGCGGTCCCGCAGCTGCACTGATGGCAGCGTTGCTCGGTGCTGCCCATGCGAAGTCGATGAGACATGAGACATCCTTATCAGCATGTATGACATGATTAATGCTTGCTTGCAGCACCACGGGAGCCTCTCGGTGTTGTGGATGGTGATTGCGGTGCAGCGCCGCAAGTGGGAAGGCAGCTGCGCAGCTTTTCTGCCTTGGCAAAAGAAACACAACAGAAAAACGGTGCCGGCTTTATGGAGCACTTAAACCAGGATCCGAACACCGGGCAGAATTGGCCTAAAATCCGACTGAGGGCATTTGTCCTGCTGTTGTCCTTATCTGTGTGTGCAGAGATTTCTCTGCGCAGTCCACAGCATCTCTGGGGATAAAAGGAGTCGTTGTGAGGCTCTCAGGGGGTTAAATATAACGGAGGTGTTGGAGGCGACCACAGAGGGCCAACAATGGGCTGACAGCTGATGGTTACAGCGCTGTAAGAACGGGGTGCTGTGGAAGACCAACAAATAGGGCTGCACGTGTCGGGCAGTCGCTGGGAGCGGAGCGGATCGCGATTTGGGGAATGCAATCTGTTCACGAACGATCAGCTGGAGGAGGGGGGATTTTTGGTGGCTTATCCCAAAGCTGCCCGTAAGAATTCCTTCTTAGCAGTAACAACGCTTTTGCTGGCGCGTTTCTTTGAACGATTCCTTCGTTTCACACCTTTCTTTGGCCCGCGCAGACGGATGTCAGACGGCTCCACACCCGGCCGGGCGGCGCTGCGGGGATGCGGGCCGTCCGTGCTGTGACTGCGGAGCTCCGGACCTCCGCTCAGCAGCGATGCAGCGGTCGGAGCTCGATGCCAGCCGCGGACCAATCGCGGCGCGTCTTTCACCCGCGACGCGCGGTGCGTCCAATGGGAGGCGACGCTGCTCTCCCCGTCCCCCTCGGAGCCAATCAGCAGCGAGTTGCGGAGCGGTGGGCGGGGCCACCTCCGCGAAACCGAAAGCAAAACCAAAACGCGGCCGTGAGGGCGGTACGAGGCGCAGCGACGGCACCGCGACACCGGCACCTCGCCGTGCCACCGCCCCACGGCGGAATGTCACCATCCCGACGCGCAGTGACCCCGCTGTGGCGCAGCCCGGGGCCGTGTGCTGTGTCCCGGTGTGCGTGCGGTGCTGCTGTGGCTGTTCCGTGGAGCTGCTGTGCTGCTGTGGCTGCAGTGTGGCTGTTCCGTGGAGCTGCTGTGCTGTGGTACCGCTGTACTCCGGCTGCCCCATGGTGCAGCACGGTGGTCCCAACCCCACTCCTTGCCCTGCCTCCCCCAGGAGCGATGTTTCTGCCCAGTGTGGCCAGCAAGGTGGTGGGTGTTGTCACCCAGCTGTGGCACACTGTGGCTCTTTGCCGTATCAGTGGTTCATGCAGTATATTCACTAATAGAGCCCAGTATATTCACTAATAGAGCCCAGTATGTTCACTAATAGAGCCCAGTATATTCATTAACAGAGCCCAGTATGTTCACTAATAGAGCCCAGGCGTTTTCACTTTGGGGCAGCGCGGGGTTTTCTGGGAACGCACAGGAAGCAGCATCTGAGGGTGGGCCGGAAGGGGGTTTTCCTGTTCTGTTTGCAGACAACAGCAAAACCATGGAGGCCACGGTGCCCCCAATGTCAGCTCCGCTCTGCCTGGTGCACAACGAGGACTGCAGGCTGTCCCTCAACCCCGCAGCGCTGGCAGTTCTGCGCAGTGCCACTCAGCCAGTGGTGGTGGTGGCCGTTGTTGGACTTCTTAGCACTGGGAAGTCCTTCCTGACGAAGCGGATGGCACAGAATTGCACCGGTAAGCTGGGGGGGGAGGGAAGTGGGGGGGTTTTCTCTCCATTCTGGGGGCATTTGGGGAGATTTCTGATGGCTCTGTGCCCACAGGCACCCCGCTGGGCAATGCGGTGCAGAAGAAAACAAAGGGTATCTGGATGTGGTGTCTGCCCCACCCGTGCAAACCTGGCGTGACGCTGGTGCTGCTGGACACCGAAGGGCTGGAAAACCCCTGCAAAGTGAGTGGGGGGGTGGGGGGGGTGGCTCCATACCTCCCCCAGGCCCCCCCCTAATCCCCTCTAACATGGCTGTGGGTGCAGGAGGACGACCGCAACAATGCCTGGATCTTCACGTTGGCTCTGCTGCTTTCCAGCACCCTGGTGTACAACAGCATGCGCACCGACAGCCACACGATGCTGGGGAGCTTGTGGTACGGGGACGGCGGGGAGGGCGGTGATGTGGTGACAATGGTGACAGTGTGAGTGGCGACACGGTGACACGTCCAACAGTTTGCTGACGGATCTGAGGAATTACGTGCGCGTGCGAGCGCAGGCGGATGGCACTGACCCAGCAGATGAGTTCGCCCGTGTCTTCCCTGACTTCGTCTGGGTCGTGCGTGACTTCAGGCTGCAGGACAAGCAGCCCATCAGCGCGGACGAGTACCTGGACCAGATACTGCGCCCACAGTTCTGTAAGGCAGCCACCGTGCATCCCCATCTGTGGCCGTGTGTCCCTAAGGGCACTGCGCTGTGCTGACACGCAGCGTCTGAGGCACAGACTCAGACCTGAACGATCCAGACCCTTCACTGCAGATTCTAACACCCCAAGCTCTCTCCCGTAACTTCCCATCCCTACAACATGCCCAGAACACTTAAGTCTCCTTCATGTCCAGGCAGTAGCAGCCCACACAAATGCTGGTCCGCTCAGAGCTGTGTGTTGCTTCTACTCGCGCTCCTCCAGTCAGGGTCCTCACCCCGCGGGGGTTGCACTCCCCTGGAAACAGCCTTTGTTCTCAGTGTCTTCTTTCACACCCCGTCAAATTTGTAGGGTTAATTCTACAGGGGAACAGCAAGGTGCAGCACTGCCTCCGCAACTTCTTCCCCCACCATAAGATGTTCATGCTGGAGCGGCCGGTGGCTGGCAAAGACATGGCACAGCTGGAGATGCTGCGGGAGGATCAGCTACAGCCACGCTTCCGGCAACAGGAGGAGGCCTTCTGCCAGCACATCTGGAAAGAGGCGCCAGTGAAGATGCTGCTGAACGGCAGCCCGGTGACAGGCAGAAGTGAGCAGCGGTAGCGTGAGGACGGGTGGCACGCGGGGGTTGTTGCGCGGGGGTGACGCGTGCGGGTGATTGTCACCTCTCTCAGTGCTGGCGTGCCTGGTGGAGACTTACGTGGCAGACATCAGCAACGGCTCCGTGCCCTGCGTGGAGAGCGTGCACACGGTGGTGGCAGAAGCTGAGAACAACGCGGCGGTGGAGGCGGCGGCGGCCGAATACCGGCGGGGCATGGAGCAGGACCTGGTGCTGCCCACGGCCTCGCTCAACGCGCTGATGGCCGTGCACCAGAACTGGAAGAAACACGCCATCACCTTCTTCCTGTCCCAAGCCTTTGACAAGACCGAACAGCTTTACCAGGCGCTGCTGATGGTACGTCACCAGCACGGCGTGGGGCTGGGGCGGATTTCTGTGCACTGAGTGCTGCTTTTTTGGCGCAGGACAAACTGGAGGTGGCCAAGGAGGAGTTCTGCTGGCGCAACGAGAAAGCGTCGGAGCAGCGGTGCTGTGAGCTGCTGAAGGAGCTGTGGGGGGACATGGAGCTCCGCATGCAGCGTGGGGACTACATGGTGCCGGGGGGGATGTGGCTGTTCAAGAAGGACCTGAAGCGTATGCAGGAGGAGTACAAGAGGAGGCCCAACAAGGGCGTCAAGGTGAGCAGGGGGTGGGTGCGGCGGGTGCGGTGGCAATGGCCGTGCCTCACGGTGGTACCGCCAGGCGGAGGAAGTGCTGGAGAAGTTCCTGCGGGAGAAGGGACTGGAGATGACCGAGACGTGGATAGATCGGGTGGACCAGCAGTGTAAGGCGGTGCTGGCTGAGGCGACAGCTGCCACGCAGGCTGTGGAGAAGCAGCTGGAGGAGCAGCAGCAACAACAGGTGATGTTGGCTGAGGTGACTGCAGCCAAGAAAGCAGTGGAGATGCAGCTGAAGGAGCAGCAGCAGCAGCAGCAGGTGATGTTGGCTGAGGTGACTGCAGCCAAAAAAGCAATGGAGAAGCAGCTGAAAGAGCAGCAGCAGCAGCAGGTGATGTTGGCTGAGCTGTCAGCAGCCAAGAAAGCAGTGGAGAAGCAGCTGCAGGAGCAGCAGCAGCACCAGCAGCAGCAGCAGGTGATGTTGGCTGAGGTGACTGCAGCCAAAAAAGCAATGGAGAAGCAGCTGCAAGAGCAGCAGCAGCAGCAGCAGGTGATGTTGGCTGAGGTGACTGCAGCCAAGAAAGCAGTGGAGAAGCAGCTGCAGGAGCAGCAGCAGCAACAACAGGTGATGTTGGCTGAGGTGACTGCAGCGAAAAAAGCAATGGAGATGCAGCTGCAGGAGCACCAGCAGCAGCAGAAAATGATGTTGGCTGAGGTGACTGCAGCCAAGAAAGCAGTGGAGAAGCAGCTGCAGGAGCACCAGCAGCAGCAGGTGATGTTGGCTGAGGTGTCAGCAGCCAAGAAAGCGGTGGAGAAGCAGCTGCAGGAGCAGCAGCAGCAGGTGATGTTGGCTGAGGTGTCAGCAGCCAAGAAAGCGGTGGAGAAGCAACTGAAGGAGCAGCAGCAGCACCAGCAGCAGCAGCAGGTGATGTTGGCTGAGGTGACTGCAGCCAAGAAGGTGGTGAAGAAGCAGCTGGAGGAGCAGCAGCAGCAGCAGCAGGTGACCCTGGCCAAGGTGACAGCTGCCCAAGAGGCAGCAGAGGCACGGCTGGAGGAGCGGCAGCAGCAGGTGATGTTGGCTGAGGTGACAGTGGTCATGAAGGTTGTGGAGAGGCAGCTGGAAGAGCGCTGGCAGCAGTGGACGCAGCAGCTGCAGGAGGAGCAGAGCCTCGTGCTGTCCCAGCGCCTGGAGGTGAGCGCGGTGCTGTGGGTGCTGTGGGTGCTGTGGGTGCTGTGGGTGCTGTGGGTGCTCTCTGGCTGTGGTGCTGTGGGTGCTGTGGGTGCTGTGGGTGCTCTCTGGCTGTGATGCTGTGATGCTGTGATGCTGTGGTGCTCTCTGGCTGTGATGCTGTGTGATGCTGTGGTGCTCTCTGGCTATGATTCTGTGGGTGCTGTGGGTGCTCTCTGGCTATGATGCTGTGGGTGCTGTGGGTGCTCTCTGGCTATGATGCTGTGGGTGCTGTGGGTGCTCTCTGGCTGTGATGCTGTGGGTGCTGTGGGTGCTGTGGGTGCTCTCTGGCTGTGATGCTGTGGGTACTGTGGGTGCTCTCTGGCTGTGATGCTGTGGGTGCTCTCTGGCTGTGATGCTGTGGGTGCTGTGGGTGCTGTGGGTGCTCTCTGGCTATGATGCTGTGATGCTGTGGGTGCTCTCTGGCTGTGATGCTGTGGGTGCTGTGGGTGCTCTCTGGCTGTGATGCTGTGGGTGCTGTGGGTGCTCTCTGGCTGTGATGCTGTGGGTGCTGTGGGTGCTGTGGGTGCTGTGGGTGCTCTCTGGCTGTGATGCTGTGGGTGCTGTGGGTGCTCTCTGGCTGTGATGCTGTGGGTGCTGTGGGTGCTCTCTGGCTATGATGCTGTGATGCTGTGGGTGCTGTGGGTGCTGTGGGTGCTCTCTGGCTGTGATGCTGTGGGTGCTGTGGGTGCTGTGGGTGCTCTCTGGCTGTGATGCTGTGGGTGCTGTGTGTGCTCTCTGGCTATGATGCTGTGGGTGCTGTGGGTGCTGTGTGTGCTCTCTGGCTATGATGCTGTGGGTGCTGTGGGTGCTCTCTGGCTTTGATGCTGTGGGTGCTGTGGGTGCTCTCTGGCTTTGATGCTGTGGGTGCTGTGGGTGCTGTGGCTGCTCTCTGGCTGTGATGCTGTGATGCTGTGGGTGCTCTCTGGCTATGATGCTGTGGGTGCTGTGGGTGCTGTGGGTGCTCTCTGGCTGTGATGCTGTGGGTGCTGTGGGTGCTGTGTGTGCTCTCTGGCTGTGATGCTGTGGGTGCTGTGTGTGCTCTCTGGCTGTGATGCTGTGTGATGCTGTGGTGCTCTCTGGCTGTGGTGCTGTGGGTGCTGTGGTGCTCTCTGGATGTGGTGCTGTGGGTGCTGTGGGTGCTCTCTGGCTGTGATGCTGTGTGATGCTGTGGTGCTCTCTGGCTATGATGCTGTGGGTGCTGTGGGTGCTCTCTGGCTGTGATGCTGTGGGTGCTCTCTGGCTGTGATGCTGTGCGTGCTGTGGTGCTCTCTGGCTGTGATGCTGTGTGATGCTGTGGGTGCTCTCTGGCTATGATGCTGTGGGTGCTGTGGGTGCTGTGGGTGCTCTCTGGCTGTGATGCTGTGGGTGCTGTGGGTGCTGTGTGTGCTCTCTGGCTATGATGCTGTGGGTGCTGTGTGTGCTCTCTGGCTGTGATGCTGTGGGTGCTGTGTGTGCTCTCTGGCTGTGATGCTGTGTGATGCTGTGGTGCTCTCTGGCTGTGGTGCTGTGGGTGCTGTGGTGCTCTCTGGATGTGGTGCTGTGGGTGCTGTGGGTGCTCTCTGGCTGTGATGCTGTGGGTGCTCTCTGGCTGTGATGCTGTGGGTGCTGTGGTGCTCTCTGGCTGTGATGCTGTGATGCTGTGGGTGCTCTCTGGCTGTGATGCTGTGGGTGCTCTCTGGCTGTGATGCTGTGGGTGCTGTGGGTGCTCTCTGGCTGTGATGCTGTGATGCTGTGGGTGCTCTCTGGCTGTGATGCTGTGGGTGCTGTGGGTGCTCTCTGGCTGTGATGCTGTGCGTGCTGTGGTGCTCTCTGGCTGTGATGCTGTGTGATGCTGTGGGTGCTCTCTGGCTATGATGCTGTGGGTGCTGTGGGTGCTGTGGGTGCTCTCTGGCTGTGATGCTGTGGGTGCTGTGGGTGCTGTGTGTGCTCTCTGGCTATGATGCTGTGGGTGCTGTGTGTGCTCTCTGGCTGTGATGCTGTGGGTGCTGTGTGTGCTCTCTGGCTGTGATGCTGTGTGATGCTGTGGTGCTCTCTGGCTGTGGTGCTGTGGGTGCTGTGGTGCTCTCTGGATGTGGTGCTGTGGGTGCTGTGGGTGCTCTCTGGCTGTGATGCTGTGTGATGCTGTGGTGCTCTCTGGCTATGATGCTGTGGGTGCTGTGGGTGCTCTCTGGCTGTGATGCTGTGGGTGCTCTCTGGCTGTGATGCTGTGCGTGCTGTGGTGCTCTCTGGCTGTGATGCTGTGTGATGCTGTGGGTGCTCTCTGGCTATGATGCTGTGGGTGCTGTGGGTGCTGTGGGTGCTCTCTGGCTGTGATGCTGTGGGTGCTGTGGGTGCTGTGTGTGCTCTCTGGCTATGATGCTGTGGGTGCTGTGTGTGCTCTCTGGCTGTGATGCTGTGGGTGCTGTGTGTGCTCTCTGGCTGTGATGCTGTGTGATGCTGTGGTGCTCTCTGGCTGTGGTGCTGTGGGTGCTGTGGTGCTCTCTGGATGTGGTGCTGTGGGTGCTGTGGGTGCTCTCTGGCTGTGATGCTGTGTGATGCTGTGGTGCTCTCTGGCTATGATGCTGTGGGTGCTGTGGGTGCTCTCTGGCTGTGATGCTGTGGGTGCTCTCTGGCTGTGATGCTGTGGGTGCTGTGGTGCTCTCTGGCTGTGATGCTGTGATGCTGTGGGTGCTCTCTGGCTATGATGCTGTGGGTGCTGTGGGTGCTGTGGGTGCTCTCTGGCTGTGATGCTGTGGGTGCTGTGGGTGCTGTGGGTGCTCTCTGGCTGTGATGCTGTGGGTGCTGTGGGTGCTCTCTGGTTGTGATGCTGTGATGCTGTGGGTGCTCTCTGGCTGTGATGCTGTGATGCTGTGATGCTGTGGGTGCTCTCTGGCTGTGGTGCTGTGCACTGTGGCTTTGGGGTGGTTTCGTGCGCATTGTGGTTGTGCCGTGGAGATGCTCTGCGGTAGCGCCAGCGCGGTTTGTCTGTGGCACACTGTGCTGCAGCCGTGCCATGGGGGTGCTGTGTTGGTCCTAAGCCCACTCCTCACCCCACAGGAGCTCGAGGTACGGCTGCAGGAGGGCCATGGGCGCGAGGCGGCGGCGCTGCAGCAGGTGGAGCTGACGCAGGAGGAGGAGCAGACAGTGCCCTCCTGGCGCTCCACGCTCTTGAAATTCCTGGACAAAGTGGTCGTGCCGATCCTGATCAGAGTGGTCAACAGCATAGTGAACAACGCTGCCTAAATGGACTCCTGTAAGCTGTGGAGCAGCCCCCCACCTGCTGCTGCCACAGTAAACCCGGTGGCACTACACAGAAGTTGTCATTTTGGGGCAGCGCGGGGCGCTCTGGGGAAGCAGGGAACCGGGGGGGGGGATTGGACATGGTGATAATTGTGAAACAGGGACACGGTGACAATGGTGACAATTGTTATGTGATAACGGCAGTGACACAGAAAGGCTCCGGCCCCCCCAGGATCAGTAAGGTGTGAGGGGTGGGGTATCTCAGGCCACATCCCTATGGGATGGTTGGAGAGGATCCATCCCCCATGGGGATAACAGGGAGAAAACGTGGGGTGCACTGGGGACGTGGAGGAGGGGGCCACAGGAACACACATGGGCACTATGAGAGTTCCTTGGGGGCTGGGGGGAGGGGAGGAGCGCAGGGACGACCTTTGGGGACACTGACACTGACATGAGGGGGCCCAAAGTGCCACTGGGATCCCATAGAGACCCAAGGGGCTGTGATACCATCCTCAGACTGCCCCAGAATGGTCCCAAAATGTCAACTATCTGTCAACCATTACACCAGTGACCTTCTTGGTCGCCAGGGCACACTGCTGGCTCACAGTCAGCAGCTGCCCACCAGTTCCCCAAGGGTCCCCACAGAGCTCCTTTCCAGCAGCTCAGCCCGACCTGCACTGATGATGTGGTTTTTCTTCCCCAGATGTAGGGCTCTACAGCTGCCCACACTGAACCTCGCCAGGTTCCTCCACGCCTGCCCAGCTCCCCTGCATGGCAGCACGGTGTTCTGCTGCGTCAGCTGCTGCTCCCAGCTTTGGGCCATCAGCAGACTTACAGAGGGTGGATTCTTCCCCTTCCTCCAGGGCGCTCATGAAGATGTTGAACAAGATCGGACCCAGCACGACCCGAGGAGATTCTGCCAGTTTTGCTCCGTTTTTGCTGTTGGTGGCACTCGAGTTGTCCATGGTGGTGCTCAGGATGCTGGCTGCAGTGTCCAAGATGCACTCAGGACGGGGATGCACTGATGGGACATCCCAAACGTAGGGGTTATTTTATACTAAAAACGGCACAGTAAAACCGTATTTGTTTTACCCATTTCAGTGTTTATTGAGCTGCGGTGTGCAGCACGTGGGAGTGTCTTTGGTCCCCGGTGTCCCCGCAGTGCTGGGGAGGGGGGCAGGGGGGGCCCTACAGGTCACGTCCGAGCCGCTCAATCTCATCCAGGAAGAAGTCGAGGTCAGCCCTGGTGACGGCAGGGCTGGTGACGATCTGCCGGAAGAAGTTGGGCCTGGCGCCGTGGGGCTGGTAGCCCACCATCATGGAGCCCTCCTTCATCATCCTCTCCTTGATGGCGGGGGCCACCTGCGGGGGGGACAGGAGCTGGGGGTCTGCGTGGGGGACGGGCGCTGGGCAGAATGGGGGATCACCCGATCCCACGCTCACCTTCCCCAAACGCGGCCCGAAATCAGCGCAGCCCTGTTGGCCCCGCAGGCTGGGGGGCACAAACCAGAAGCAGAGGTTGAGGAATTCGGGCTGTGGAGAAAAGGGAGCGGGGAACAGCGTTGGGGGCTCCGTTCTGGGAGCTGCTGCGCGCCCTAAAGGGGTGACGCTCCCCGCTGCCACCCCCACGGGGGTCACCACCCCCTTCCCGTGGGGCGCAGCAGCGCATCACAGCCTACCTCCAGCACCAGCTGGAAGCCGTCCCGTCTCTTCACCTCCGCGACCAAGTAGCTGCGGACGGAGAGGAGCGTGAGCCAGGTGGTGGCACCTGGTGGTGGCACCCGGCAGTGGCTGCTGCGCTCACCGGGTGCAGGCGAAGGCTCTGTCCACGCGCTGCTCCAGCCCTTCGGTCCCCACCGCCTTCCAGAGCAGCCAGAGCTTCAGGCAGTCGACGCGGCGGCCGCACTGCACCGTCTTGTCCCCGGTGTCGAACGTCACGTCGTAGAATTTGTCAGCCTGGAAGAGGTACGTGGCGCCTGTCCCGTGGCAGCGCTGCAGCAGCCCCTGTGGGAGAATGGGGTCCAAGCGTGGTTGTGGGGGTCCCCAGAGGTCCCCAGAGGTCTCAAAGGGATGCAAGGGGTTCCCAGGGGGTCCTGGTGGGGAATGATGGGGGATCCCAGAGGATCTGAGGGGGTTCCAGGGGTTCCGTGCGGGTTTTCTTGGGGTCCTGGAAGGTTCTGAGGGAGTCTCAGTGAGTTCCACGAGTTCCCAGTTGGGTTCTGATGGCCTTCAAGGAGTGCCAAGCTGTCCCAGGGGGTCCCACTGGGGTCTAGAGGGGCTCTGGTGAGTTCCTACTGGGGACCCAAGAAGGGCTACAGGCATAGCAGGGTGGTGCCAAAGGGGCCAGGGGGTCCCAATGGGCTCCAAAAGGCTCCTGCTGGGGTCTCAAGGGGATCCTGGTGGCATCCTGGGCAGGTCTCAGGAAGTTACAGTGGGTTCTAAAGGGTCTCGGGCATCCCAAGAAGTTCCCAGTGGGTTCCAGAGGGTTTCAAGGGAGTTTCTGTACGGTTCTGAGTTCTGAGGGACTAGAGAAGGTTCCAGGGGGTTCCCAGTGGGGTCCTGAGGGGTCAGAGGGGGGTCCCCAGCAGCCGTGGGACTCACGGAGTCATCTCGGAGCAGGAAAGCCGAGCACTGCAGCCCCACCGTCAGCATCTTGTGGGGGTTCCAGGCCACCGAGTCAGCCCTACAGTGAGGAGAGGGTTGGGGGGCTCCACGGGATGTGGTCCTGTGTCCCCACAAAACACCTCCTGCACCCCTTTGGTGGTACCTCTCGATGCCGGCCAGGAGGTGCCGATGCTTCCTGGAAAGCAGTGCGCTCCCACCCCAGGCGGCCTGCGGGGCAGAGCGGGGTGGGTGGGGGGAAGCGGGGCTGGGGGTGCACAGCGGGGCCCCCCCTGGCACTCACATCCACGTGCAGCCACAGGCCGTGGCGCTGGCACACGTCCGCCACCGGGCCCAGCGGGTCAAAGGCGCCCAGCACGGTGGTGCCAGAGGTGGCACTGACAAAGAATGGCACGGCACCCTGGGGACAGGACAGCGTGTGGGGATGGGGGGCATCAGTTGGGGTCAGGGGACAGCACATGGGGACGGGGGTCCCCCGGCAGCCATCCCTGCCCCGGCCTCACCTCGCTTTTCGCCCTCTCGATCTCCTTCTCCAGCTCCTCAGGGATCATCTTCCCCCTGAGGGACGCAGTGGGGCTGGGGTCAGCAGCGGGGCCGGGGGTCCCAGCGCAATCCCAGCATTAACCTGGGGTGATCCCGGCGCTCCCACCTCTCGTCTGCACGCACCAGGACGACGTTGTCAGAGCCGATGCCCAGGAAGGCGGCTCCTTTCTGGATGGAGTAGTGGCACTGTGGGGACACCAGCAGGCGGGGGGCTCAGGGTGCTGCTCCCACTGCCACCCCCACCCGCGCCCATCGCCGTGCCCACCTCCTCTGAGGCAAAGAGCACCAGGCGTGGCAGCACCCGGCTGCCCTGCCGACGGCTCTCAGGGAAGCGCTGGAAGCGGGCCACGTTCATGGCAAACATGTTGGAGATGGAGCCCCCTGCCCAGGCACAAGGACAGCAGCGTTGGCACCGAGGACACGCCTGGAGCTGGGGGTCCCACGGCAGCCTCCCCCCTCACCGGGGCAGAAGATGCCGTCGCCGCTCTTCCAGCCCACCAGCTCTCGCAGCTTGGCCAGCACCACCTCCTCCATCAGCACAAACACCGGGGCGATCTCGTAGGTGTACCTGGGGGCACAGAGGGGGGGAGTGAAGCCACTCCTTGAAGTGAGACCCCCACCCGCACCCCCAGGCACGCACTGGCTGGTGTTGAGGGTCTCGGTGAGCAGGCGTCCCGCCAGCGCGTGGTGGTCCAGGCCCGAGAAGAGCTGGTTGAAGAAGCGGGGGTGGCCTGGGGGGGGGGAGAGGGGGTTGACAGGGGTGTCAGTTGATGGAAGGGCTGAGAGACACCGCGCCAGTGGTGATGGTGACACGGTCCCAACAGGGCCTCGGGGATGTAGCTGCCAGAGGAAAAGGATCACCTGGGAGGGAGACAGCCACTGCTGCGTGGGTAGCAGAGAGGTGAGTGGGGCTGCTGGGACCTATCGGGGTGGCAGAGACATGAGCGGCACTGCTGGGACCCAGCTGGGTGTCAGGGACACGAGTGGGGCCGCTGGGACCTGTAGGCTGGCGGGGACTCGAGCAGAGCTGTTGGGAGCTGCGTGGGTGGTGGGGACACGAGTGGAGCCGTTGCGACCTTTGGGCTTCTGGATCCGTGATCTCGGGATCGGGGCGGGGGTGGGGATGAGGGTAGGGACTGGGGTGGCTCCCAGCTCTCACAGGTCTTCACGCTGTAGCGGACGACGTCCCGGCAGCGCTCCAGCAGGCGGCCCGCCGGCTCCCCGTGGCTCCGCAGCTCCAGGTCCAGCAGCTCCCGCAGCTCGTGGGGCTCCTTCCATTCACAGACCTGCGGGCAGCGCCCGGCCTTCAGCCCCCACCCGAGAGCCCCCAGCCCCCCGCTTCCTCCCCCACGCTCCCACCTTCTGAGCCACATCCGTGCCCTTCCTGACCGCCTCCTCCAGCAGCACCTGGAAGGCCGCACGCAGGAACTCCTCCCCGGCCGCCCCGTCCACCGCCGGTCGCTCCAGGTCGCCCCACTCCGCCATCGCGGCCCGGCACCACTCAGGTCGGGGTCACCTCGGCGCGTCTCCCTTCCTGGGGTCGAAGCCCCCCCCGGTCCCTTCACCCCTCTCACCCAAACCCACGCGGTGAGCTCTGCTGTTTCCCAGCGCTGCGCTCTGTGCACACGGGGACAAAGTCTGCAGCGCCGCCGGCAGCAGCTGACAGCGGAACCAGGGAGGGGTCAGAGAGCTGCCAGGACGTCCCAGAGCCCTCAGTGTGTGCATGGGGGGGGGGTTGGCTGCGTTCTGCTCCATCCGCCGCCCCCAGCCTGGAACAAAGGGGACAGCGGTGGCCAGGGGGGCTCTGGGGAAACGGAATCGAGTGCACCCTCAGCAATTTGCTGCTGGCACCCAGCTGAGTGTGGGGTTGGCAGGGTGGGAGGAAGGGATGCCATCAGAGGGACCTCGGGAGGCTGGAAAGGTGGGCTGGGTGAACCTGATGAGGTTCAACACGGCACAGTGCGAGGTTTGGCACTGGGGCCGGAGGAATGGCAGGCATCCATACGGACTGGGAGGAGCGGGCCTTGAGAGCAGCCCTGCAGAAAAGGACCTGGGGGTCCTGGGGGGTGAAAAGCTGAGCACAGCCAGCAGTGTGTCCTTGCGGCTCGGGAAGCGAATGGGATCCTGGGCTCCAGCAGCAGAGGGGTGGCCAGCAGGGACAGGGAGGAGATCGTCCCCCTCTGCTCTGCTCTCATGAGGCCCCATCTGCAGCACTGCGTCCAGGGCTGGAGCCCCCAGGACAAGAAAGGCAGGGAGCTGCTGGAGAGGGGCCAGAGGAGCCACGAAGATGAGCAGGGGCTGCAGCACCTCCCTATGGAGACAGGCTGAGGGAGCTGGGCTTGTGCAGCCTGCAGAAAAGAAGGCTGCGGGGTGAATCATTGCAGCCTTCAGCACCTCAAGGGAGCCTGCAGACAGGAGGGGAGTCAGCTCTTGGGAAGGGGAGAGAAGTGCAGGACGAGGGGAATGGTTGGAATTGAGGGAGGGCAGATTTCAGTTGGGTGTCAGGGGGAAGTTGTTTGCTGTGAGAGCGGTGAGGTGCTGGAACAGCTGCCCAGAGAGGCTGTGGATGCCCCGTCCATCCCTGAGGTGTTGGAGGCCAGGTTGGATGGGGCCCTGGGCTGGCATTAAACGAGGAGGTTGGCGGCCCTGCATGGCGCAGGGGTTGGAGCTTCGTGATCCTTGAGCTCCCTTCCAACCCAACCATCCGGTGATGCCGTGAACCCCCCCGATCCGCCCCTGCCGGCAGGGGACGGGCGGCCTCCATCGCAGCCCCGCAGGAAAACAAAAGGGCCGCGGGGAGGCGGGACGGACACAAAGCGCGGGGCCGCGGGGTCACAGAGGGACGGGAGGGGGGCGGGAAGGCCGCAGCTGCGAGAGGCGATTAGGGGGCCGGGAACGGCTTCCCGAGGGTCGGTAACGGGGGAAGCAGCCCCCATTCCGCCTCCGCGGGGCAACACCGAGGAAGGACCCCCGGGCCGGGCCCGCCCCGCTGCCGCCCGCCCTCGGTCGCCCGGGCAACTCCCGCCCGGCCTCAAGATGGCGACTCCGCGCTCTGCCTCCTGGCGCGGCGCTGCGCATGCGCGATGCCGCCCCCGCTCTCCGGGCTCCTCGCCGGAAGTGCTGGAGGAGGCGCAGGGGAGGGGCGGACGCTTCCGGTTCCGGGTCAGCGGCGGCGGCCGGAGGAGGGGGGCCGCGGCTGTCGGTGCGGTGCCGGGGCGGCGCGGAGCGGCACGGGGAGGGCCCGCGGCAGGTACAGGCCCCGCGGAGCCCCGCTCGGCCCCGGAGGTGGGGGCGGCCCCGGAGATACGGCTGCGGGGCGGGGCGGGGGGGAACCGGGGGATGGGGGGCGCCTCCACCGGCCCCGCCCCCACCCACCGGGAGGCACCGGGATGGGAGCGGGGGGAGGGGCGCCGGGACGGGGAGGGGCGGCGCCGGGCCTTCCCCAGCCCCGCTCCCCGGTTGGGGCCTGCACCGCGCGCCCCTCCCCCACCGTCCGGGCTCATCCTCCCTCCCCTCCCCCCCGCCCGCAATAACCGGGGTTACCCCCCCCGTGTCACCGCCCGCATTGTGTCCCCGTCGGTCACCTCCCCCCTGTGTTGCACTTCTCCAACCGGTCACCCCGACCCCCGGGACGCATCCCCGTATCACCCCCTCCCAGAAATGTCCCCTTCTGTCACCCCCCCCCCACCCCCCAGTGTTCCCCCCGGCCCTCCTTGTGCCTCTCCACTACGAATCGTTCCCTTCGGTCCCTCCCCACCCGAGTACCCCCTCAAGCTGTCCCCATGTCACCTCCCCCCGCAAGTCCCCCCAAAAGCGTCTCCACGCCTCCTCGCACAGCCCTGAGACCCCCCACAATGTCACCTCTCTCCACCGCTCACCCCCACGTAGTCCTCCCCCTTCTTTGCCACCTGTCACCCTGAGACCCTTCCCCACTGCCGCTCCCAGCCCCGTGTTCATTCTCCCCTCCTAGTTACCCCCACACCTCATATCATCCCCCCGATACTCCCTATGGCCCCCCCACAGCATACCACCCCAATACTCAACACCCCCCCTTGCCATACCCTCTATCACCTCACCACCCCTTGCCGCCCCCCTTTGCATTTCATCTCCCACCGGGGGTCCCTCTGCCCACCCCCTCCCCCTTAAGGCTGAGGACACAGCGCCGTTTCCTTCCCCCAGGCCAAGACTCGCAGCAGCATCTTCCTCCCGGAGTCGGGGGGGGGGGACCGGGGATGTCCCCTCACTGAGGACAACGCCGTCCCCTCCCACCCGCTGCCGCCACCCCCCCCCCACAGCCGGGGGGTGACCGAGGAGGACAGCAGCCACCGGGCGCCCCGATCCCGCGCGATGTCGGCGAAGTGGAGGGTACTGGGCAAGGCCGGCCAAAAAAAAATGATTAACTGAAACCAAAGTTATATAAATCCCGGCTTTCTAACGGTAAAATCCTTCCCTGGGAGAGCGTTAAGGCCAAAGGATTGTTACAATCCCTTTGTCGAGGACAGACAGACAGACCCAAGATGGCTCAGGTAATGAGCCCCACTGCTCCCACCCATACCCCGAGACCACTGCAGCCCCCGGGGCCCCCGGCGTCCCCATATCCGCCCCCCCATCTCCACCGCCACCCACCCATTAGCGATTAGGTCCTCGCTTAATTGATCTCCACTTTGGGCGGGCTCGGGGTGCAGCGGGACGGCTTCTGCAGCTCGCCGGCCTCGTGTGTTGTTCTGCTTTCTTTTCTACCCCCCCCCCCTCACCCCACCCCCTCATCACCCCCCCCCAAATCCAGGCGAGCCTGCTGGCGTGCGAGGGGCTCTCCGGCGTCTGCCTGGTGCCCACGGTGGCCAGCAAGAAGATGATGCCGAAGCAGAGCTCGAAGCAGGCGGAGGGCAGGGAACGGGGCAGCAGCCCCGACGTGCTGGTACGGCGTGGGGGGAGCGGGTTGGGTGCTGTGACCCCCTGGAGGGGGGGGGGGGGGGGGGCGGCTCACTGTGGGGTTTTGGTTTTGCGTGCCAAGGCACTGCGTCAGGATGGGGAGAAATCCCGCAGCCGAAAGGAGGAGGAGACGGCGGAGGCGTCGCAGCCCAAAAAGTCCATTAAAAAGGCAGGTTGGGGGTTGGGTTGGGGGGGGGCGGCTCGCCCTGGCCGAGGGGCTGTGGGTCAGGGGGGCTGACGGGGCCACCCCCCCCCCGCCCTGCAGGTGGTGGTGATCAAGCAGAACTGCTCCTTCCAGCTGAGGATCCACAAGAACTTCATCTGCGAGCAGTGCTGCGGGGCGTTCCGCAGCAGTTACCACCTCAAGAGGCACATCCTCATCCACACCGGTAAGGGGCGCCCCAAGTCGTCCTCGGCGGGGTGAGGGGCACCCCAAAATTGTCCACCCCCACACTTGGGGTGCTTGGGGGCACCCCAAGTCATCTGCAGCGGTGAGGGATGCCCCGAAATCATCTGTAGAGGAGCAGGGAGCACCCTAAAATACCCCCAGCGGTGAGAGGCACCTGAAAGTCATCCGCTGTGGGGAATGGGTACCCATAAATCACCCCCTGTGGTGGGGGGGTACCTAAAAAAAACACATCCGTGTTGGGATAAAGGGCACCCAAAGAGAAGCCCGCAGTGGTGAGGGGCAGCCAGAGGTACCTGCAGTGCATACAGGCAGCACAAAACGCTCACAGCTCCGACAGCAGCCCCGCAGTTGTTCTCACTGGGCTGAAAGCTCCACGCGCTGCTCTCTGTGGGGGTGCTGTGTTCCCCGCATCCCACCCAGGACCCGGCTCTGCGCTGCGTTAATTACGTGCCGCTGCTCGTTAGGGAGGTGGAGGAGCGTGAGTGGGAGCAGCGGAGCTCCCAGCAGGGGGAGATGTGGGGCGGGGGGGGACGTGGGACGGCGGGGGACACGGGATGACGGGGGACACGAGGCGGCAATGGGACGCGGGGCGGGCGTGGGGAAGCGTGGGACAGCAGGGTTCCGTGGGGCGGGGGGTGGTTGTTTATAGGGGGGGTCGCGGGGGGCCACGGGACGCTCCCGGTGACGGCGTCCCCGCGCTGCCCCCAGGCGAGAAGCCCTTCGAGTGCGACGTGTGCGACATGCGCTTCATCCAGAAGTATCACCTGGAGCGCCACAAGCGCGTGCACAGCGGCGAGAAGCCCTACCAGTGCGAGCGCTGCATGCAGGTACGCGTGAGGACACGGGGGGGGGACACACGGCGCTCCCCCCGCCTCCCTCCTCACCCCCCCGCCCTCCGTCCGTCCCCCCCCCAGAGCTTCTCCCGCACAGACCGGCTGCTGCGACACAAGCGCATGTGCCAAGGCTGCCAGACCAAAGGCCCCGAGGCGCAGCTGCTGCTGTAGGGCCGAGCGCTGGGGGGCGGCCGTGTCCCCCCCCCCCCCCTCGCCGCCCCCGGACTTCCCGACCAGGTCCCGACACTGTACATAGGCTGAGGATGAGTTGGAACCCTTCTCCCGCGCAGCGGCAGCAGTGGGGGCGGCTCTGCCCACCCCCTGCATCGAGACCCCCCCTCCCCCCCCCCGCCCCATCCCGGCTCCACCGTTGCCTCTCGGGGTTGGCTCCGAGTGGGGGGAGCACCTCCAGAGCGGCCCCCAGCCCACAGGAAGGACGTGGGGTGGGGTGGAGCCCCCCCTCCCCCCAGCTTCCCCCATTTTACGAGAAAAGAGAAGCAGAAGGCAGAGCAACCCCCCCCCCCCCCCCCGCACACACACACACGCCCCCCTCCACCCCCCCCTCGGCTCTTGGGGCTGTGGCACTTTTCCTTCTCGTTGCAGTCGTTCTTTTTGCCCTTTTCTGTGCCATTTCACCCCGTCACCTCTGCCTTTGGGGGGAAGGGGGGGTCCCAAATCCAACCTGACCCCCCCACGGTGGGGGCCCAAAGCCATCGCGGTGGGGGAGAGCGTGGCAACCCTACAGCTGAGGACTTACGGGGTCCCCCCCTCTGTGAAGGGGTCCCCCCAGGGTCACTGTAGCCCCACCCCCTTCGCCTGCCCCTAAAAACAAAAGGAACTGCTGGGAATGGGCGGGGGGGGGCGGCGGAAGCTCCACCCCAACCTGAAACCCCACAGCGGGGAGGAGCCGCGCCTCGGGGCCGTTCCCACGGGGGGGGGGCGGAAAGGGACCCAGCGGCCCCACTGGTGTCCCCATGGTGTCCCCATCATCGTCCCACAGCACTGCTGGGGGGCTGGGAGGGGGGGGGTCCTCCGGGAACACGGGAACCCCCCCGCTGCAGCCATAGCGCCGGCACCGCGCTGGATCAGCGTGGGCTGGGGTCACCCCAAACCCCATGGGGGCTTCGTGAACTGTAGGGGGGGGGGGGAAGAAGGGGAACGAAGCCCCCTGCCCGCGCTGAGCCCCCCCCCGCCCCCCCATGCTGCCTGGAAAGCCCCACGGCTTCATTTTTCTGTTTTTGTTTTGTTTTGGGTTTTGTTTTGTTTTTAATATACTTATTTTGCTATGGGGGAAGGGAAGGACTTGGGGTTGGGGGGACTTGGGGGGGCCGGGAGGTTGGGGGGGGGGGGAGGAGGGGGTGTCACTTTTAAGCTGTAGTTTTTATAAGATGTCATAAAGTCGTCTCTTTTTACCAGTAGCGTGGTGTCGGTCCTTGGTGGCGTTCGTTAGGGTATTTAAATAAACGTCATTCTCCTTTTCTACCCTCGGCTCTGCTTCTCGGTTTGGGGGGGTCCCAAGCGGTGTCCACCCCCCCCTCCGCCCCCCCCCCCTTCCGGCGGACATTCCGGAGTCACTGCGGGATCCCGGCGGCGCCGTCCCCGTCCCCGTTGTCACCCCCGTCCCCGTTGTCACCGCCGAGGTAGTTGGGGTTGACGGTGGTGGTGGTCGCGCTCCTGAACAAAGGGTTGTCCTGGGGGGGGGGGGGCGGAGACACAGATGGGGTCACGGCGCGGTCCGGACCCCCGCGTCCCCCCCCCTCTCTCCCCCCTTGGGTTGGGGTCGCTCACCTGATCCCACGCGGCGCGGAGCCGCTCTCGCTCGAAGCGTCGGAACTCGCGGCGGTCGTGGAGCTCCACGGAGATGCGGCCCCACGCGGCCACCAGCAGCAGCCCCGCCGCCACCGCCGCCGCCACCACCGCCACCAGCAGCGGGGACTGCAGCAGCGGGGCTGCGGGAGGGGGTCAGTGCGCCGCCAGCCTCCCCGCATCACCGGGCCGGGGGGCACCGGGACCCACCCCGCGGGGACCTGGAGCTCCACAACCCACCCTCCGGGGTCCCGTGGGTGCCAGGGGCCCACCCTGTTGGGGTCCCGCGAGTGCCAGAGGTCCCGTAGGCACGGCGACCCGACCCTCGGGGTCTCTCGGGTGCCGGGAGCCCCTCCACCCATCCGCGGGGTCCTTTGCGTCCCAGGGTCCCTTGGGGTGCGGAGACCCCCGGCCGCGGGGTGCTTTACGGTTGGGGGTCCCACGTACGGGGTCATTGTGGTTTGGGGTTCCTGCGGGGTCCCCGTGCCCCCCCCCACACACACACTCACCCTCCTCAGTCCACACGGTGATGGCGACGTCCCCCCACTCCTCGTTCTCATCCCCGTCCCCGCTCTCCACCAGGAACACGAGGACGCGGCCGTCGGGGGTCCGCTCCCGGCACAGCGCGGCGCCGGGGGGCGCGGGGGGGGGCAGCACCCGCAACGCCGTCCCGTTGCACGCGTGGCTGCAGTTCCCCCGCAGCGACCCCCGCCCGAAGGCAGCGCAGTCCGCGCAGTCCCTGGGACGGAGGGACCCCCGTGAGGGCGCCGACCCGCAGCGTCCCGCCTCCCCATCCCACCCCGTCCGCGCTCCCCCCGCGCCCTCACGTACCCCCACCCCCGTATCCTCGCTTCCCCGCACCCCGTAACGCCCCGCATCCCGGCCCCGCTCACCGCAGCCTCTCGCAGCGCCCGGCGCAGTTCGGGCAGAGCTCGCACAGCGCTCCGACGAACCCGCGCCGGCAGCGGCAGCGCCCGCATTCGCAGTGTCCGTTCCCGCTGCATTCGGTGCCGCCCCGCACGCAGCCGTCCCGCGCCAGGGGACACCCGCAACCGCGGCCGCCGAAGCCGGGGCGGCACCGGCAGCTCCCGCACACGCATTCTCCCCGCAGCTCTCCTGGGAGCGGAGGAACAGCGCGTGGGGATGCGGGGCGGGGGACGGCGAGGGAGGTTTGGGAGGGGGGGGTGGGAACGGGATTCGGGGCTGGGGGCGAGAGATGGGAGCCGAAGGGTGGGGATGGGAGCCGCGGGGTGAGACCCAAAGAGTTGGACCCAAAGAACGGGAATGGGACCAACGGGGGGGGACGGGGGCGGGACCCATGGGATGGGACGGTGACGGTGAGGACGGGACCCCCCCACGGGACGGCAGCCCCCCCCGTGCTCCTCCCCACCTCCGCACGGCAGCCCCTCGTGCCGCTCGCACGCCCCCTCCTCGCATTGGCAGTAGCGGCCGCTCAGCCCGGGGGGGCACCGACACGCCCCACAGACGCAGCGTCCCCTCCCGCTGCAGGGGGGGGCCGTGCTGTTCTGGGGTCGGCAGCCCCCCTCCGCCTCCTCCGGCCCTTCGCACTCACAGCGGCGGCCGCGGCGACCACCGGGGCACCTGGGATGGAGATGGGGAAGGTTCGTGGTCACCCCATGTGCCCCCTCCCCCCAGGCCCACCCCACCGCCCCCACTCCTTAACCCCCCAGCACGTCACCTCATTGACCCCCCCATACAACTCCCCGGTGCCGCAACCCCCCCGCACCGCCCCCCCCTCCACCTGTCGCCCCCACCCCCATTTCATCACCCTACTCCATAGGCCCCGTTCCACCCCGTATTGCCCAACCCGCCCCATTTCCCCCACCCCACCCTTCTCCCACCCACTTTTCCCACACCACCCCATAGCCCCTCCCCCACACACACCATTCGCCCTCCACCCATTTCCCCTATCTCACCCCATTTCCCCCTATCGCCCCCTCCTCCCCCCCACCTGCAGACGCCGCACTCCAGGTCCCCTCCCTGGCAGAGGGCGGCCCCCCCCCGCCGGTGGGCGCAGGGACAGGTGCAGGGGACGCGCAGCAGCAGGGTCAGCTCCTCGGGGACCCCCACCACCCGCAGCCCCACCCGCTGGGGGGGGCCCAGGCACTTCTCTGCCCTCACCCGCACTGTGAAGGTCACCTGGGGACACGGGGGGGGGGGAACACCCACAGTAAGGGGACATCCATGGGGTGGGGGGTGGGGGAACACCGATGGGGGGAGGGGGAACAACCCAACCGCGGACGGGGACATCCGCGACACGGGGACATTTGAGGTTTGGGGACACCCCCCCTCCTCCCTGCCCCCTCCGCCTCTCCGACCCCCATCCCCACCTCCTGGTTGACGCCCACCCCGGTGCAGCGGGCGCTGTGGGGCTGTGGGGGTCCGGGGGGTCCGCCGCAGTGGGGCTGGATGCTGAGGCTGAGCCCGGGGGGCAGCGCCGAGTGCCGCAGTTCCACCGTGGAGGTCAGGCTCTGGGGACACCCACCGTGTCACCCCCCCATGGACCCCATCACCCCCATCGCCCCCAGTGCCCCCTGTGCCCACCGTGTTCTCAATGCCCCCCCCATTCAACAGCGTCCCCAACGTGCCCCCCACATCCCCAGCGACCCTCAGTTCTCCACTCCCCTCCACCTCCCCCAATGTCCCCAGTGTCCCCAATGCCCCTCGTGCCCCCAAAGCCCCTCAGTCCCCCACTCCCCTCCACCTCCCCCAATGTCCCCAGTGCCCCCAAAGCCCCTCAGTCCCCCACTCCCCTCCACCTCCCCCAATGTCCCCAGTGTCCCCAATGCCCCTCGTGCCCCCAAAGCCCCTCAGTCCCCCACTCCCCTCCACATCTGTCCCCAGTGCCCCCAATGCCCCTCGTGCCCCCAAAGCCCCTCAGTCCCCCATTCCTCTCCACCTCCCCCAATGTCCCCAGTGTCCCCAATGCCCCTCGTGCCCCCAAAGCCCCTCAGTCCCCCACTCCCCTCCACATCTGTCCCCAGTGCCCCCAATGCCCCTCGTGCCCCCAAAGCCCCTCAGTCCCCCATTCCTCTCCACCTCCCCCAATGTCCCCAGTGCCCCCAAAGCCCCTCAGTCCCCCATTCCTCTCCACCTCCCCCAATGTCCCCACTGCCCCTCGTTCCCCCAAAGCCCCTCAGTCCCCCACTCCCCTCCACCTCCCCCAATGTCCCCAGTGTCCCCAATGCCCCTCGTTCCCCCAAAGCCCCTCAGTCCCCTATTCCTCTCCACCTCCCCCAATGTCCCCAGTGTCCCCAATGCCCCTTGTGCCCCCAAAACCCCTCAGTCCCCCATTCCTCTCCACCTCCCCCAATGTCCCCAGTGCCCCCAATGCCCCTCGTGCCCCCAAAGCCCCTCAGTCCCCCACTCCCCTCCACATCTGTCCCCACTGCCCCCAATGCCCCTCGTGCCCCCAAAGCCCCTCAGTCCCCCAATCCTCTCCACCCCCCCCCACCTCGTAGGCGTCGGTGATGAGCTGCACCACATTGCTGGAGTCCTCCCGCAGTTCCCCCACCACCGCCCCGGGGATCAGGCGGCTCAGCTCCTGGATGGGAGACAATGCAGCGTCACCCCCCCCATTCCCCCCCCGCGACCCCATAACCCCCCCCCCCGCACCTCCCCCACCCCCCCTCACCCGGTACACGGGCACCACGGGCGCAGTGACGGCGAAGATGGGCAGAATGTCGGCATCCGACAGCACCTGCGCCAGGTGTCCCACCGACGGGTAATCCTGCGGGGGGAGCGGTGCGGCACCATGACAAAACGCAGCCCCCCCCCCTCCCTGACCCCCCCCCCCGGACCCCTGACCCACATAGAGGTGGCTGCTGCTGTACTCGCCGTGCACATCCAGGTGGCAGCGGCCGTCGCAGGGCCGTGCGATGCCCCCCAGGCGCCCATCCCCCGCCGTGTGAAAGACGTCGTCGGATGCGAAGAGCAGCAGCCGCCGCACCGGGCGCCAACCGATGCGCTCCTGGGGGGGTGGGGGGGGCGGGGGGGGACATGCGGTGTCTTCACCAACGGGTCCCACTGCCCCCCCCCCTGTGACACCGCACCCCGTCTGCCCCGCTCCCCCGTGTCCCACGTATCCCTACCGTCCCCAGTGCCCCCCAGGGTCCCGCTGCCCCTCCGTGTCCTCACTGACCCCCGTGCCCCCCCCCCATCACGGTGTGCCCGGTGTGCCCGGTGTGCCCCATCTCTTGCACACACCTCCATCCTCTTGCACTCAACTGGTCTGTTGCATTTGCACAATCCCTTGCAAGCCCCCCCCCCCACACCTCCTGCACACCCCCACTCCTTGCACGCATTCATTCTCTTGCACTTGCACAATCCCTTGCACACCCCTACTCCTTGCACGCATTCATTCTCTTGCACTTGCACAATCCCTTGCACACCCCTGCTCCTTGCACACATTCATTCTCTTGCACTTGCACAATCCCTTGCACACCCCCACTCCCTTGCACGCATTCATTCTCTTGCACTTGCACACCCGCCTGCATACCCCTACTCCTTGCACGCATTCATTCTCTTGCATTTGCACAATCCCTTGCAAGCCCCCCCACACACACCTCCTGCACACCCCCACTCCTTGCATGCATTCATTCTCTTGCACTTGCACAATCCCTTGCACACTCCCACTCCCTTGCACGCATTCATTCTCTTGCACTTGCACACCCGCCTGCATACCCCTACTCCTTGCACGCATTCATTCTCTTGCATTTGCACAATCCCTTGCAAGCCCCCCCACACACACCTCCTGCACACCCCCACTCCTTGCATGCATTCATTCTCTTGCACTTGCACAATCCCTTGCACACTCCCACTCCCTTGCACGCATTCATTCTCTTGCACTTGCACACCCGCCTGCATACCCCTACTCCTTGCACGCATTCATTCTCTTGCACTTGCACAATCCCTTGCACGACCCCCTGCACACCCCCACTCCCTTGCACACATTCATTCTCTTGCACTCGCACAATCCCTCACACGCCCCCTCCCCTCGCACAGCCCTGCTCCTTGCACAAATTCATTCTCTTGTACTTGCACAATCTCTTGCACACACCCCTGCACACCTCCACTCCCTTGCACAAATTCATTCTCTTGCACTTGCACAATCCCTTGCACGACCCCCTGCACACTCCCGCTCCTTGCACACGTTCTCTTGCACTTGCACAATCCCTCACACCCCCCTGCACACTCCCATTCCCTTACACACATTCTCTTGCACTTGCACAATCCCTTGCACGCCCCCTCCCCTCACACATCCCGCTCCCTGCACGCCCCCCCTTGCACACACACTCCCTTGTGGCCATTCCCACCCTCTTGCACGCACCGCCTCCTGCGCAACCCATCTCCCTCGCACAACCAACCCTTCGCACGCCCCCCCCTCCCTTTGCACGCCCCCCCCCACCTGGCACACCGCCACCTGCACCATGGCGTCGAAGCCGCCCTCGGGCGCATCCATGTTGGCGGAGACCCGCTGGCTGCTCACGCGGCGCCTGAACTCGGCGCTGTCGTTGGTGAGCGGCAGGAGGTGGCGGAAGGCGGCGGGGGGGGCGCAGGGCTCGGCGGCGGGGCAGGGGCTGCGCTGGGGGGTCACCGCCGAGAAGGGCAGCAGAGGTTTGTCCACGAAGGAGCCGAAGCCTGAAGGTCAGAGGTCAGGAGCCGGGCTCAGCGCTGGGCGCAGGGTGGGTTCTGGGTACCGGGGGGCTGGGGGCTCGGGGTGGGGGTCAGCGTGGCACCGATGCGCGCGGCGCTGGAGGCGTTGTGCAGAGCGCGCAGCATCTCGCTGCCCAGGCGCTGCAGCAGCCGCAGGTCGTCGCGCATGGAGTAGGAGAGGTCCAGCAGGAAGTAAAGGTCCACCGGCACCGCCCGCGCCCGCCGGAACCGCACGGCGAAGCTCAGCTCCTCACCTGGGGGGGGGCACCGTCAGAGCACCCCCCACACACATACCGCCGTCTCCCCATTTTCATTCATCCCCTCTGCTCCTCTCCCTCACCCCCCCATTCCCTCTCTCATGTGTTCCCCTCTCCCACCCCTCCCTATTCGTCCCCCCCTCCATCTCCCCATCCCTCCCTCTTTCCATCTCCCCATCTCCATTATCCCCTCTCCCCCCCCAATCCCTTTGCATTCCCCCACCCCTCCCCCATCTCCCCTCCATCTCCCTCTCCCTTCCTCCCACTCCCCCATTCCCATTTCCCCACTTTCCCTCCATCCCCGTCTCCCCTTTCCTCCCCATCACCCCGCCATCCTTCCCTCTTTCCATCTCCCCACCTCCCTGTTATCCCCGTCTCCCCCCCACTCCCTTTGCATTCCCCCACCCTTCCCCCATCTCCCCTCCATCTCCTCCTCCCTTCCTCCCCATCTCCCCATCTCCCCATCTTCCCCCCATCTCCCCACTTTCCCTCCCTCTTTCTGTCTCCCCTTTCCTCCCCATCACCCCACCATCCCTCCCTCTTTCCGTTTCCCCATCTCCATTATCCTCCTCTCTCCCCCACTCCCTTCGCATTCCCCCCCTCCCCCATCTCCCCTCCATCTCCCCCTCCCTTTCTCCCCATCTCCCCCCACTGCCTCATTCCCATTTCTCCCCATCTCCCCACTTTCTCCCCATCCCCATCTCCCCTTTCCTCCCCATCACCCTGCCGTCCCTCCCTCTTTCCATCTCCCCATCTCCATTATCCCCATCTCCCCCCCACTCCCTTCGCATTCCCCCACCCCTCCCCCATCTCCCCTCCATCTCCCCCTCCCTTCCCCCCACTCCCCCATTCCCATTTCCCCCCATTTCCCCACTTTCCCCCATCCCCATCTCCCCTTTCCTCCCCATCACCCCGCCGTCCCTCCCCTCTCCCTCTCCTCCCTCCATCTCCCCCCCCCTCACCAGCCCTCATCTCCATCTCCACGCTGTGGGGCTGCAGCTGCCCTCCGCCGTCCCCCCCCTCAGTGACCCTCAGACTCCCACGGGGATCCACGATGGCTCCGGGGGGGCACCCTGCGCGTTCCAGGGCCTCCCGTGGGGCGCAGCGCGACGCCTCCATTTGTGCCCCCCCTGGGAAGTCCTGCAGGAACGGAACCGGGCCGGGGGGGGAGGGGGGGGGAAAGCGCCTGTCACCCTGCGCCCCAAACCCAGCAGGAGCCCCACAGCCCCAACCTCCTACCCAAAATCCCACCCCCCCACCCCATAAATTCCCTGCATCCCTAGCCCCCCACCCATCTACCCCCCACCCATCTACCCCCACCGATTGCTCCCCCAGCCATTGGCCCCCACCCATCGCCCCCCACCCATGTACCCCCACCCATTGCCCCCCCACCCATCTACCCCTATCCATTGCCTCCCCACCCATCTATCCCCCCCCACCCATCACCCCCATGCATCTAACCCCACCCATCGCCCCCCACCCATCTACCCCCACCTGTCTACTCCCACCCATCACCCCCCCCCATTTCCCCCCCACCCATTGCTCCCCCAGCCATCTACCCCTATCCATCGCCCCCCACCAATTTACCCCCACCCATCTACCCCCACCCATCACCCCCCACCCATCGCCCCCCACCCGCCCATCCCTGTGTCCCCAGGTGCAGACCCCCCTTCCCCCCCCCTTGCTGTTTGTCACTGCGGTTTCACTGCTTCCTGGTGACACCCGCAGTGCCGGGGGGGGGATTGTGGTGGCACCCCAGGGCGGGGGTTCCCACGGGATGGGGACAGTGAGACTTTGGGGGCGGTGGGGGCTATGGGACCCACGGTGACCCCTGGGGATGGTGGGGGCTGCACGGCACAGTGGGGTCAACGGAACAGGGAGGATCCCCACGATGCTGAGAGCCCCACAGGACACGGTGACCCCCCCCGGCCCCCCCAGCCATCCACCCCCACATTGTCCTGTGATCCTCAGCACCCCCCCCCCCCCCCCCAAATCAAAGGGACACCCCCGGCACATCATCTGCCCCGACTGGATGGGGTGGATGGGACCCCCTCCCAAAACTGGGATCCCAGGGAGGGTCCAGGAAGGTGGGGGGGGGGTCTTGGGAGCTCTAAGAGGGGGTCCCGGGGGAGTCACGGGGGGGAGGGGGGTCACACGGGAGGGGTCCGGGGAGGAACTCGGGGTTTTCCCAGGGCAGTCCTGAGGGGGGCACGGGGGAGGGCTGGGAGAAGGTCCCACAGAGGCTCCTGGGGGGTTTCTAAAGAGAAGGGGATTCCCGGGGGCTCTGGGTGGGGGGGGGGGTCCAGGGCTGTGGGGGGGTCCCGGAGGGTCCCAAAGGGGCCTCGGGGTGGGAGCCCTGGGGGGGTCCCAGGGATGATTCTGAGGGGATCCCAGAGAGGATTCCGGTTTGGTCCCAGGGCGATGCTGGGGGATCAAAGGGGGGAGAAGGGGGGGGGGGGTCCCATGGGAAGGCCCAGGAGGTTGACCCATGGGGGCGTCCCGCTCCCCCCCCCCGCACTCACCGGCTCCTCGCACCACGCGCACCGCGGGTGGGAGCTGATGCACTCCTCGCAGGAGGGCTGCGGGCGGCACGGCTCTGCCGGGGGGGGGCGAGTGTCAGGATGCCCATGGGGGGGGGGGGGGTCCCATTGCTCCCCCCCCCCCATTCCCAGCCCTCACCTCCTGCTTCCCTCGGGGCCGCACGCAGCAGCGGCAGCAGCAGCAGCAGGAGCCCCCCCAGCCCCATCGCGCTGCCCGATGGAGGAGGCGGTTATGGGCCCCCCCCGGGGAGGGGCGGGGCGGAATTGGGAGGAACGGGGCGGAGGGGCGCGGGGTGCGTAAGTTGTGTAGGGCGCAGTGGGGCGGGGGGGGCGGGGGAGCTGGGGGGGGGTTATAGGAAGGTATGGGGGGACGTGGAGGAGTAATGGGGGGCTGGGGGGGGGGGCTGGGGGGAGTCTGGGGGTCCGGGCGGTATTGGGAGCTATGGGGCACGGCGGCTATGGGGGCACGGCGGCGTATAGGAGACTGTGCGGAGGCTACGGGGGGGTCCGGGGGGGCTGTGAGGAGTACAGGTGGTGGAGGGGGGGATGAGGGGCGCGGGGGGCGGAATGCGACCGGGTATGGGGGGCATTGGGGGGGGGGCACAGAGGTATGGGGGGGATATGGGACACGGGGGGGGGGGGCGGTGCAGCGGGGAGGTGGGGACGCGGAGCGCTGCGGGGCTCCCGGGGGAGGGGCGGATCTGGAGCGCCCCCCCGCGGCCACCCGGCGCCGTGCCCTTAAGGGAGACCCCGGGGTGACCACGTGATGTCGGGGGGGGGGTCTTAACTGCCCCCACGTGCCCCCCCGTATCCCCGCCCCCGCGCTGAGCCCGTTGTCCCGTGTTCCCCACCCCCCCCCCATGATCCCCAAAGTCCCGGGGGGGTCCCCACTGTCCCCCGTTATTCGGAGGGGCCGCTGCCCCCGAAAACCACGCGCCCCCCCCTTTTGTTTCCATCACTTTATTTTGCAAAAATAGAAAAGCCCCGACCCCCCCCGGGATGGGGGGAGCTGTAAACATGGCTGCGGGGCCCCCCCCGAGGGGGGGGGCAGCTCGGGCACGGGAGGGGGGGGGAAGGAAGGCGGTGGGGGAGATGTAAACGCAAAGGAATAAATAACGGGGGGGGGGAAGTGCCGCCCCGCGGGGGGAGGGCACTCCCGGGTGTAGTGTAACAGAATGCCCCCCCCCGCGGCCCCAAACTGGGGGGGGGTTTAGCTCCAGCACTGGGCGGGGGGGGGAGGCAAAAGGACCCACCCACATCCAGCGGGGCTGTGGGTAACAGACATGGGGGGAAAGGGGGGGGGAAGGGGGGGGCAATTTGGTCCCGGGGGCAATTGGGTGCCCCCCCCTCGTTGTAAGTTGCCCTGGCAAGGAAACGGGGAGGGGGGGGAGCAGTCGACAGCCCCCCCATCCCGCATTGCGTTCTCCTATGGCTTAGGACCCCCCCACGAATTGGGGGGGGGTTGGGGGGAGCAGCGTGTGCTCCCCCCTCTTTGGTCTCTATAGTGTTCTGTGCCCGAGGGGAAGGGGGGGGGGGTGGGAGGAGGGGGGGTGAGACGGGGAAGAGTTGTGCCCCCCCCCCTCCCCCCCACCAGCATAGAAAAGCAGAACCCAGGAGGCCCCCCGCGGCCCCCCCCCCCCCATTTTATATCAATATAAAATCACCCAGCAATAAAAATGCGGCCCCCACCTCGTACAGCGAGTGGGGGGGGGGGCAGTCCAACCTCACCCCCAAACGCCCCCAACTGGGGGGGGGGCAAGCGGGATATGCCCCCCCCCCTCCGCCCCCGTCTCCTCTTGAATAAATAACAGCGGGGGTGCCCCCAGCGGGGGGGGGCCGCGGGCGTTCAGTTGGGGGGTGGGGGGGGGTTAATTTCTGTCCATCGGTGCCCCCCCCCTCCAGAAGCACTTTGGCATGAAGCTGAGGTGGGGGGGGGGCACACTGGGGGGGGGTCCCCCAGGTTAAGGCATCAGCGGCACCGCGGGGATCGCCCCCCCCCGCCCCGGGCCGGCTCCGTCCGTCTGCGGAGCCCCCCCAGAAGCAGAGCGCTACGGGAGCGGGGGGGGGCCGGAAGGCAGCAGAGGGGGAGCCCTTCCCCGGCCTAGGGTGAGGCGGGGGCTGCGGGGGGGTCCGGGGGGGGCTCCTCCTCGAACATCTCGGGGTTCTCCAGCATCTCCCGGATCAGCGGCGGCATGGGGCCCGGGATCTCCATCTTCAGCGTGATGGCACGCTCCGCGCCTGGGGGGGGGATGCGGGGGGGGGGGGGCACGGGTCATCTGGTCATCTCACATCCCCCCCCTCAAATCCCCCCCCCTCAAATCCCTCCCTCACCCCTCCAGCCGCATCCCCCCCCCGTCCCTGCGTGCTCTCCCCATAAGATTTACACCCCCCCTAAAACGAACCTTTCCCCCCCACCCCGCAGACCCCCACACATCCCTCTGCCCCCCCCCCCTCCAATTAACACTGCGAGGACCCCCCCGGGGAGCACCCGCAAGCTCCCCCCTCCCCCCAGCGCTGCACGTTTTCCCCCTTTACGTCCCCGCGTGCCCCCCCCCCCCCCCGCTCTCCTTCCATCACTCCTGCCGAGCTGCCCGCCCCCCCCCGCCGCCCCCCCCCGCACCCTTGGTGCTGATGCCGCGCAGGTCGGTGATTTTCATCAGCATCCTGGGGAACATGTGGGGCTTCGACGGCCGCCGCCGCCGCGCGTAAACCCGCAGCGCCTCCAGCAGCGGCTCCTGCAGCCGCTCCACCTGCTCGGGTTCCTCCAGGTCCTGCCGGTCTGGGGGGCGGGGGGAGAAAGGGGAGGGGGGGTCAGAGGGGGGGGTCAGAGCCGCCAGCAGTGCTCCTCGCACCGGCCGTCCCTCCAGCCCCGTTCCCAGCCTGTGGCACCGCGCACAGCATCACCGGATGGTTGGGTTGGGAGGGAGCTCAAGGATCACGAAGCTCCAACCCCTGTGCCATGCAGGGCCACCAACCTCCTCATTTAATGCCAGCCCAGGCTGCCCAGGGCCCCATCCAACCTGGCCTCCAACACCTCAGGGATGGACGGGGCATCCACAGCCTCTCTGGGCAGCTGTTCCAGCACCTCACCGCTCTCACAGCAAACAACTTCCTCCTGACACCCAGCTGAAATCCGCCCTCCCTCAATTCCAACCATTCCCCTCGTCCTGCACTTCTCTCCCCTTCCCAAGAGCTGACTCCCCTCCTGTCTGCAGGCTCCCTTGAGGTGCTGAAGGCTGCAATGATTCACCCCGCAGCCTTCTTTTCTGCAGGCTGCACAAGCCCAGCTCCCTCAGCCTGTCTCCATAGGGAGGTGCTGCAGCCCTGCTCATCTTCGTGGCTCCTCTGGCCCCTCTCCAGCAGCTCCCTGCCTTTCTTGTCCTGGGGGCTCCAGCCCTGGACGCAGTGCTGCAGATGGGGCCTCACGAGAGCAGAGCAGAGGGTGAAATCCGCCCCCCCTCAATTCAAACCATTCCTTCATCCTGCACTTATCTCCCCCTCGTAGAGCTGACTCCCCTCCCATCCGCAGGCTCCTTTCAGGTATCCGCACCCCGTGCCCGCAGACCCCCATCACCCCACCTCCTATCCCACAACGCCTCCCCAGCTCCCCCCCCTTGCCCCCCCCGCTGCCCCCACCCCCGCAGATGAGGCAGATGGCGCTCAGCAGCCCGGTCTCGGTGTCGTCCATCTCCAGGGGCAGCAGCTGCCCGGCGAAGGCGAACACCAGGTCCGTGAGCGGCCCGAATCCGGCGTTGTGCATCTGCGTGCGGTTCAGCGTCAGCCCGTCCGAGAAGGTCATGGTGTCCTGCTCGGGGGTGTAGCGCGTGCAGATCCGCAGCATCTGCGGGGAGACCAAGGGTTGGGGGGGGGGGGTCAGCGCCGAGCTCCACGGGCCCCACATCTCCCCCCACATCTCCCCCCACATCACCTCCCCCCCCCCGGCGCACCAGGATGTCCAGGCAGGCGGCTTTGAGCAGCGTGATCTGGTCGGCGATGCTGAGCGCGGTGAAGCCGGGCAGGCGCTTGGCGAACTCCACGATTTTAATGATGCATTTGGTGGCCAACTCGCTGAATTTGTCCCAAAGCCCCGGGTCCAACTGCACGCGGTGCTGAGCGCTCGAGCTCTGCAGGGGGAGCGGGGTGACCGACAGCCCCACGGGGTGACCAGCAGCCCCACGGGGTGACCAGCAGCCCTATGGGGTGACCAGCAGCCCCACGGGGTGACTGACAGCCCCATGGGGTGACCAGCAGCCCCACGGGGTGACCAGCAGTCCCACGAGGTGACTGATAGACCCACGGGGTGACCAGCAGACCCACAGGGTGACCAATACCCCACAGTGTGACTGACAGCCCCATGCTGTAACCAGCAGCCCTATGGGGTGACTGACAGTCCCACAGGGTGACCAGCAGCCCCACAGTGTGACCAACAGCCCCACGGGGTGACCGACAGCCCCACAGTGTGACCAGCAGTCCCACGGTGTGACCAGCAGACCCACAGGGTGACCAATACCCCACAGTGTGACTGACAGCCCCATGGTGTGACCGACAGCCCCACGGTATGACCAGCAGCCCTATGGGGTGACCAGCAGACCCACAGGATGACCAGCAGTCCCACGGGGTGACTGACAACCCCATGGGGTGACCAGCAGACCCACAGGATGACCAGTACCCCACGGTGTGACTGACAGCCCCATGCTGTAACCAGCAGCCCTATGGGGTGACTGACAGCCCCATGGTGTGACCAGCAGCCCCACGGGGTGACCAGCAGTCCCACAGGGTGACCGACAGCCCCATGGGGTGACCAGCAGACCCACAGGGTGATCAATACCCCACAGTGTGACCAACAGCCCCACAGTGTGACCAGCAGCCCTATGGGGTGACTGACAGCCCCATGGTGTAACCAGCAGCCCTATGGGGTGACAGCCCCACAGTGCGACTGATAGTCCCATGGTGTAACCAGCAGCCCCACGGGGTGACTGACAGTCCCATGGTGTAACCAACAGCCCCATGCTGTGACCAGCAGTCCCAAAGTGTGACCAACATCCCCACGATGTAACCAACATCCCCACGGTGTGACCGACAGCCCCACGCTGTAACCAACAGCCCCACAGTGTGACCAACAGCCCCATGGTGTAACCAGCAGCCCCACAGTGTAACCAGCAGCCCCACGGTGTGACCAGCAGCCCCACGGTGCCCCCACACTCACCAAATACTCACCATGGTGTACTTGCCCAGCTGGCACAGTGAGGGGAAGGTCTCCTGGTGCGCCCTGCTGACCTTCTGGATCAGCTCCTCCAGTGCCGGGCTCAGCTCGGGGCTGTCGGCCGCCTCCTCCTTCACCTCCTTCTTCTTCTTATTGCGGTCATTGCGCACGGCTGTGTTGGGGGGGAGGGGGGGGCACACACTTGGGGATGCCGTGGGGCAGCAACACCCAGCAGGAGCCCACGGGCATCCCCCCACATACGGCTCCCCACGCCCAGGGTGCCGCTGCCGTCCCTCAGGCACCGCTCGGCGCTGGGAGCACCCCCAGGTGCCCCCCACCCCCTCCCCAGGTGGAGCTTCCCCCCCCCGGGGCGCTGGGACAGGATCCGGCAGCGGCAGGACATCCACATACAGCACAACGCGGCCGCGGGTCCCCAACCCCAGGGGGACACGATGGGACGGCCCTGCTCAGCCCCCCACCCCAAAAAGGCGTCCGAGCGCACGCCGCCCCCATCCCCAGGGGGTGTGGGGACACACGGACAGCGAGGACGGACCCAGGGTGCCCGAGGACAGCCGAACAACAGCGACCATCACAAGTGCACACAGCTGGGTGCTGGGAACAGCCGGGGGTCCTGACAGCCCCACGGTGACAGTGGGACACCCCCACACAGGCGCTGTACCCACGGGGGGGGGCTGCACAGCTGGGGGGGGTGGGGGTGCCGCCAGAGGGGGTCCTGCCTTGGGGTGGGGGGCGATTCTGATCTGATTGCAGGGGGGGCTTTGGGGGGCGGTTCTGTTTCTGAGGGGTGGGGGGGGATCCTGACTCCAGGGGGGGCCGTTTGCAAGGAGGGCTCCTGCTTCTGTGGGGTCTCGAGGGGAGGAGCTCTATGGGTGCCCCCCCCCCATCTGGGAGGGATGAAAGGCGGC
>CM074608.1:1744796-1814947 GCA_037305975.1 Chrysolophus pictus
CCGCGCAGCTCCGACGCGGCACCAGAGCCCAGAACCGCACAGCCCCGGCCCCGCACAGCCCCGGCCCCGCACAGCCCCGGCCCCGCACAGCCGCACGCCGTCAGCGCGGCCCCCCCCCGCCCCGCTCCCTCCTCCCGGCTCTCGAACCGGCGGCCCGACCCCCGCAGCTCCGACCCCCGCAGCTCCGAGCCCCGCAGCTCCGAGCCCCGCGGCGCCGCCCGCCCGCCCCGCTCCGTTTCGCGCTCCGGACGCGGTACGCACCGTGCGGCGCGGCGCTGGGCCAGACGCACGGCAGAGCCCCGCAGCGCGGCCCGTAGCGCGGCCCGCAGCCCGGCCCGCAGCCCGCCTTGCGCAGCGCGCACGCCCCGCGGTTGGTCACGTCGTGCAGCCGCCGCGGGGCCGCCGGAGCCTCCACGCAGTCGTACATCGTCCCCGGCGCCCACCGGAGCCACGCGGCGCGGGACGGCCCCGCGGCGGCTGCGGCCCCAACCGGGCACGGCCCCGCCACGGCGGAGCCGCGGAGAGAACCGCCCCGGGGTGGGGGGGAGGGGGACGGGGCGGGGAGATGCGGACGTGGGGGGGTGGGGACCGGGAGGGGGCGGGGGGCGGAGCGGGGGGCGGGGCAGAAGGGCGTGGGGGGGGGAGGGGGGCGGGGGGGGTGGGAAGGGGGGAAGTGGGGACGTACGGACACGGGACATACGGACGTGGGGGGATACCGACATGGGGACATACCGACATGGGGACACACGGGGACATACGGACATGGGGACATACGGACATGGGGACACACAGACATGGCATACGGACACGGGGACATACGGACATGGGGACATACGGACATGGGGACACACAGACATGGCATACGGACACGGGGACATACGGACATGGGGACATACGGACACGGGGACATACGGACACGGGGACATACGGACATGGGGACTTACGGACATGGGGACATAAAGACACGGGGACATAAAGACATGGGGGCATACGGACATGAGGACAGACGGACACGGGGACATACGGACATGGGGACGTACAGACATGGGGACACACGGGGACATACGGACATGGGGACCTACGGACACGGGGACATACAGACACGGGGACATACGAACGTGGGGACACACGGGGACGTACAGACATGGGGACGTACGGACATGGGGACGTACGGACATGGGGACCTACGGACACAGGGGCATACGGACATGGGGACATACGGACATGAGGACATACGGACATGGGGACATACGGACATGGGGACGGGGCCATACAGGGACAAAGGGATGCGGGGACACGCAAGGACACGGGGATGGGGAGAGGAGGTGCAGGAACAGGTCCTGGAATGGGAGGACGGAGGGATGGACGGACAGAGGGACTGGGTGGCAGCGACACGGACATGGGGTGGGACACGGGGTGGAACAAAGCCTTGGGGACACGGGGACATCGCAGACACGGCGCGACACGTGTGTGGGACACGGACACAGGGGACGTGCAGTGGGGTCGTAAGGGAGGACATGGAAAAGGACCACGGACACGTAGTGCCACGGGGACACACGGACACAGGAGGGCACGAATGCTGCGCACACCCCAGTGCGTGTCCTCCGCGTGTCCCCGTGTGCTGCGTGGCTTCGTGTGTCATTGTGTGTCATTGTGTGTCATTGTATGTCATTGTATGTCATTGTGTGTCATTGTGTGTCATTGTGTGTCATAGTATGTCATTGTGTGTCATTGTGTGTCATTGTGTGTCATTGTGTGTCATTGTATGCCATTGTGTGTCATTGTATGTCATTGTGTGTCATTGTGTGTCATTGTGTGTCATTGTGTGTCATTGTATGTCATAGTACGTCATAGTATGTCATTGTGTGTCATTGTATGTCATTGTGTGTCATTGTGTGTCATTGTGTGTCATAGTATGTCATTGTGTGTCATTGTGTGTCATTGTATGTCATTGTATGTCATTGTATGACGTCGCATGACGTCGCATGATGTCGCACGGTGTTGCACAGCTCCACGTGACGTCGCACAGCGCCGGGATGTCGCACGGCGTTCCGCAGCCCCGCGGTTTTGCACGGCTTTGCACGGCTTTGCACGGTTCCGTGCAGCATTGGACACCACAGCCCAGCCGTGCACGCCTCCGCCGCGGCCGTCACACGCTTTTGCACAGCGTGGCACGCCTGTGCACACCCCCAGCCCCCGGGGCGTGGCGGGATGGGGGGGGGGGGGTTGTGCTGGGGCCCCGCTGCTGCAGCACAGAACAAAGCCCCCATTGAGCACAGGCGTTTCCACCCCAATTTTTTTCCATGATCGCATTCTCCCCCCCCCCCCCACTCCTCCCACCCCCCGCCTGGGGAAGGGGGGGGGGGGCAGGGATGGGCACCACATGTGTGCCTCGCACACGCGTGTGTGCAGGGCTGCGGGAAGCGAGGCGCACGCCTGCACGCTTGCACACGTGTGTGCCCACATGGCACGGCTGTGCGCGGCTGACCCGCCTCCCCTGTGCCCCCCCGTGTCCCCCCCTTCCTATGGCCCTGTACCCCACGTATGGCTCCGCTTCTCCTACGCCTCCATTTCTGGGCGCCTCCCGTCCCCCGTGTGCCCCAAGCCCCCCATATCCGCAGTGTTTCTTCTGTCCCCGTGACCCCCGTGCCCCCAGTGGTGTCCCCATGTCCCTCCATGTCCCCATGTCCTTCCATGTCCCCATGTCTTTCCATGTCCCCATGTCTTTCCATGTCCCCATGTCTCTCCGTGTCCCCATGTCCTTCCATGTCCCCATATCTCTCCGTGTCCCCATGTCCTTCCATGTCCCCATGTCTCTCTGTGTCCCCATGTCCTTCCATGTCCCTATGTCCTTCCATGTCCCCATGTCCCTCCATGTCCCCATGTCTCTCCATGTCCCCGTGTCTCTCCGTGTCCCCTCTCCTGTGTCCCCATGTCTCTCCGTGTCCCCATGTCCTTCCATGTCCCCATGTCTCTCTGTGTCCCCATGTCCTTCCATGTCCCTATGTCCTTCCATGTCCCCACGTCTCTCCACGTCCTCATGTCTTTCCGTGTCCCTGTGTCCCCATGTCCTTCCATGTCCCCACGTCTCTCTGTGTCTCCATGTCCCCATGTCCTTCCATGTCCCCACATCTCTCCGTGTCCCCATCTCCTGTGTCCCCATGTCCTTCCATGTCCCTGTGTCTCTCCATGTCCCCACGTCTCTCCGTGCCCCCATGCCTTTCCATGTCCCCATGTCCTTCTGTGTCCCCATGTCCTTCCATGTCCCCATGTCTCTCTGTGTCCCCATGTCCCTCTGTGTCCCCATGTCTCTCCATGTCCCCTTCTCCTGTGTCCCCAATACACCTCAAGTCCCCACATCCCCCCACATCCCCCTATGTACCCCCGTGTCCCCACATCTCCATGACCCCCCACTTTCCTGCCCCCCCCCCCCCCCGCCCCCCGTCCCGCGCCCCCCTCCCAGGGGCGCCCCGCGGGTGGGGGTCACACGAGGACGATGATGGGGAGGAGGAAGGGCTGAGGAGGAGGTGGGGACAGCAGCCTCCCTCCCCGGCCGCGTGCACGCGTGGGCACACCCACGTGAATCCCCCCCCCCGGCTGAGCCCCCCCACTGAGCCGGCTTTGGGCTATAAATACATAAATACCGGAGGGGGCACGCGGGGGGGGGGCAGCACCATGGGGCTGGCGTGGCACGGGCAGCGGCCGCACGACCCCCCCTGTCTGCTGTGTGCTCCCCCGGGGGTCCCCCCCTGCTGCCACCCCCCGTATTGCCCCCCTCCCTGCTGCCCCCCCCCTTGCTGCCACCCCCCGTATTGCCCCCCTCCTTGCTGCCCCCCCCCTTGCTGCCACCCCCCGTATTGCCCCCCTCCCTGCTGCCCCCCCCCTTGCTGCCACCCCTCGGGTCCCCCTCCCTGTTGTTCCCCCCCGTTCTGTCACCCCCCATATTGTGCTCCCCCCTATTGTCCCTCCCCCTGCTGCCACCCCCCCTACCGTCCCCCTCCCTGCTGCCCCCCCCCACCCTCTCACCCCCCCTGCTGCCCCCCCTGCGGCTGCTGCCCCCGTTGCCCCCCTCCCTGCGGTCGCCCCCTCTGCTGCCCTTCTCCCTGTGCCCCCCAACCCCGTCCCGCCCCCCCGTGCTGTTCCCCCTCAGAGCGCTGCCCCCAGTGCCCCCCCCTGCTGCCCCCCCCCGCCCCGTCGCCACCGGCCCAGCATCAAGTGACGGCCCCCCCCCCCCCCCCCCCGGCAGGTGAGTGAGGGAAACTGAGGCACGGGGTGGAGCGGGGGGGGGGATTTGGGGGGATGTGCGGGATTGGGGCATTTGCACCAGGGCGGGCGGGCAGCTGCAGCAAAGCGTTTGTCCGCAGGGGAGGCCGCCTGCATGACGGCAGTTTGCCCCAGGTTGGGGTATTTGCACGAGGAGCGGGGCAACTGCACGGCGCCGGGCGGGGCCGAACGCGAGGCCCCCGTCACGTGACGCGCACCAAGATGGCGGCGCCCACGACGGCGCCCGGCGGAAGCGGAAGTGGGTGTGTGGAGGCGGCGGTGCGCGCCGTCGCTTCCCCCAACTGAGGGGCAGGTGGGGATCGGGCGGTGTGGGGGCTGTGAGGGGATGGGGGGGGTCTGGGGGGGCTCTGTGAGGCTCCATGGGGGCTGTTGGAGGATGGGGGGCATCTGGGGGGGCTCTGTGAGGCTCCATGGGGGCTGTGAGGGGATGGGGGGCATCTGGGGGGGCTCTGTGAGGCTCCATGGGGGCTGTGAGGGGATGGGGGGGGGGGTTCTAAGGAGGCTCTGTGTGGCGATGTGAGGGCTGGGGGTGTCTGGGGGGCTCTGTGAGGCTCTATGGGGGCTGTGGGGGTGTCCATGGGGGCTCTGTGAGGCGCTATGGGGGCTGTTGGAGGATGGGGGGGCATCTGTGAGAGGATGGGGGGGTTCTGTGAGGCTCCAGGGGGGCTGTGAGGGGATGGGGGGGCATCTGTGAGGCTCTATGAGGCTCTGTGAGAGGAGGGGGGAGGAGTCTGGGGGGGCTCTGTGAGGCTCCATGGGGGCTGTGAGGGGATGGGGGGAGTCTGGGGGGGCTCTGTGAGGCGCTATGGGGGCTGTGGGAGGATGGGGGGCATCTGTGAGGCTCTATGAGGCTCTGTGAGAGGAGGGGGGGGGAGTCTGGGGGGGCTCTGTGAGGCGCTATGGAGGCTGTTGGAGGATGGGGGGGTCTGGGGGGGTCTCTTTGAGGCTCTATGGGGGCTGTGAGGGTCTGTGGGGGCTCTGTGAAGCTCCATGGGGGCTGTGAGGGGATGGGGGGAGTCTGGGGGGGCTCTGTGAGGCGCTATGGGGGCTGTGAGGGGATGGGGGGGTCTGGGGGGGCTCTGTGAGGCGCTGTGGGGGCTGTGGGAGAATGGGGAGCATGTGGGGGGGGCTCTGTGAGGCTCTATGGGGGCTGTGAGGGGATGGGGGGGGTCTGTGAAGCTCCATGGGGGCTGTGAGGGGATGGGGGGAGTCTGGGGGGGCTCTGTGAGGCTCTATGGGGGCTGTGAGGGGATGGGGGGGTCTGGGGGGGCTCTGTGAGGCGCTGTGGGGGCTGTGGGAGAATGGGGAGCATGTGGGGGGGGCTCTGTGAGGCTCTATGGGGGCTGTGAGGGGATGGGGGGGGTCTGGGGGCCTCTGTGAGGCTCCATGGGGGCTGTGAGGAGATGGGGGGGTCTGGAGGGGCTCTGTGAGGCGCTATGGGGGCTGTGAGGGGGTGGGGGGGCCTGGGGGGGTTCTCTGAGGCTCTATGGGGGGCTGTGAGAGTTTGGGGGGCTCTGTGAGGCTCTATGAGGACTGTGAGAGGATGGGGGGGCTCTGTGAGGCTCTATGGGGGCTGTGAGGGTCTGGGGTGGATCTGGGGGGGGCTCTGTGAGGCGCTATGGGGGTTTGGGGGATCGCTGTGGGGCTGTGGTGAGGCCTGCGGGGGTGCTGGGGGGGTTCTGGGTGGCTCTGCAAGATGCTGTGGTTGCGGGGGGATCCGTGGTGTGCTTTGGGAGTTCTGGGGCACTCTGCGGGGTTCCAAAGGGAGACCTGTGGGTCTGTGTGGTGCTGTGGGGCCGTGTATGGCACTGAGGGGGTGAGGAGTGTCTGTGGGGCCAGGGGGGGCCATGTGGGAACCAGGGCCCGTCTGTGGGGCCAGGCTGGTGTCGGTGTGTGGGGCTGGGGGTCAGGGAGGGAGGGTTGGGTTGGGGTCACAGTGAGGGGGATATATAGGGAGCAGGTCAGGAATCTGTGCAGGGCTGAGCGGGGCATCAGGGAGGGGGACGCACGCTGTGGCCTCAAGTTGCACCAGGGTAAGTTTGGGTTGGGTATTAGGAAACATTTCTGTACAGGCAGGGCCACCAACCTCCATATCTAACCTAGACCAGGCTGCCCAGGGCTCCATCCAACCTGGCCCTGAACGCCTGCAGGGATGAGGCATCCACAACCACTCTGGGCAGCCTGTTCCAGGGTAGCGTGGTTAAGTCACGGTTGGACTCGATGATCTTTAAGGCCTTTCCCAAGCTGATTCTGTGCACAGAGCAGATGTGGGGTCAGCGAGGGGAACGTGGAGGGCTGCGTAGCGTTGGGGATCAGTGCTGCGGGTCAGGGCCAGGCAGGTGTGGGTGAGCTGACGGGGGGCAACGCGGGGTCTCTGCAGGTGCTGCGGAGCCCCCAGTGCTGCCCCGTCCCCGTCCCCTCTCCCTGCTGACCCCCACCATCTCCCGCAGCCCCCGGGATGCCCGGCCCCACGCCATGCTGCTCGCCGCCTACGCCTCCCTCGCCGCGCTGCTGGCGGCCGCGCTGTGCCTGGAGCTGTTCTCCCGCCGCCAACCCGGCCCCGCCGCCAACCCGGCCTTCGCCCGCTTCCAGCACCGCTTCCTGCGTGCCTACCTGCCCGCGCTGGCGGCCGACTGGCTGCAGGGCCCCTACCTCTACAAGCTGTACCGCCACTACCGCTTCGTGGAGGGGCAGATCGCCATCCTCTACGTCTGCGGCTTCGCCTCGGCCGTGCTGCTCGGCCCCCCCGCCGCCTCGCTGGTGGACCGCCTGGGCCGGCGCGCGTCCTGCGTGCTGTTCTCGCTGAGCTGCGCCGCGTGCTGCCTCACCAAGCTGTCCCGCGACTACCTGGTGCTGGCGGCCGGGCGCGTGCTGGGCGGGCTGGCCACCGCGCTGCTCTTCTCCGCCTTCGAAGCGTGGTACGTGCACGAGCACGTGGAGCGGCACGACTTCCCCGCTGAGTGGCTGGCCGGCACCTTCGCGCGGGCGGCTTTCTGGAACAACGTGCTGGCCGTGGGGGCCGGCGTGGTGGCCACCGCCCTGGCCGAGTGGCTGGGGCTGGGCCCGGTGGCCCCGTTCGTGGCGGCCATCCCGCTGCTGGCGCTGGCGGCCGTGCTGGTGCTCAAGGACTGGGAGGAGAACCGCGGGCCGCCGCGCGCGCTGGCCAAGACGTGCGGGGATGGGCTGCGCTGCCTGCTGGCTGACGGCCGCGTGCTGCTGCTGGGCACCGTGCAGGCGCTGTTCGAGAGCGTCGTCTACATCTTCGTCTTCCTCTGGACGCCGGTGCTGGACCCGCACGGGCCGCCGCTGGGCATCGTCTTCTCCAGCTTCATGGCGGCCAGCATGCTGGGCTCGGCGCTGCAGCGCGTGGCCGTGTCCGCTCGGTACCGCCTGCAGCCCGTGCACCTGCTGGCGCTGGCCGTGCTGCTGGCCTTCCTCTCGCTCTTCATGCTCACCTTTTCCACCGGGCCCGGGCAGGAGAACCCGGCCGAGTCCTTCCTCGCCTTCCTGCTGCTGGAGCTGGCCTGCGGGCTCTATTTCCCCTCCATGGGTTTCCTGCGACGCAAAGTGATCCCTGAGAAGGAGCGTGCCGGCGTGCTGCACTGGTTCCGCGTGCCGCTCAACCTGCTGGCCTGCCTGGGGCTGCTGCTGCTGCACGGCAGCGACCATCGCAGCGGCACGCGCAGCATCTTCGCCCTCTGCGCCGCGCTGATGCTGCTGGCGCTGCTCGCCGTCGGCCGCCTCTTCACTGTCGGCCGTCACAACCCGGAGCTGCGGCTGCCGGCCCCCCAGGGCCCTCCCGAGAGCCCCGAGCTGTGAGGGTGGTGGTGGTGGTGGTGGGGGGGGAGGTGGTCCCCGGAGTGCTGGGAGGCAGGGACACGGCGCGGTGGGATGAGTGACCCCTGGGCACCTTTGCAGCTGTCTCTTCTTTGCTTTGTAAAGAAAATAAAGCATTTCTGTAGATCCCACACCTATTATTTGGGGGGAGGGGCAGTAGGGTGACTTTTGCTGTTTGGCACCACGCTTCCACGCTGTGCTCAGCATCCCTTGGGGAACTGCAGCTCCCGGTCCCCTGATGAGCACCCATGTGCAGGGTGGGTGTCCGCCTGCTTCCTGGGCCACCCACGGCCCCCCTGCCCCCCCAGGCTATTTGCTGGGGGGGGGGGTCAATGATCTTGGGGCAGTGCAAACATCACTCATATCACAGAATCACAGGATGGTTGGGTTGGGAGGGAGCTCAAGGATCACGAAGCTCCAACCCCCTGCCACACGCAGGGCCACCAACCTCCTCATTTAATGCCAGCCCAGGCTGCCCAGGGCCCCATCCAACCTGGCCTCCAACACCTCAGGGATGGACGGGGCATCCACAGCCTCTCTGGGCAGCTGTTCCAGCACCTCACCGCTCTCACAGCAAACAACTTCCCCCTGACACCCAGCTGAAATCCGCCCTCCCTCAATTCAACCATTCCCCTCGTCCTGCTGTTATCCACCCTTTCAAAGAGTCGATAAACTCATCACTGCCCAAAGCGCCGGGTCTGCAGCGCTGCGCTCTGTTGTGTGAGGTCCCCACAACGCAGGGGGTGAGGAGTGGGAATGGAGGAGTCCTGCATGCCCTGAAAGGGGAGACTGAGGGTCCCTGCAAGCCCTCCGGGGGGGTTCTGCAGCCCCACGATGTCACAGCCCCGCACGGTGCCAGAGGGGAGTGCAGAGCCCCATGGCTGCGCTCCGGCCATGACCCGCTGCAGGGACCCCCATGGGACCCCTCAGAGACCCTCTCACTCCCCTGGATCCCCTCTGACCTCCTCAGAACCCACCAGGACCCCCTCAGGACCCCAGAATGGTCCCCTCCAGGATCCCACTGGGACCCTCTGCACCGCTGGACATCACTTGGTGACCTCAACAGCAACGCTTCCCCACGCCGTGCACCGCAGCTCCAGAAACACCGCAACGTGTGAAACAAATACGAATTTACTGCTGTTACTGTTTTCTGCATAAAACGACCCCAAAAAAGCCGGCTGCCCACCGGTGCATTCCTGCCCCACCCCACCTCAATCCCACCCCGTTCCTTATTTCCACTGCTACCCCCCATCCCTCCCATCCCGGTCTCATCCCAATCCCACCCCCATCCCATCCCGATCTCATCCCAATCCCACCCCCATCCCATCCCAATCTCATCCCAATCCCATCCCCATCCCGTTCCTATTCTCACCCCCATCCCATCCGGAGTTCATCCCAATCCCACTCCCATCTCATTTCCTATTCTCACCCCCGTCCCATTTCCTATTCTCATCCCAATCCCACCCCCATCCCGTTCCTATTCTCCCCCCCATCCCATCCCGATCTCATCCCAATCCCACCCCCATCCCGTTCCTATTCTCACCCCCACCCCGTTCCTATTCTCACCCCCATCCCAATCCCACCCCCATCCCGCTCCAATTCTCACCCCCCTCCCAATCCCATCCCCGCCCTACAGCTGCTCCAGCAGAGCGAACACCTCGGGGTCGAGCTGCGCCGGGCGCAGGCAGTCGCGCAGGCGGGCGGCCGTGGCCGCAGCCCCCTCCGTCCGCCGCCACTCACGCAGCATCTCGAAGCCGCACAGCGCGGTGCGGTGCGGGTTGTTCTCGCGGATCTGCTCCAGGCGGCAGCGCCGCAGCCCCAGGCACAGCACGCCCACCTCCTGCCACTCGTGGCCCAGCAGCTGCGCCACCCGCAGCAGGTCCCGCTCCGACAGCAGCCGGCCGCCGCCTGGGGAGACGCGCGGGGACGTCAGGATGGATGTCGGGGGGATGCGGTGCTCGCCCCCGCGTCCAAAAGCGTCCTCACCGCATCCCGCCGGCTCCGTGGCGGCGTCCGGAGAGCCGCCGGCGACGTCCCGAGGGTCACCCGCTTCCCGAGAGCCGCTCCCGGCAACCTGTGGGCCACCGCCGGCGCCTCAGGGACCGCCGCCGGGAACCCGAGCGCCGCCGGCGGCACCTCGAGGGCCGCCGCTTTCATCCCGAGCGCCGCCGAACGGCTCCGCCGAGGGCGTCCTCAGCGGCACCCACCTCTCCGGGAACGGCGGCGGCCGCGTCCTCGCCGGGCAGGCGGAACCGCGCGATGAGGTCGCGGCGGGGCAGGAGGCGCAGGACTGCGGCGACCACGTGCAGCGCCCGGCCCGGGAAATGCTGCAGCAGCATCGCGCACAGCTCGGGCCGCGTGGCCGGCTGCAGCCGCGACAGGGGCAGCCGCTCCTCCAGGAAGTACTTGAAGGTCTGGAACTGCTCCTCCGACAGCGCCCGCTGCACCCCCAGCAGCACCTCGCGCTCCGAGGCGGCCGCGGGGCCGGGCTGCGGGCCGAGCTGCGGGCTCGGGTCGCCCATCGTCACGCCTCCAGCCCGGGATGCTCGCCCGGCGCTGCGACCGCGGGGAGGGCGAGGGCTCACCCAGCTGCCTCTGCCCGCGGGATCCCCGCACGTCCCGCTGCCCCCCGCCGCTCCCCGCGGACCCGCGCTTCCGCCCGCCGCGCGGGGCGGGGCCGCGAGTTTCCCGCCGCTCTCAGCCAGTGGTTACCATGGCGCCGGGGGCGGGGCTTCGTGGAAGCGGGCGTGGCTTGGCGGGGACGGGGCTTGTGATTGGAAGGCGGGGTGCTGCCTCGGGGCGGGGCTTGGGAGGGGGCGAGGCTTTCAGCTGGACGCGGGCGTGGCTTGGTGGTGTGGGCGTGGCTTAGCGGGGGCGGGGCTTGTGATTGGAAGGCAGGGTGCTGCCTCGGGGCGGGGCTTGGGGGGGCGGGGCTTTCAGCTGGATGTGGGCGTGGTTTGTCGGTGTGGGCGTGGCTTGCGGCTGAGCGCGGTCCTGGCGGTGAGGAGTCGCGGCCGCGGAGCAGAGGGGGAAATCCCGTCCTGCCGTATTGCTCCCCGTCTGCTGGTGCACCCGGATCACAGAGCCACGGGTCGGTCGGGTTGCAAGGTCGCAGACTGAAGTCCTCGAAGGTCGCAAAACCTTAGGCTGTTTGGGATGGAAGGGGCCTTAAAGCCCGTCCGCCTCCAACGATGGAGCCTCGTGGCCCTACAGGCGTTTTGGGTGTTCCCGCCCTACTCTGTAGGGGCCCCGGTCACCAGCCGAGTTCCGCCGTTCGGGGGTCCCCCACTACCCCCCCGAGGTCCCCCCGTGACCCCATTGCAGAGCGCAGCGCCCCCTCCCGCCGCCAGGGGGCGCGTTCCCTCCGCCGAGCGTGGTCACGTGTTCCCCCTCCGTCGTTCACGCCCTCTCTCGGCCCCGCTGCTCTCGATTGGCTCAACCCGGCGTCCATCGGCATGAGAAACGTCGCGATTGGCGAAGACGCGGCGGCGGGGCCGGAAGAGGTGGGGCAGAAGAGGCGGAAGTGTGGTGCGAAGTCCCGGATGTGAGTGGGGCGGCGGGGCCGGGGGCGGCCGCAGCTGCAGCGGAGTCCATGGCGGCGGCGGCGGCGGTGATGATGGTGAGCGTGGTGGTGGTGGTGGTGGTGATGATGGTGGTGATGATGGTGATGGTGGTGGGTGAAGGTGATGGTGATGGTGGTGATGGTGGTGATGGTGATGATGATGATGATGGTGGTGAAGGTGATGATGATGATGATGACAGTGATGATGGTGGTGGTGATGATAATGGTGGTGATGGTGGTGATGGTGGTGATGGTGATGATGATGATGATGGTGGCGGTGGTAGTGATGGTGATGATGGTGATGATGGTGGTGGTGGTGATGATGAAGGTGATGATGATGATGGTGGTGATGATGATGATGGTGGTGGTGGTGATGGTGGTGATGGTGATGGTGGTGAGGGGAGCAGGAACACTTGGGTGGGGGGGCGGGCAGAGCCACGAGGCGATTTGGGGTGGGGTGCGGGGCGCTGCACAGCAGGAGGTGCGGTTGGGACGGGGGGCCGCAGGGATTTGCAGCAGCCGTGGGCACCCAGAGGGGAACGTGTGGCTGCCGGGGGGGGCTGGGGTGCCATAGGAGATGAGGGGCATCCAGCGGGAATCACAGAATCGCAGGGGCTGGAAGGGACCTCCGGAGATCGTCGGGTCCAACCCCCACCCAAGCAGATCCTACGGCAGGTCGCTGTGCAGCGGGTCTGGAACATCTGCAGAGGAGGAGCCTCCACCACTCCATGGGCAGCTGTGCCAGCGCTCCGTCACTCCCCTAAAGAGTCCTTGTGCACATCTGTGCAGAACTTCCTGTGCTGCGGTTTCTGGCCATTTCCCCCTGTCTCCACACACTGCTGAAAACAGCCTGGCCTCGCCCCCCACACCTCAGTATTTGCAGACCTGGGTCAGGTCCCCTCTCAGTCTCCTTTTCTCAAGGCTCAGCAGCCCCAGTTCGCTCAGCCTTTCTCCATAGCAGAGACGCTCCAGGCCGTTCCCCATCTTTGCGGCCCCCCCCCCAGACTCTTCCCAAGAGATCCCTGTCTTTTTTGTAGCGGGGAGCCCAGAACGGGACACAGTACCCCAGATGATGCAGAGTGGAGGGGGAGGATCACCTCCCTCGACCTGCTGGCCACGCTCTTTTCAATGCACCCCAAAACGCCGTTGGCCTTTTTGGCCACGCACTGCTGGCTCGTGGCCGACCTGTCGTCCACCCCTCCCCGCAGAGCTCCTGTCCAGCAGCTCAGCCCCCAAGCTGTACCGGTGCATGCAATTATTCCTCCCTAGGTGCAAAACCAGGGACAGCGAAGGAGAGTTCCGGGCACGCGGGGGGATGTGGGGTGCTGTGGGGTGGGCTTCGGTCTGCCGTGTGGCTGCGGGGGGGTTTGGGGCAGGATATCCCAGCTGGGGGGGCTGACGTGCTGCCCCGCAGGTGGGCGGGCGCCATGGATGATCTGCGCCTGCATTACCGCTTCCTGAGCTGGCGGCGGCGGATCCGGGAGATCCGGGAGGTTCGCGCCGTGCGCTACCAGGAGCGCAGCAAACACGTGCTGGTGGACGGGGACACGCTCAGGTAGGGGGGTGTATTTTAGGGGGGTGGGTGGTGGGGGGGGCTGTGAGGTGACCTGAAGTGACCCGTGGCTGTGTGTGCGTCCGTGTGTCCGTGTCCGTCCAGTTACCACGGCGACTCGGGGGAGGTGGGCTGCTATGTGGCGCCGCGGCCGCTGACCCGGGACAACAACTACTTTGAGGTGAGGAGGGGCTCTGGGGGTCCCTGTCCTCACCTGGGGGTCCGCAGCCCTTTTGGGACCCTGTCCTCGTTTCAGATCCCTGTTATCGTGGGATCCTCGTCTTCACTGCCAGTCCCAACCTTTGTTGGGATCCCTGGTGTCACCGGGGCTCCCCGCTCCTCTTGGTGTCCCCATCCCCGATGGCGGCTCTTATTGTCACTTAGGGTCCCCATCACCACGAGCTGCCCCTGTCCCTTTGTCCCCTTCATGCCCTGTCCCCTCCTGTCCCCACCTCACGCCGTACCCCCACCCACTCGCTCGCAGTGTCCCCGTTTCCCCACAGGTGTCCATCGTGGACAGCGGGGTGCGGGGTGCCATCGCAGTGGGCTTGGTGCCGCAGCACTACAGCCTGGAGCACCCCCCCGGCTGGCTGCCCGGCTCGGTGGCGTACCACGCCGATGACGGCAAGTGAGTGAGCTGTGGGGGGGTGGGGAGGGGTGCAGGGACGCCGTGCGATTGTGGGCCCCCTCCCCTCTCCTCCCCCCCCCCCCAGGCTGTACAGCGGCCGCGCCAAGGGGCGGCAGTTTGGCACCAAGTGCAGCTCCGGCGATCGCATCGGCTGCGGCATCGAGCGCGTCTCCTTCGAGGTGCAGACGGCGCAGGTCTTCTTCACCAAGAACGGGAAAAGGGTGAGAAGCCCCCCCTGCCCCCTGGACCCCCATCCGCGCCTGCATCCCAGACCTCCAGCGCTATTCTCCCTCCCTGCCGCGTCCCCCGGAGACCCCCGTCCCACCCTTCATCCCTGCGACCCCAGCACCGCCCCTCTGCCCCCTCTCCCCATCCTCCCTGACCCCCAGCGCCGTGCCCCCCCCCCAGGTGGGCTGCTCGGCCATGCCGCTGTCCCCCGAGGGGCTGTTCCCGGCCGTGGGGCTGCACTCGCTGGGGGAGGAGGTTCGGCTGCACCTCCGTGCTGCGCTGGAGGACGACAGCGCCATGATGGTGGACAGCCACGAGGAGGAGTGGGGCCGCCTGCACGACGTGCGAGCCTGCGGCACGGTGAGAGCCCCACACCGGGCCCCGTAGGGAAGCATCCCTGGCCCCACAGTTCTCAGCCCTAGGGCGGAGCGTTCCTGGCCCCTATATGTGGGGGGTGTGGGGATGCCCCCCTCCTTTCAGGTTTCTTCCCGCTCCCACCGAACTCATCGCTCTCTTCGCACTCCATCCCCTCTCCCCCCCCCCCTCGGACCCCCTTCTCCCCCCAGTTGCTGGAGTACGTGGGGAAGGGGAAGAGCATCGTGGACGTGGGGCTGGCGCAGGCGCGGCGCCCGCTCAGCACCCGCAGCCACTACTTCGAGGTGGAGATCGTGGACCCGGGCGAGAAGTGCTACATCGCGCTGGGGCTGGCGCGCAAGGTAGGGGGCTGGGGAGGCGGGGGGGTCCCACTGTGTGCCCCCCCTCCACCACCCAGCACGCAGCCTTTGTTCTCTCCTAGGATTACCCCAAAAACCGGCACCCCGGCTGGAGCAGGGGATCGGTGGCGTACCATGCGGGTCAGTGCCCCCCCTGCCCCCGCACCAACTTGGGGTGGAAGGGTGGAAGGGGGGATGTGGCACACGAGGGGGGGTCCCACAGCACTTGGGGGGGGGGTTCCTGCATCTGTGACTGTCCCTCCCACAGATGATGGGAAGATCTTCCACGGCAGCGGGGTGGGGGACCCGTTTGGCCCCCGCTGCTACAAAGGGGACACGATGGGCTGCGGCATTATGTTCCCCCCGCGACTACAGCCTGGACAGCGAAGGTGGGTGGGTGGGTGAGGGGGGGTGCTGGGACCCCCCACCCCCCGGGGTGAGTTTGGGGTCACCCCCCCCCCTCATTTTGTGCCCCACCTCCTCCAGGGGACAGCGACGAGCCGTGTGACACGGCGCTGCCGGCGCGGCGTGCGGTGCGCAACGTCACCTACGTGTCCCCTGAGGATGAGGAGGAGGAGGAAGAGGAGGAGGAGGAGGAGGAAGAAGAAGATGAGGGGGGGGGCACGGAGCAGGAGCGCGGCGGCACCAAAGTGGTGGTGAGTGTGTGTGGGGGGGGGGAGCGCACTCCTGCAATGATTTTTTGGTGGGGTGACATCGCTCACTAGGGTGCCCCCCCATCTGTGGGGTGTGTGGGGGGGAAAGTCAGTGTGTCCCCTGTAGACCCCCCCCACACACACAGCTGTGCCCCCCCCCAGCCATGCACTCTTCTTAAAGGCACAGTGAGTTGGGGGGGCACAACCCCTTTTATTTTCCCGAGGTGGAAAGGGGGGCATTACATCCATCCCCATCGCACCGCCACCACCCCCATCCATGGGGCACAGTGCTGCGTTCTGGGTGCCCTCAGCCCCCCCCCCTCAACCCCCCTGCCCCCCCCCCAGGTGTTCTTCACACGCAACGGGCAGATCATTGGCAAGAAGGAGGCGCGGGTGCCGCGGGGGGGTTATTTCCCCACCGTGGGGATGCTGAGCAGCGGTGAGAAGGTGAAGGTGGACCTGCACCCCCTCAGCGGGTAGGGGGGGGTGGGGGGGCTGTCCCCCACCTCCCCTCGCACTTTAATATTCCCCCCCCTCCCCCAGCATGGTGGGATGCCCCCTCCCCCACCTGCCTGCCACCCCCCCCCAGCACGGGGGGGGGAGGGCACTGTTATTGTCCTTATTCTGCTGAATGTAAAACACTCCTAAAGTGGGAGGGGGGGAGGGACAGCCTTTGCTGCCCCCCCCCACCCCCCGTGGAGGAGGGAGGCTGCGCCCCCCGCCCCCCCCCGTGTACCAGTGTACAGCTTTATGCCCCCCCCCCCGCTATAAAACATCTCTATATTGGAACAGGCTGCAAAGACAGAGACTGCTTCTGTGCCCCCCCGTGATGCTGCCCCCCCACCAGAGCACTGGGGTGCCGTCCTCCCCAGTGATAATGCTTGGGGGGCTTCCCCCCCCCCCCCCCATAGGGCTTGCTCATGCAGGGGGGGCCGCCCCCCCCCCATAGGAGTGCTGTCCCCTCCCAACATAACACAGCTCCCATTTAAAGGTGCTGCCCCCCCCCAAACCGCTGTCCCCACGCAGGGACCTCGCCCAGTGTTCTGCATAGCGCGGTGGCCCCCCCCCATCAGGCGCTGTTCCATCTGAATGGGGGGGGAGGGGGGGGGTTCGTTCAGCGGGGGGGGGCACGCAGCATCACCTTGGTGATGAAGCTGACGATGGCGCGCGCCGGCTGCTCGGGGTCCAGCTCAGCAAACAGGTGGCACGCGTTGCCCCCCGCCCCCCCCGCCTGTTTGGCCACGAACCCGAAGATCCTGGGGGGGGGGGGGGGGGGGGGGGGGGCACACAGTGCTCAGGGGGGGAACAAAGCGAGGAGGGGGCCGCTTGGTGTACCCCCCCCCCCCCCGTGCCCCCCCCGCTACTCACGTGGAGGTGGTGCCGTCCGCATTCGCCCACCTGTGTGCATGGAGCAGAGTTGGGCTGTGCCCCCCCCGTCTGAACTGGGTGCCCCCCCCCCCCCTCCTCGGCCCCCCCCCCGAGTTGTCACCTGCGGTCCTCGGGGTCCGTGCTGCAGAAGGTGACGCTGGCAACGGGGTAATGGCGGCGGAAGAACAGCCTGAGGGGGCAGCGGGGGGGGGGGGTCAGAATGGTGAGACTAGGGGCTGGGGGGGGCTGTGGGGTTGTATGGGGCTGTGGGGGGGGGTCTGTGGGGGGGCTTTGTGTGGGCTGTGTGGGGCATGGGGCTTTGGGGAGCTGGGGGGGGGCTGAGGGAGCTGGGGGGGGCTGTGTAGGGCTGTGGGGCTGTATGGGGCTGTCGGGGGGGGTCTGTGGGGGGGCTTTGTGTAGGCTGTGTGGGGCATGGGGCTTTGGGGAGCTGGGGGGGGGGCTGAAGGAGCCTGGGGGGGGCTGTGTAGGGCTGTGGGGGGGCTTTGTGGGCTGAGGGAGCCTGGGGGGGGCTGTGTAGGGCTGTGGGGCTGTATGGGGCTGTGGGGGGGGGTCTGCGGGGGGGCTTTGTGTGGACTGTGTGGGGCATGGGGCTTTGGGAGCTGGGGGGGCTGAGGGAGCTTGGGGGGGGGCTGTGTAGGGCTGTGGGGGGGCTGTGTGGGGCTGTGTAGGACTGTATGGGGGGCTGTGTGGGGCTGGGGGGAGTTACGTGGGGGCTGTGTGGGGGCTGTAGGGGGGCTGTGTAGGGCTGTATGTGGGGCTGTGTGGAGCTGGGGGGGGGCTGCATGGGGGGCTGTGCGCCTGTGTGGGGCTGTGCGGGGGACTGTGTGGGTTGTGGGAGGGCTATGGGGCTTTGTGGGGTTGTGGGGGGGGCTGTGTGTGGCTGTGTGTGTAGCTATGGCTGTATGTGGCTGTGCGGCTGTATGTGTGGCTGTATGGCTGTGTGTGTGCGGCTGTGTGTGGCTGTGTGTGGCTGTGTGTAGCTATGGCTGTGCGTGGCTGTGTGGCTGTATGGCTGTGTGTGGTTGTGTCTGTGCGGCTGTATGTGGCTGTATGTGGCTGTATGGCTGTATGTGGCTGTATGGCTGTATGTGGCTGTATGGCTGTGTGTGGCTGTGTCTGTATGGCTGTATGTGGCTGTATGGCTGTATGTGGCTCTATGCCTGTGTCGTGCGGCTGTATGTGGCTGTGCGTGGCTGTATGTCCATGTGTGGCTGTATGTCCGTGTGTGGCTGTATGTGGCTGTATGGCTGTGTGTGGCTGTGTGTGGCTGTATATGCCTGCATGTGGCTGTATGGCTGTGTCGTGCAGCTGTATGTGGCTGTGCGTGGCTGTATGTCTGTGTGTGGCTGTATGGCTGTATGTGGCTGTATGTGGCTGTATGGCTGTGTGTGGTTGTGTCTGTGTGGCTGTATGTGGCCGTGTGTGTGTGGCTGTGTGTGGCTGTATGGCTGTATGTGGCTGTGTGTAGCTATGGCTGTGTGTGGCTATATGGCTGTGTCTGTGCGGCTGTGTGTGGCTGTGTGGCTGTATATGCCTGTATGTGGCTGTATGGCTGTATGTGGCTGTGTGGGGCTGTATGGCTGTATGTGGCTGTGTGTAGCTATGGCTGTGTGTGGCTATATGGCTGTGTCTGTGCGGCTGTGTGTGGCTGTGTGGCTGTATATGCCTGTATGTGGCTGTATGGCTGTATGTGGCTGTGTCTGTGTGGCTGTGTGGCTGTGTGTGGCTGTATGGCTGTGTCTGTGCGGCTGTATGTGGCTGTGTGTGTGTGTGGCTGTGTGTGACTGTATGGCTGTATGGCTGTGTGTAGCTATGGCTGTGTGTGGCTATGTGGCTGTATGGCTGTGTGTGGCTGTGTGGCTGTATGTCCGTGTGTGGCTGTGTGTGGCCGTATGTCCGTGTGTGGCTGTATATGCCTGTATGTGGCTGTATGGCTGTATGTGGCTGTGTCTGTGCGGCTGTATGTGGCTGTGTTGGCTCTGTGTGGCTGTATGGCTGTGTGGCTGTGTGTAGCTATGGCTGTGTGTGGCTGTGCGTGGCTGTATGTCCGTGTGTGGCTGTGCGTGGCTGTGTGGCTGTATGCCTTTATGTAGCTGTGTGGCTGTATGCCTGTACGTGGCTGTATGGCTGTATGTCCGTGTGTGGCTGTGTGTGGCTGTGTCTGTGTGGCTGTATGTGGCTGTATGGCTGTGTAGCTGTGTGTGGCTGTGTTTGTGTGGCTGTATGTGGCTGTGTGTGGCTGTATGGCTGTGTCGTGCGGCTGTATGTGGTTGCGTGGCTGTATGGCTGTATACCTTTATGTATCTGCGTGGCTGTATGGCTGTACGTGGCTGTATGGCTGTATGGCTGTGTGTGGCTGTGTGTGTCTGTGTATGTGTGGCTGTATGTGGCTGTATGGCTGTATGGCTGTGTCGTGTGGCTGTATGCCTTTATGTATCTGTATGGCTGTATGCCTGTACGTGGCTGTATGGCTGTATGGCTGTGTGTGGCTGTGTGTGTCTGTGTATGTGTGGCTGTATGTGGCTGTATGGCTGTATGGCTGTGTCGTGTGGCTGTATGCCTTTATGTATCTGTATGGCTGTATGCCTGTACGCGGCTGTATGGCTGTATGTGGCTGTGTGCCTGTATGTCTGTACGTCCGTGTGTCCGTGTCCGTGTGTCCCCACCTGCGCTGGCGGTCGGTCAGGGTGATGCCGCGCGCAGACACGTGGAAGTGCGCGGTGCAGGGCGGGGGGGGCGGCGCTCCCAGCACGGCGTCTGCCGCGAGCGCCACCGCGCGGGGCCCCGTCAGCGCCTCCGTCAGCACCGAGCCCAGGTAGCGCACCGTGCAGCCTGCGGGACCCGCGTCAGCCCCCGGCCCCGTGCCCCCCCCCGCCACCCCCCAAGTCCCGCCGACCCCCGTCCCGATGCCCCCCCCCCACGACCCTCCCATCCCAATGCCCCCCCATCACCCCCCCATCACCTCCCCGTCCCACTGCCCCCGTCCCAATGCCCCCCCCCACGACCCTCCCATCCCAATGCCCCCCCATCACCCCCCCCATCACCCCCCCGTCCCACTGCACCCCCGTCCCGATGCTCCCCCCCACGACCCTCCCATCCCAATGCCCCCCCATCACCCCCCCGTCCCACTGCCCCCGGCCCCAAGCCCCCCCCACGACCCTCCCATCCCAATGCCCCCCCATCACCCCCCCCCCACCCCCCCATCCCACTGCCCCCCATCCCGCTGCCCCCCCATCACCCCCCAACCCCACTGCCCCCCATCGTACTGCACCCCCGTCCCAGTGCCCCCCACCCGCAACCCCCTCCCATCCCAATGCCCACACATCACCCTCCATCACCCCCCCTTCCCGATGCCCCCCCCGTGCTCCCCCCACCCCACTGCCCCCCATCGTACTGCACCCCTGTCCCAATGCCCCCCACCCGCAACCCCTCCCGTCCCACTGCCCCCCCATCCCCCCCATCCCATTGCCCCCCCCATCCCATTGCCCCCCATCCCGATGCCCCCCCGCGACACTCCTCGTCCCACTGACCCCCCGTCCCGATGCCCCCATCCCACTGCACCCCTGTCCCAATGCTCCCCCCCACGACCCTCCCATCCCAATGCCCCCCCCATCACCCCCCCCGTCCCACTGCGCCCCCATCCTCCCCCCATCCCTCTGCCCCCCACCACCCCCCATCACCCCCCCCGTCCCATTGCCCCCCCATCCCACTGCCCCCCATCCCAATGCCCCCCCCATCACCCCCCCACCCCACTGCCCCCCATCGTACTGCACCCCTGTCCCAATGCCCCCCACCCGCAACCCCTCCCGTCCCACTGCCCCCCATCCTGATGCCCCCCCGAGACCCCCCTCGTCCCACTGACCCCCCATCCCACTGCACCCCTGTCCCAATGCCCCCCCCCCACGATCCTCCCATCCCACTGCCCCCCCATCACCCCCCATCAACCCCCCGTCCCACTGCGCCCCCATCCTCCCCCATCCCATTGCCCTCCCCATCCCACTGCCCCCCACCACCCATCACCCCCCATCCCACTGCCCCCCCATCCCAATGCCCCCCATCACCCCCCATCCCACTGCCCCCCCATCCCGATGCCCCCCCGTGACCCCCCAAGTCCCGCCGACCCCCCGTCCCGATGCCCCCCATCCCACTGCCCCCCATCGTACTGCACCTCCGTCCCAATGCCCCCCCCCGACCCTCCCATCCCAATGCCCCCCCATCACCCCCCCATCACCCCCCCGTCCCACTGCCCCCATCCCAATGCTCCCCCCACAACCCCCCCATCCCACTGCCTCCCCCATTCCACCAACCCCATCCCAGTGCTCCCCCATGACCCCCCCCATCCCACTGCCCCCCCATTCCACCGCCCCCATCCCAATGCCCCCCATGCCCCCCCCATCCCACTGCCTCCCCCATTCCACCGCCCCCATCCCAATGCCCCCCATGCCCCCCCATCCCACTGCCCCCCACACCCCACTGTCCCCCATCCCACTGCTCCCCCCATTCCACCAGCCCCCATCCCAATGCCCCCCCCATGACTCCCCCCATCCCATTGCCCCCCCCCGTCCCAATGCCCTCCCTAACTCACCGCCCCCCCATTGCCCACCCCCGTCCCAATGCCCTCCCTAACTCACCGCCCCCCCATCCCCACCGCCACCCCCCATTGCCCCCCCCGTCCCAATGCCCTCCCCAACTCACTTCCCATCTCCCCCCCCGCTGCCCCCCACCTGCTCCCTGACGCAGCAGCTCAGCGGCGGTGCTGACGTTGGGGGTCCCGGTGCCCCCCCCCTCCTGCAGCGGGTCTGGAAGGGGCGCTGGGTGAGGCCGTGGTGGGGCAGCGGGTGCCCCCCCCCCGGGGTGGGGAGCGACACACAGGGCGGGGGGGGGTTGTGCGGGGGGGGGGACACGCACCGCTGCAGGGGATGCGCAGCACGCAGGGCAGCGACATGGGCCGGATGGAGTGCTGCAGCACCAGCGCGGGGAGGCTGCCTGGGGGGGGCACAGCCACACCTACAGCCACGGACCCCCCCGTGGGCCCCCCCGGGTCCCGCACCCATGGATCCCCCGCACGGAGCCCCCCCAAAAGAAGCCTTTCGTCCCCAGAATCCCCCATCACGGACTCACCCCCCCATGGACCCCCCCCCCATCCGACCTTCAATCAACCCCCCCCCATGAACCCCCCCCCATCAGTCCTGCAATCAACCCCCCCTCCATGTGCCCCCACCCGTCTCCCCCAAGATCCCCCTCCCATCAGACCTCTGATCAACCCCCCCCTACCCCCCCATGGGCCCCCACACGGAGCCCCCAAGACCCCCCTCCCATCCAACCTCCGATCAACCCCCCCATGGACCCCCCCCATCTCCCCCAAGACCCCCCCTCCCATCCAACCTCCAATCAACACCCCCCCGGACCCCCCCCGTCTCCCCCAAGACCCCCTCCCATCAGACCTCCAATCAACCCCCCCCTTGAACCCACCCCCCATCCAACCTCCAATCAACCCCCCCCCATGGCCCCCCCCCGTTTCCCCCAAGACCCCCCCTCCCATCAGACTTCCAATCAACCCTCCCCCCCACCCCCCCATGGGCCCCCACACGGAGCCCCCAAGACCCCCCCTCCCATCCGACCTTCAATCAACCCCCCCCCATGGACCCCCCCCATCAGTCCTGCAATCAACCCCCCCTCCATGTGCCCCCACCCGTCTCCCCTAAGACCCCCCCTCCCATCAGACCTCCAATCAACCCCCCCCCATGGACCCCCCTCCTATCCAACCTCCGATCAACCCCCCCCCCCGGACCCCCCGTCTCCCCCAAGACGCCCCCCTCTCATCTGACCTCCAATCCCCCCCCCGTGGACCCCCCCCGGCTCTCCCAAGACCCCCCTCCCATCAGACCTCCAATCAACCCCCCCCCATGAACCCCCCCCGTTTCCCCCAAGACCCCCCCTCCCATCAGACTTCCAATCAACCCCCCCCACCCCCCCATGGGCCCCCACACGGAGCCCCCAAGACCCCCCCTCCCATCCAACCTCCAATCAATCCTCCCCCCCCCATAGACCCCCCCTCCCATCAGACCTCCAATCAACACCCCCCCGGACCCCCCCCGTCTCCCCCAAGACCCCCCCTCCCATCAGACTTCCAATCAACCCCCCCACCAGCCCCCCATGGACCCCCCCCCATCTCCCCCAAGACCCCCCTCCCATCCGACCTCCAATCAACCCCCCCACCCCCCCGGACACCCCCACGCCGACCCCTTCAGGACCCCCCATCATTTTATGGAATGAATCCCCTCGGGTCCCCCCCCCTCCCCAAGACCCCCCCTCACCAAAGTGCGGTTCCTCCGCCCCCCCCCGGATTTTGACGCCCCGCGGTCCCGTCTCGATCAGGAAGTGGCGGACGAGCTGCTCACGGGGGTCTCCTGGGGGGCGAAATGGGGCGGGGGGGGCATGAGGGGGGAGGGGGGGCAGTGGGGAAATAGGGGATTTTTGTGGGGGGTGTCCCAGTAACTTATTGGGGGGGGTCACAGTGATTGGTTGGCGCCGTGGGGGAGGCTGTGACTTTTTTGGGGGGGGTCGCAGTGATTTGTTGGCGCCGTGGGGGAGGCTGTGATTTTTGGGGGGGGGGGCTTATGATGGTTGTGATTGATTTGGGGGGGGGGGTCGCAGTGATTTGTTGGCGCCATGGGGGAGGCTGTGATTTTTGGGGGGGGGTCGCAGTGATTTGTTGGCGCTGTGGGGGAGGCTGTGATTTTTTTGGGGGGGGGGCTTACGACTGAGAGCTGTGATTGATTTGGGGGGGGTCGCAGTGATTCGGTGGGGCTGGGAGGGGGGGCTGCGGTGTATAGAGCGCTCTCAGCCATTTGGGGGGGGTTTCGTGGTATATTATGGGGGGGGGCTGCGATCTACATTTGGGGGGGGGGTCCCAGTCACGTAGGGGGCAGCCCCATTTATTCAGTGGCATTGTGGGGGGGGAGCTGTGATTTCTGGGGGGGGGTCGCGTTGATTTCAGCCCTCCCGGCATCCCTCCGTGCTTTGCGTTTATTTTGGGGGGGGTCCCTGCCCGTACCTTTCCCTGCTGGGGGGCAGCCGGGGGGGGGCTGAGCCACGCGCAGCGCCAGGCCGTACCCCCCCCTGAACGACGTGCTGTCACGGATGAGGAAAGCGCCCGGCTCGCAGTCCTTCAGCAGCGCCACGGCTGTGGGGGGGGCACGGATCACGAAGGGGGGGGTGTCCCTAATTAACGCCCCCTCCCCTAATTACCCCCCCTCAAATTAACCCCCCCCCCCCCCGTACCTTGCTCCCGTGACATCCCCGGTTTGTACCAGAACCTGGAGGTGTCCTGGGCGAACGTGGGGGGGTCCGTCGCGGCCGGGGGGGGGCGTGGGGGGGTCGTGTCCCCCCCTGGGGTTCTGTGCTCCTCTCGGGGGAGTCCCAAGGCGGGGGGGGGCGCAGTAAGAGGAGGGGGAGGGGGAAGGAGGGGGGAGGGGGGGGCTCCTCGTGGGTGTGGTGCTGAGGGGGGGGGTCCTGGGGGCTGCCGGGCTCTGCGGGGGGGGGGGGGGGGGGCAGTAAGCCCCCGAGTGACCCCCCCACACATATCTGATCTCCCCCATACCCCCCCCACCACTGGCCCACACAAGACCCCCCCCCCGGCGATCCTCCATCACACCCCCCCGTAGCCCCCAGCCCATAATGCCCCCCCCTTTTAACACCCCTAGCCCCCACAGCACCCTAAAAGTCACCCGCTCCCAACTCATCCCATCACAACCCCCCCCGCACCCCCCCGCCCCCCCCCACGAGTACCCCGTACCCCCCACAGCCCCCCAGAACCCCAAGACCCCCCCCCAGAACTCCCCAGAATCCCCCATCACGGACTCACCCCCCCCCCCCTTTGGATCCCCAAGACCCCCCTCCCCCCCACTGCCTCCCCCCCCTTGCTCCCTATCACCCCCCCCCACTCACCCTCCGCGCTCTCTCCGGGGCTCCCCGGGGTTCCAATTTTGGGGGGGGGTCCCACAGGGAATGGGCGTGGCTCGCAGAGGGGGCAGGGGGGCGTGGCCAACGCAGGCCCCGCCCCTTCGGACAGCGATCGCTGCGCTCGGCGCCGCCCCCCTTCCTCGGCCCCGCCCCCCGGGCACACACTGCGAGGGGGCGGGGCCAAGCTGGGGCGGCGCTGGAGGGCGTGAGCCAAGTGGGCGTGGCCTAAGTGGGCGTGTTCGAAATGGGCGGGGCCACGGCTATAGGGCGCCATTGGGGTTTGGGTGCCATGGGGCACGTGGGTGCTATGGGGTGCCGCAGTGCTGCTGTAGGGCGATGGGGTGCTATGGGGTGTTGGGGGACTGAAGGCGCTTTGGGTGCTGTGGGGCACGTGGGCGCTATGGGGCACGTGGGTGCTATGGGGCGCTGAGGTGCCGCTATGGGGTGTCGGGGGACTGTAAGCACTTTGGGTGCTATGGGGCACTGAGGTGCCGCTATGGGGTGTCGCAGCGCTGCTGTAGGGTGTCAGTGTGCCATGAGGTGATGGACTGCTATAGGGCGATGGGGGGCTATGGGGTGTCGGGGGACTGTAGGCACTTTGGGTGCTATGGGGCACATGGGTGCTATGGGGCGCTGAGGTGCCGCTATGGGGTGTCGCAGTGCTGCTGTAGGGTGTCAGTGTGCCACAAGGTGATGGACTGCTATAGGGCGATGGGGTGCTATGGGGTGTCGGGGGACTGTAGGCGCTTTGGGTGCTATGGGGCGTTGAGGTGCCGCTATGGGGTGTTGCAGTGCTGCTGTAGGGTGTCAGCGTGCCATGAGGTGATGGACTGCTATAGGGTGATGGGCTGCTATGGGGTGTCGAGGGGCTATGGGGGGCACGTGGGTGCTGTAGGCACTTGGGTGCTATAGGGCGCCTGGGTGCTCTGAGGTGCCGGAGTGCTGCTATAGGGTGTCAGGGTACCATAAGGAACAGGAGGGCTGTAGGATGCTGTGGGTCTATAGGTTGGGGGGGCTGGGGGGCGGGGGGGCTATAGGGTGTCAGGGGGCTGTGGGGAGATGGGGGGCTGTAGGATGCTGTGGGGCTGCAGGTCATTGGGGTGCTGTAGGGTGTCGGGGTGCTATAGGGCGGGGAGGGGCTGTAAGGCGTGGGAGGGCTGTAGGACGCGGGGGGGCTGTAGGATATTGGGGGGCTGTGGGGTGTGGTTGGGGCGCTATGGGCTGTGGGGCTGCTATGGGGTGCTGCGGCACTGTGAAGCACCGAGTGGCTGTGGGGGTGTCGGGGTGCCATAGGGCTCCAGGGAGCAACAGGGCGCGGCGGCGCCATGGGGCACAGGGTCAGCATGGGGGGGCAGGGCACTATAGGGCACGAAGCAGCTGTGGGGCACGGGGTCACTCCGGGGTGGCAGGGTGCTGTAGGTGCTGAAGGGCCTACGGTGCACGGGGCAGCTATGGGGCACGGGGCAGCTATGGGGCACAGGGTCCCTGTGGGGTGCCAGCGTGCCATAGGATGCCCGCAGCGTTACGGGGCACGGGGTCCCTATGGGGCACGGTGGTGCCATAGGATGCTGCGGCGCTATGGGACGCAGCGCTGCTATGGGGCGTGGGATCTCTATAGGGCGCAGAGCCTCCATGCGGTGCCACGGGGCCGTAGGGCAGGGGGTCTCTGTGGGGCGCGGGGGGCCGCTATGGGGCGCCACGATGCTTTGGGGCGCAGAGTCTGGATGTGGCACCGCGTCGCTGCGGGCGCTATGGGGCACGGGGCCGCTATGGGGCACGGGGCTGCTATGGGACACGGGGGCTGCTATGGGGCACGGGGCCGCTATGGGGCACGGGGGCGCTATGGGGCACGGGGGCTCCCTGCGGGGCGCCGGGGGGGTTCTCCTCCTGCCCCCCCCCCAGCCCGCAGCCCCCCAGCAGCTGCTCCAGCTCCCAGCGCTCTGTGGCTGTAGGAAGGGGGGGCCGCCGGGGGGGGCTGTGCGGCGGCAGATGTTCGGCCGCGGGGGGGGCCGTTTCCCATGGGGTTTCCCCGGGGGCCCCCCCGTCCCGCACGAGGAGGTTCTCGTCCTGCGGCCCCCCCGCTTGCGTCAGGTCTGCGGGAACACGGCGCCTTTAGGGGGGGGCGGGAGGGACCCCGCTGGGTTGGGGTCCTTTTTGGGGTGGGGTCCCGTGGGGCTGCCCCCCCCCCCGCCCCCCCCCCCCTCGCCCCCCCCCCCCCCGCACCATCGCTGCTGTCCTGATGCCGCGCATTGAAGCCGTGGAAGGAATCGCGCCGCACCGCGGGGTCCCACGTGCACAGATCCACACCGACCGCATCGCGGGGGGGCGTCCAGCCTGGGGGGGGGGGGCGGGGGGGGTGGAATTGCGGGTTGTGGGTTTCTGGGGGGCGGGTTTCTGGGGTTATTATGGGCTGTGGGGCCGCCCCCCCCTCACCTTCCACCTTGTCGGGACTGGAGGAGAACACGAACTCCACGCCGGCGTCGGGGGGAAGCGCTCATCTGGGGGGAAGGAAATGGGGGGGGGCGCAGGAAATGGGGGGGGGGGCGCACCCCCAGCCCGCACCCGGACCCCCGCCCACCGAATCCCGACCCCACGGACCCCCCCGACCCGCCAACAACCCCCCAAACCCCCGACCTCCCCGACCCCAAACCCCCCCGGACCCCAACGACCCCACGACCCCCCACAACCCCCGGCCTCCGGGGACCCCGACCACCCCCCAACCCCGCCGACCCCCGTGACCCCGTGACCCCAGCCCCCCCCGTGACCCCCCGTGACCCCGCGCTGCCCCACCCCCACACGCCAGGTCCAGCTCCTCCTTGCCGAGCCGCAGCCGCTCCCCCTGCAGCGCCCCCGTGTGGAACTGAGCGCGGAACACCGAGCGCCGCCCGGCTGCACAGCGCTGGTAGCACTGCACCTGCACGCGTGGGAGTGGGAGTGGGAGTGAGTGGGAGGGTGAGTGTGGGTGTGAGTGTGAGTGTGGGTGTGAGTGAGTGTGAGTGTTGGTGTGGGTGTGGGTGTGGGTGTGGGTGTGAGTGTGGGTGTGAGTGTGAGTGTGGGTGTGAGTGTGAGTGTGGGTTGTGAGTGTGGGTGTGAGTGTGAGTGTGAGTGGGTGTGAGTGAGTGTGAGTGAGTGTGGGTGTGGGTGTGAGTGTGTGAGTGTGGGTGTGAGTGTGAGTGTGGGTGTGAGTGTGAGTGTGGGTGTGAGTGTGGGTGTGAGTGTGAGTGTGAGTGGGTGTGAGTGAGTGTGAGTGAGTGTGGGTGTGGGTGTGAGTGTGTGAGTGTGGGTGTGAGTGTGAGTGTGGGTGTGAGTGTGGGTGTGAGTGTGGGTGAGTGTGAGTGCGCCACGGGTCACGCCTGGCACACAGCACACGTGTCACACACATGTCACACACGTGTCACACACCTGGCACACACGTGTCACACGCCTGGCACACGCCTGGCACACGCCTGGCACACGCCACATGAGTCAAATCTGCAGAGTCCTGCAGGGATCGCTGCCCCCCCCACTCCACTTCCTCGCTGTGCACCTTTTGCACTCCTTGCACACTCACCCCTTGCACACTCACCATCACACTCTCACCCCCTTGCACACTCACCCCTTGCACGCTCACCCCCGCACACTCACCCTTGCACACTCATTCCTTGCACACTCACTCCTGCACACTCCTTGCACACTCACTCCTTGCACACTCACCCCTCGCACGCTCACCCCTGCACACTCACCAGGACGTCCCCCTTCAGCAGCAGCGCGGGCTCCAGGCTGATGCAGACGCCCTGCGGTCCAGGGGAGCTGCGGGGGGGGGATTTGGGGGGGGGGGTCGGGTTTGAGGATCTCAGAGTGGGACGGGGGTCCGGGGGGGGGGGGGGGCGGGGGGGCACTCACTAAACGCCCGAGGTGTGAACCAGCTGCAGCGCCTGGTACAGCTTCAGGAACGGCTGGAAGTCTGGGGGGGGGGGGGAGGTGAGGACAGGGGGGGGACGTCGGGGGGGGGGGGGGTTTGAGGGGGGTTTGGGGGGGGTTTGGGGCGGGGGGCTCACCGGCTGGAAGAGGGGCAGGGGCGGCAGCAGGACGTGGTGCAGGAACACGGGGCGGCTGTTCACCCGCGCGGCGCCCGCCAGCAGCGCCCCGAAAAAACGCCGAGTACCTGGGGAGCGCGGAGTCGGAGCACGCAGCCCCACGGCGCTGCAACGCCCCAAAGCCCCCCCAAACCCCACAGAGCACAACCCGGCCCCAAATCACCCAGAAACCCCACAACCCGGCCCCAAATCCCCCCATAAACCCCACAACACAGCCCCCAAATCCCCCCATAAACCCCACAACCCGGCCCCAAATCCCCCCATAAACCCCACAACCCAGCCCCAAATCACCCCATAAACTCCCCAAACCCCACATCCCACAACCCAGCCCCAAATCCCCCCTCAAACCCCACAACACAGCCCCAAATCCCCCCATAAACCCCATAACCCGGCCCCAAATCCCCCCCAAAAAACCCCACAGACCACAACCTACCCTAAATCCACCCCAAACCCCACAGACCACAACCCAGCCCCAAATCCCCCCTGAAACCCCAAAAACCACAACCCACCCCCCAAATTCCCCCCTCCAAAACCCACAGACTACAACCCGGCCCCAAATCCTCCCCAAACCCTACAGACCACAACCCAGCCACAAATCCCCCCCCAAAAAAAACCACAGACCACAACCTACCCCCAAATCCCCCCTCAAACCCCACAATCCAGCCCCAAATTCCACCCCCAAATCCCACAGACCACAACCCAGCCCCAAATCCCCCCCATAAACCCCAAACCCCAGCCCCAAATGCCCCCATAAACACCCACAACCCAGCCCCAGATCCCCCCCAAACCCCACAGACCACAAACTACCCCCAAATCCCACCCCATACCCCATAAACCACAACCCAGCCCCAAATCCCCCCCCATAAACCCCAAAACCACCCCCAAATCCCCCCCAAAACCCCACAGACCACAACCCAGCCCCAAATCCCCCCATAAATCCCAGAACTCAGCCCCAAATCCTCCCCCAAACGACCCCACAACCCAGCCCCAAATCCCCCCCCATAAACCCCAACCCCCCCCCAAATGCCCCCATAAACCCCACAACCCACCCCCAAACCCCCCACCCCATAACCCCCCCCAACCCCAAATCCCCCCCATAAACCCCCACAACCCCCCCAAATACTCCCATAAACCCCACAACCCACCCCCAAACCCCACCCCATAACCCCCCCCAACCCCAAATCCCCCCACCTGCGCTGCGATGGCTGCACGTCGCCCCCCCAGCCGCTCCTCGCAGAACTGCCGCATGGTGGCGGTGCCCAGCGCCTGCTCCGCACTGCGGGGGTCCCACAGCTGCCCCACAGATCCCGGCCCCCCCGGCCCCACAGATCCCCCACAACACCCCCCAAAAGCCGCAGCCTCCCGCAGCCCCCGCAACCCACCCCCAAATCCCCCCAAACCCCACAATCCACCCCCAAATCCCCCCCCAAACCCCACAGACCCCACAACCCACCCCCAAATCCCCCCATAAAACCCCACAGCCCAGCCCCAAATCCCCCCCATAAACCCACTACTCAGCCCCAAATCCACCCCCAAACCCCACAGATCCACAACCCACCCCCCAAATCCCCCCATAAACCCCACAACCCAGCCCCAAATCCCCCCCCATAAACCCCACAACCCAGCCCCAAATCCCCCCATAAACCCCACAACCCAGCCCCAAATCCCCCCCATAAACCCCACAAACCACCCCAAATCCCCCCATAAACCCCACAGCCCAGCCCCAAATACCCCCATAAACCCCACAACCCACCCCCAAATCCCCCATAAACCTCAAAACCCAGCCCCAAATCCCCCCATAAACCCCAAAACCCAGCCCCAAATCCCCCCCAAACCCCACAGACCCCCACAACCGCCCCCCAAATCCTCCCCCAAACCCCACAGACCCCACAACCCAGCCCCAAATCCCTCCATAAACCCCAAAACACAGCCTCAAATCCCCCCCCAAACCCCACAGACCCCACAACCCACCCCCAATCCCCCATAAACCCCCAAACCCAGCCCCAAATCCCCCCATAAACCCCAAAACCCAGCCTCAAATCCCCCCCAAACCCACAGACCCCACAACCGCCCCCCAAATCCCCCCCCAAAACCCACAGATCCCACAACCCACCCCCAAATCCCCCCATAAACCCCCAAACCCAGCCCCAAATCCCCCCATAAACCCCAAAACCCAGCCTCAAATCCCCCCCAAACCCCACAGACCCCACAACCCCCCCTCAAATCCTCCCCCAAACCCCACAGACCCCACAGCCCAGCCCAAATCCCCCCATAAACCCCAAAACCCAGCCCCAAATCCCCCCCCAAACCCCACAACCCAGCCCCAAATCCCCCCCAACCCTACAAACCACAACCCAGCCCCAAATCCCCCCCATGAACCCCAAAACTCAGCCCCAAATCCACCCCCAAACCCCACAACCCGGCACCAAATCCCCCCATGAACCCCACAATCCAGCCCCAAATCCCCCCCCAACCCCACAACCTGGCCCCAAACCGCCCCACAAACCCTACAAACCGCAACCCAGCCCCAAATCCCCCCTGACGCCCCACAACCCAGCCCCAAATCCCCCCATAAACCCCAAAACCACAACCCAAATTCCCTCATAAACCCCACAACCCAGACCCAAATCCCCCCCCAAACCCCACAAACCACAACCCAGCCCCAAATACCCCCATAAATCCCAAAAGCCAGCCCCAAATCCCCCCCCAAACCCCACAGACCCCACACCCACCCCCAAATCCCCCATAAACCCCACAAAGCCAGCCCCAAATCCACCCCCAAACCCCACAGCCCAGCCCCAAATCCCCCCTGAAACCCCAAAACCCAGCCCCAAATACCCCCATAAACCCCAAAACCCAGCCCCAAATCCCCCCCAAACCCCACAGACCCCACAACCGCCCCCCCAAATCCTCCCCCAAACCCCACAGACCCCACAACCCACCCCCAAATCCCCCCATAAACCTCAAAACCCAGCCCCAAATCCCCCCATAAACCCCAAAAGCCAGCCCCAAATACCCCCAAATCCCCCATTGCTGCCCCAACACCGCCCACAACCCACGGCCCCCCCGTCACCCCCGTCACCCCAAACTCCTCGCAACCCCGACACAAATCCCCCATCATCTCCCCATCACCCCACCTTCCCCACTCTGCACCCCGCACTCCCAAATCCTCCCCCAAACCGGCCCCCAAATCCCCCCATAAACCCCTAAAACCCAGCCCCAAATCCCCCCCTGAAACACCACAACCCAGCCCCAAATCCCCCCTGAAAACACACAACCCAGCCCCAAATCCCCCCCAAACCCTACAAACCACAACCCAGCCCCAAATCCCCCCATGAACCCCAAAACTCAGCCCCAAATCCACCCCCAAATCCCACAACCCGGCACCAAATCCCCCCATAAACCCCACAATCCAGCCCCAAATCCCCCCCCAAACCCACAACCTGGCCCCAAACCCCCCCACAAACCCTACAAACCACAACCCAGCCCCAAATCCCCCCTGACACCCCACAACCCAGCCCCAAATCCCCCCATAAACCCCAAAACCACAACCCAAATTCCCTCATAAACCCCACAACCCAGACCCAAATCCCCCCCCCCAAACCCCACAAACCACAACCCAGCCCCAAATACCCCCATAAATCCCAAAAGCCAGCCCGAAATCCACCCCCAAACCCCACAACCCGGCCCCAAATCCCCCCACAAACCTACAAACCACAACCCACCCCCAATTCCCCCCATAAACCCCACAACCCAGCCCCAAATCCCCCCCCAAACCCCCACAAACCACAACCCAGCCCAAATCCCTCAATAGACCCCATAGCCCAGCCCCAAATCCCCCCCCCAAACCCCACAATGCGCAGTGCGGAGCACTGGGTTTTGGGGTTTGGGGGTTGATTTTGGAGCCACGCACTTCCCACCCCATAGCCCCCCCCTCCCCCCCCCACCCTGCAGCGCCCCCCCATGCCCCCCCCCCTACTGGCGCAGACCCGGCTGTAGTGCATGTATGCCGCCACCACGACGCCCACCTTCCCCCTGTTGCCCTGTGGGGTTTGGGGGTCAGCACTCCTCACAACCCCCCCCCCGACCCTACAACCCCCCCCGACCCTACAGCCCCGAGATCCCACAGCCCCGAGGCTCCATAATCCCCCAACCCTACAAACAGCCCCACCACCGCCCCCCAAACCCCACACCTCCCTGTGACCCCACGACCCCCCTGTGATGCTGTGACCCCACGACCCCCCAAATCTGTGACCCCACAATCCCCATCATGCTCTGACCCCACGACCCCCCCGATGCTGTGACCCCACGACCCCACCCCCAATTCCCCCCACATCCCCTGATGCTGAGACCCCCCCCAACGCTGTGACCCATGACCCCCCCCGTGATGCTGTGACCCCACCACCCCCCCTGCCATGCTCTGACCCCACGACCCCCCCCGATGCTGTGACCCCACGACCCCCCCCTGTGATGCTGTGACCCCATGACCCCCCCGATGCAGTGACCCCACGACCCCACCCCCAATTCCCCCCACATCCCCCGATGCTGTGACCCCCATAGCCCCCCTGTGATGCTGTGACCCCATGACCCCCCCATGATGCTGTGACCCCACGACCCCACCCCCAATTCCCCCCACATCCCCGATGCTGAGACCCCACGACCCCCCCACCATGCTTTGACCCCACAACCCCCGTCATGCTCTGACCCCACGACCCCCCCAAATCTGTGACCCCACAATCCCCGTCATGCTCTGACCCCGTGACCCCCCCGATGCTGTGACCCCACGACCCCCCCTGATGCTGTGACCCTACGACCCCCCCCGTGATGCTGTGACCCCATGACCCCCCCGATGCTGTGACCCCACGACCCCCCCCATGCTGAGACCCACGACCCCCCCGATGCAGTGACCCCACGACTCCCCCAAATCTGTGACCCCACAATCCCCATCATGCTCTGACCCCATGACCCCCCCGATGCTGTGACCCCATGACCCCACCCCAATTCCCCCCACATCCCCCGATGCTGTGACCCTACGACCCCCCCGTGATGCTGTGACCCCATGACCCCCCCATGCTGAGACCCCACAACCCCCCCCCCGATGCTGTGAGCCCACGACCCTCCCTGACACTGAGACCCCACAACCCCCGTGATGCTGTGACCCTACGACCCCCCCCATGATGCTTTGACCCCACGACCCCCCCACAATGCTGAGACCCCATGACCCCCCCCCACGATGCTGAGACTCCATGACCCCCCCATGATTCTGTGACCCCACGACCCCCCCGTGATACTGAGACCCCACGACCCCCCCTAGATGCTGTAGCCCCACGACCCCCACCCCCAATTCCCCCCACATCCCCCGATGCTGTGACCCCACGACCCCCCCGTGATGCTGTGACCCCACGACCCCCCCGATTCTGTGACCCCACGACCCCCCCGCTGCCGTAACCCCACGACCCCCCCCCACACCCGGCAGTGCAGCACGGCCACGCGGGGGGGCAGCGCCCGCAGGCAGCTCTCCAGCGCTTTGCAGATGGCGCACAGCGTGTCCAGGGGGGGGGCCAGCAGATCCGGCCAGCCGAACTCCTGCACCTGCGGGCAGCGCGGCGTGAGCCGCGGCACGACCCCCCCTCACCCCCCGACCCCCCCGGGACCCCCACGTCCCGACCCCACCGGAACCCCACACCTCAACCCCGCGCTTCGCCCCTCGCGGCACCCCGCTCCCCACGCCCCCCCCCCCCAGAACAGCACGGCCCCGTTTCCGAGACCCCGACCCCGCAGCCCCGACCCCCCCGGCCCCCCCCGCCCCGTGCTGACCGCGGGGTGCAGACGGACGAGGTCGTGGCGCTTCTCCGAGAGGTTGAAGAGCTGCGGCGGAGCGATGCTCAGACACAGCCCGCAGCGCAGCCCCGCGTCCCCCCCCCCCACCCCCCCCACGGACCCCACGCCCCCTCCCCATCTCATCCCCAGGGCCCCCGCCCCCCACGTCCCACCTCCGTCCCCCCACGGACCCCCACCTCCAGGCCCACGTCCCGACCCCACAGATGCTCCGTTCTGCCCCGCTCCATGCCGCTGCCACCCCACACACCCCACACCCGTCCCCATCCCACCGTGTCCCCATCTCCGTCCCCATCTCACCCCACCCCATCCCACCCCACCATGTCCCCACCTCACCCCGTCCCCACCCCTACCCCATCCCCATCCCACCATGCCCCCATCCCACTGTTTCCCCATCCCACCCCACTCCCATTTCACCCCATCCCCATCCCACTGTTTCCCCATCCCACCCCATCCCCATCCCACCATGTCCCATCCCACCCCACCCCACCCTATCCCACCATATCCCCACCCCCACCCCACCCCATCTCACCCTGTCCCCATATCACCCCGTCCCCACTCCACCCCGTCCCACCCCATCCCCCTGTCCCCATCCCACTGTTTCCCCATCCCACCCCACCCCATCTTGCCCCGTCCCCAGTCCCAACCCCATCCCAACCCCAATCCCAACCCCAACCTCCACCCCACCCCAACCCCAACTCCATCCTGATCCTAACCCAAATCCCACCCCAATCCCAACCTCACTTCCACCCCACCCCAATCCCAAATCCATCCCAACCCCAACCCCACCCCAATCCCAACTCCCATCCCGATCCTAACCCCAATCCCAACCCAACGCAATCCAACTGCACCCCAACCCCACCCCAATCCCACAGCGGTTCCAATCCCAACCCCAACCCCAACTCCATCCCGATCCTAACCCCAATCCCACCCCAATCCCAATCCCACTTCCATCCCAGCCCTAACCCCAACTCCATCCCGATCCTAATCCCAATCCAACCCCAATCCCACCCCAATCCAACGCAACCCCAACCCGACCCCCACCCCAACCCAACCCAATGAAACCCAACCCCACCCCAACCCCAACTCCATCCCGATCCTAACCCCAATCCCACCCAATCCAATGAAACCCCAATCTCACCCCCCCCAATCCCAGCTCCATCCCGATCCTAACCCCAACCCCACCCCAATCCCAACCCCACTTCCATCCCAACCGCAACCCGATCCCAACTCCATCCTGATCCTAATCCCAATCCTACCCCAATCCTACCCCAATCCCACCCCAACCCCTAATCCTACCCCAACTGCAACTCCATCCTGATCCTAACCCCAATCCAACCCCAATCCAACCCCAACCCCAACCCCAATCCCAACGCAACCCCACCCCAACCGCAACTCCATCCCGATCCTAACCCCAACCCCACCCCAATCCCAAACCCCACTTCCATCCCAACTCCATCCCAACCCAATCCCAACTCCATCCTGATCCTAACCCCAATCCCACCCCCAATCCCAATGCAACCCCAACCCAACCCTACCCGAACTCCATCCCGACCCTAACAGCAATCCAACCCCAATCCCACCCCAACCCCAATCCCAACACAACCCCAACCCCACCCCAACCCCAACTCCATCCTGATCCTAACCCCAATCCCACCCCAATCCCAATGCAACCCCAATCCCACCCCCCCCCCAATCCCAACTCCATCCTGATCCTAACCCCAATCCCACCCCAATCCCAATGCAACCCCAATCCAACCCCAACCCCAACTCCATCCCGACCCTAACAGCAATCCAACCCCAACCCCACCCCAATCCCAATGCAACCCCAATCCCACCCCCTCCAGTCCCAACTCCATCCTGATCCTAACCCCAACCCCACCCCAATCCCAACCCCAACTCCATCCTGATCCTATCCCCAATCCCACCCCAATCCCAACGCAACTCCAACCCAACCCTACCCCACCCCCAACCCAATGCAACCCAACCCCACCCCAACCCCCAATCCCAACACAACCCCAACCCCACCCCAACCCCAACTCCATCTTGATCCTAACCTCAATCCCACCCCAATCCCAATGCAACCCCAATCCCACCCCCCCCAATCCCAACTCCATCCCAATCCTAATCCCAATCCCACCCCAATCCCAACGCAACCCCAACCGCACCCCAACCCCAACTCCATCCTGATCCTAACCCCAATCCCACCCCAATCCCACCCCAATCCCAATGCAACCCCAAACCAACCCAACCCCAACTCCATCCCGACCCTAACAGCAATCCAACCCCAATCCCGACCCCAATCCCAACGCAACCCTACCCCAACCCCACCCCAACCCCAACCCCAACTCCATCCCGATCCTAACCCCACTCCCAACCCCACCCCAACCCCACTTCCATCCCCACCCCAACCCCAACTCCATCCTGATCCTAACCCCAATCCCACCCCCAATCCCAATGCAAACCTACCCCAACCCCACCCCAACCCCACCTCCATCCCGATTCTAACCCCAATCCCACCCCAATCCCAATGCAACCCCAATCTCACCCCCCCAACCCCACCTCCATCCTGATCCTAACCCCAATCCCACCCCAATTCCAATGCAACCCCAACCCAACCCTACCCGAACTCCATCCCAACCCTAACAGCAATCCAACCCCAATCCCACCCAATCCCAACGCAAACCTACCCCAACCCCACCCCAACCCCACCTCCATCCCAATCCTAACCCCAATCCCACCCCAATCCCAATGCAACCCCAATCCCACCCCCCCCAATCCCAACTCCATCCCGATCCTAATCCCAATCCCACCCCAATCCCAACGCAACCCCAACCCCACCCCCACCCCAACTCCATCCTGATCCTAACCCCAATCCCACCCCAATCCCAACACAACCCTACCTCAACCCCAACCCCAACCCCATCCCGATCCTAACCCCACTCCCAACCCCACCCCAATCCCACTTCCATCCCAACCCCAACCCCACCTCCATTCCGATCCTAACCCCAATCCCAATGAGACCCCAATCTCACGCCCCCCAACCCCACCTCCACCCCGATCCCAACCCCAACCCCACCTCCATCCCAACCCCAACCCCACCTCCACCCCGACCCTAACCCCCCCCCGCCCCCCCCGCTCACCATGTACCCGTCGCGGAGCCGCGCACGCAGCAGCGCCGCCACATCTCTCAGGTGGCCGCGGAGGAGCCGCTCGTCGCCCCCCGCCGGAAGCGCACGGCGATGATCCGCTCCGTCACGTAGCTCAGCTCCGCGGGGGGCGCCGGGGGGGGCGGCCTGGGGGGGGGGCACGGAATCTTGGGGGTACGGGCGGGGTCATGGGGGTATGGGGGGGTCGTGGGGGTATAGGGGGGGTCGTGGGGGATGCGTGGGGTCAAGGGGGTATAGGGGGGGTCGTGGGGGTATGGGGGGGGTCGTGGGGGGATACCTGGGGTCAAGGGGGTATAAGGAGGGTCGTGGGGGGATGCAGGGGTTCATTGGGGTATTTGTGGGGTCGTGGGGGGATGCATAAGGTCATGGGGGTATAGGGGGGGTCGTGGGGGGATGCAAAGGGTCGTGGGGGGATATTTGGGGTCATGGGGGTATTTGTGGGGTCATGGGGCATAGGTGGGGTCGTGGGGGGCTGCAGGGGGTCGTTGCGGTATAGGTGGGGTCATGGGGGGATACCTGGGGTCAAGGGGGGTATAGGGGGGTCGTGGGGGTATAGGGGGGGTCGTGGGGGGATGCAAAGGGTCGTGGGGGATATTTGGGGTCAAGGGGGTATTTGTGGGGTCGTGGGGGTATAGGGGGGGTCGTGAGGGATGCATAGGGTCGTGGGGGGATACCTGGGGTCTAGGGGGTATTTGTGGGGTTGTGGGGGATGCAGGGGGTCACTGGGTATTCGTGGGGTTGTGGGGGTATCTGTGGGGTCATGGGGGGATGCGTGGGGTCGTGGGGGTATTTGTGGGGTCGTGGGGGGAGGCAGGGGGTCACTGGGGTCGTGGGAGGATATCTGGGGTCAAGGAGGATTTGTGGGGTCGTGGGGGTATAGGGGGGGTCGTGGGGGATGCATAGGGTCGTGGGGGGATACCTGGGGTCAAGGGGGTATTTGTGGGGTCATGGGGGGATGCATGGGGTCGTGGGGGATGCAGGGGGTCAAGGAGGTATTTGTGGGGTCGTGGGGGGATGCGTGGGGTCGTGGGGCTGTAAGCGGGCTCATGGGGTCACAAGGTTACGGGCTGAGAGGTTTCGGGGTCGCAGGGCCACGGAGTCCAGCTCCAGGCTGGGTTGGGGGATGTGGGGATCGAGGGACGGTGAGAGGGACGGCGCCGCAGAGCCCCCCCACGGCCCCCCCGCACCTGGGCAGGGAGCGATGCTGCCGGAGGGCGCTGAGGGGCAGAACGCCGTCCTGGGGGCACACGGGCGTGCTGTCCACATCCCGACCCCAATCCCAACACAACCCCTCCCATCCCAATCCCAACACAACCCATCCCAACCCCAACCCCAATCCACCCCCATCCCAACACATCCCATCCCATCCCAACCCCAACCCACCCCAATCCCAACACAACCCATCCCAACGCCATCCCAACCCCAATCCCACCCCAATCCCAACACAACCCATCCCAACCCCAACCCTAATCCACCCCAATCCCAACACAACCCATCCCAACGCCATCCCAACCCCAATCCCACCCCAATCCCAACACAACCCATCCCAACCCCAACCCCAATCCCACCCCCATCCCAACACAACCCATCCCACCCCAACCCCATCCCAACCCCATCCCGACCCCAATCCCAACACAACCCATCCCAACCCCATCCCACCCCAATCCCAACACAACCCATCCCAACTCCATCCCACCCCAATCCCAACACAACCCATCCCCAACTCCATCCCGACCCAACCCCACCCTGATCCCAACCCCATTCCAATCCCAATCCCAATCCCACGCCAATCCCAATCCCAACCCCACCCTGATCCCAACCCCCCCCCAATCCCAACCCCGCTTCCACCCTACCCCAATCCCAACCCCACCCCAAACCCAACCCCATTCCAATCCCAATCCTAATCCCATCCCTATCCTAACCCCAATCCCATCCCAATCCCACCCTGACCCCACCCCAACTCCAACTCCATCCCAACCCCATCCCAAACCCAACCCCCGCCCCAACTCCAACTCCATCCCGATCCTAACCCTAATCCCATCCCAATCCCAACCCCACTTCCATCCCAATCCCAATCCCACTTCCACTCCACCCCAATCACAACCCCAACCTCACCCCAATTCCAACCCCACTCCGATCCCAACTCCATCCCAATCCCAACTTCATCCCAATCTTAACCCCAATCCCATCCCAATTCCACCCCGATCCCAACTCCATCCCGATCCTAACTTCAACCCTACCCCAACCCAACCCCAAATCCATCCCGATCCTAACCCCAATCCCAACTCCATCCCAATCCCAACACAACCCCATCCCAACCCCACCCCAACCCAACCCCAACTCCATCCAACCTCCAACCCCGATCCCAACTCCATCCCAACCCCAACCCCATCCCGATCCTAACCCCAACCCCACCCCAATCCCAAGCCCACTTCCACCCACCCCAATCCCACCCCAACCCCAACTCCATCCCCACCCCAACCCCAACTCCATCCCAATTCCAATCCCGACTCCATCCTGATCCCAACCCCAACCCCACTCCCATCCCAATCCCACTTCCACCCCACCCCACTCCCAATCCCACCCAGATCCCAACTCCATCCCGATCCTAACCCCAATCCCACCCCAATCCCAACCCCACCTCCATCCCAATCCCAATCCCAACTCCATCCCAATCCCAATCCCAACTCCATCCCGATCCTAACCCCAATCCCATCCCAATCCCAACCCCACCTCCATCCCAATCCCAATCCCAACTCCATCCTGATCCTAACCCCAATCCCATCCCAATCCGAACCCCACCTCCATCCCAATCCCAATCCCAACTCCATCCCAACCCCAATCCCACCCCACTCCCATCCCAATCCCACTTCCACCCCACCCCACTCCCAATCCCACCCAGATCCCAACTCCATCCCGATCCTAACCCCAATCCCACCCCAATCCCAACCCCACCTCCATCCCAATCCCAATCCCAACTCCATCCCAATCCCAATCCCAACTCCATCCCGATCCTAACCCCAATCCCATCCCAGTCCCAACCCCACCTCCATCCCAATCCCAATCCCAACTCCATCCTGATCCTAACCCCAATCCCATCCCAATCCGAACCCCACCTCCATCCCAATCCCAATCCCAACTCCATCCCAACCCCAATCCCACCCCAATCCCAACCCCACCCCACCCCCCCGCCCCCCTCACCAGCTTCTCTCCGTGCCGCGCTGGCGCAGTGCTCCTCCGCTGTGGGGCACACAGAGCTCAGGGCTGTGGGTGCTGTGGGGCAGGGCTGGGTCCAACCCCAAACTTACCAGCTCAGCAGGGGGCGGAGGGTGGCACGGCGCCGTCACCTGTGGGGCAGAGCACTCACTGCGGCTCCAGGGAGAAAACCTGGCCCCATAGCGGGACCCCCAGCCCATAGCGGGACCCCAGCCCCATAAGCGGGATCCCCAGCCCCATAAGCGGGACCCCAGCCCCATAAGCGGGATCCCAGCCCCATAAGCGGGATCCCAGCCCCATTAGTGGGACCCCCAGCCTCATAAGCGGGACCCCAGCCCCATAAGCGGGATCCCAGCCCGGGACCCCAGCCCCATAGCGGGACCCCAGCCCCATGAGCGGGACCCCAGCCCCATATGTGGGATCCCAGCCCCATGAGAGAGACCCCAGCCCCATAAGCAGGATCCCAGCCCCATAAACGGGATCCCAGCCCCATAAGCGGGACCCCAGCCCCATAGCAAGACCCCAGCCCCATAAGCGGGACCCCAGCCCCATAGCGGGACCCCAGCCCCATGAGTGGGACCCCCCCCAAAGTGGGGCCCCAGCCCCATAAGCGGGACCCCAGCCCCATAGCGGGACCCCAGCCCCATAAATGGGACCCCAGCCCCATAAGCGGGACCCCCCCCCATAGCAGGACCCCAGCCCCATAAGTGGGACCTCAGCCCCATAGCAGGACTCCAGCCCCATAGCAGGACCCCAGCCCCATAGCGGGACTCCCCCCCATAGCAGGACCCCAGCCCCATGAGCGGGACCCCAGCCCCATAAGCGGGATCCCAGTCCCATAAGCAGGATCCCAGCCCCATAAGCGGGGCCCCAGCCCCAAAGCGGGACCCCAGCCCCATGAGTGGGACCCCCCCCCATAGTAGGATCCCAGCCCCATAAGCGGGACCCCAGCCCCAAAGCGGGACCCCAGCCCCATGAGTGGGACCCCCCCCCAAAGTGGGACCCCAGCCCCATAAGTGGGACCCCAGCCCCATAGCAGACCCCAGCCCCATAAATGGGACCCCAGCCCCATAAGCGGGACCCCCCCCCACAGCAGGTCCCCAGCCCCACAAATGTTCCCCCCCCGCGTCTCCCATCCCAACCCCCCTGAGGGAAACAGAGGCAGGGGGCACCGCTGACCCTCCTCCCCCTCCTCCTCCTCCTCCCCCCCCCCCGCCCACATCCGTCCATCAGTCCGTCCGTCTGCTGTTTGTCCAGCTGCAGCCCCTGGCCCACATCCAAGCACTGTGTGGGGGGGGGGGACGGACGGACGGACGGACAGAGGGACGTCATGGGGACGTGGATGGAGACGCGGGATGTTGGCCCGCCCCCCTCCCCACTGCGTGACTCTGGGGATCAGAAGGCGACAGCGTGGGGGTGGGCCACCGAATGTCACCCGTGGGCCACCACGTGTGTCCCCCCCCCTTCCATCCCCCCCCCTCCAGCCCTTACCTTGGCTTCACAGCGCTTGTGGGAGACGATCTTACAGACTGTGGGGACACGGGGTGTCACCTCTGCTGCCCCCAGACCCCACGGGGGGGGGAGGGACGTGGGGACACGGGACAGCGGGACATGGGGGGGGGGGGGGGGGGGATATGGGGACGTGGGGACACGAGACAGCGGGACATGGGGGGGGGGGGGGGATATGGGGACGTGGGGCTGTGCGGGTGTGGGGCTGAGGGGACACTGGGGTTTGGGGACAGGGGGACGTCGGGGGATGGGGACACACGGACATGGGGACGTGGGGGGGTGGGTGACACGGGGACGTCGTGGGGGCGGGGGGGGCAGGGATATGGGGGGGGGGACAGACGGACACGGGGACAGAGGGACAGCGGGAACACGGGGCCGGGCTGCTGCGTCACCTCGGCAGAGCAGCCCGTGGGTGCCCACGCTGTCACGACAGACGGCGCAGCATCGCGACTTCTTCCGGAACGATTTCTCCTGGAAGGTGTGGGGCGGCGCCGGGGGGGGCTGCGGGGGGGGGGGGGGAGGGACAGCGTGGGAACAACGCGGAGACACGACGGGGGAGGCGGGGACACGGCGGGGTTGTGGCGCTCGGCGATGTGTTCCCCCCCCCCCCCACGCCCCCCCCGCTGTCCCCGTGTCTCCGACCCACGACCCCCCCCGCGCTGCATCCCGTTGCAGGAAGCGGTTCGGACACAGCCCAGGAAATGGCCGTGGGGGGGGGGGGGGGGACGGGACAGGCGTGGGAAACAGGAGGACACGGAGGGGGGGGGGCGAGGGGGGGGGTTGAAGTTCTCCCTGCGCCCGCTGTGGGGCCGCCTCGCGAGTGGGATCGCAGCAATAGGGGTGAGACCCCCACCCCAAATGTTGACCCCCCCCACCCCACGCGTGTCCCCGCCCCCCCGGGAGCCCCGACCCGAAGAGCGACCCCACCCCCCCTTCATCCAAGGCTCTCATCTGCGGTACCCCCCCCCCAATTCCCTGACCCCTGCCCCACCACGGCCCACCCGTGACCGCCCCACACCCCACTCGTGTCCCCCCCCACCCAACCCCGTGGAATCCCACCCCGCACCTCCATCCCCCCCCCGGCCCCCCCCATACCCCACCCCGCTCCTAAACACTCGTGTCCCCACCCCACGTGTGACGCACGCGATCGTCCCATCCGCGCGACCCCCGCGTGGGGCCCCCCTTCCACCCCCCCCCTTCCACCACCCCCACGCGTGACCCCCACCTCCGACGTGGGACCCCTCTGCGCCCCCCCTCACGTGACACCCCCGCGTCCCCCCCCCCCACGCTCGCCATCCCGCGTGGGGCTCCCCCCCCCTTCCCACGCTCCCCTCCCCGTCCCCCCCCCGCGTCGCCCCGTACCGGCTGCGGTTCCCTCCGCCCCAGGACCCTCAGGAGCCCCCCCACGGCCCCGCGTGGGTTCATGGCGGCGCTCGGGAGGCGATTTGTCCCGGGGGGGGGGGGGGGGGGGGGTGGGGGGGTGCAGGGGGGGGGGACGGACACACCGCGATCCGCCCGCTGCCGCCGCTTCCCGTCCGAAGTGCCCCCCCCCCCCCCCCCCCCCCCACGGAGGGGGAGGAAATGGGAGGGAGGGGTCAGAGCCACCCTGCGGCCCCTCCCCATTCACCGCCCCCCCTCCCAACTTCGGGGCCGTTTAACCCCTTCGGGGGCGGAGGGGAGACGATTGGGGAAGGGGTTTCCCCACGGGGGGGCGGAGCGCCGTGCGGGACATCAGATACGGGCCGTCCCATAACCCGCTGCTCACCCCCCCCCGCCGCCCCCCCCCAACAGAACCCGGCACTTCGCGGCCCCATCTCCCCACCGATCCGCGGCCGCACAGCGGTTCGTCCATCGGAACCGCGGCCGCGCATCGCCTCGTCGTGGGGCAACGGAGGGCAACGACGGCACCCCGAGAGCCGCGCGTGTCCCCCCCCCCGCGTGGAAGCAAACTTTCCTTTATCTGCTCCTCCAAGGGAACCGTACGGAAATTTCCTCTTGCAGCCGAAGCTCCACGCACCGAAGCCGCAGCGCTGGCGGTGGGCTGCGAGCCTTCAGGCGCCGCTAATTAACTGCTAATCAGCGCCTCCCGGCTGCTTTCCGACCCGCAGCGCGGCGTGGAGCCGATTTTTCATCTCTTTATTTTTGCTGCACAGCGGAGCGTCGATGATCTTCGCAGCGCTGGGGCCGCACGAAGCGCCGGCGCCGCTGTCGCTCCGGGCTTTGGGGCCGCTGTCGGCGCTTCGTGCTGCCGCGAAAGGCTTCAGCCCTGGGGGCGCCGAACGCGGGGTTGTTTTCGCGATGATCTGTAGATGCAGAGCGGGCGGATCACAGCCGGACCGCCGACGTCCGTGGTGGGAAACGGGCTGAAAGGCTGCGGGCGGAGGGTGGCCACCAGCGGCTCCGTGTCCAGGTGGAGGCCGGTGAGGAGCAGCATCCCAAGGGTTCATCCTGGGATTCCATGATGGTGAAAATGTCCGTGCTGGGATGTAAAGCAAACAATTCCATTTGTGCTGTTGTTTTTTTTAGTTTCCAAGCAAATCGAAAGTATTAGGTCGGTTCAGCAGGGGCTGATTTATCTTGCCACAGAAACGGGGCCAAACGGGTCCCTTTGAGCCCGATGTGTGCTCATAAAAGCCCTCAGACGCAGCTTTCCACAGTTCAGGGCACCAAATTCCATTTGGAGTCGCATTATGGATGTTTTGGGAGGGATGCTGCGCTCCAGCATCGCTGCGGTGAGCATCAGTGTTTGCACACTGCGCAGAGCTGAGAAGGGGGGGCAACAAAGGGGGGAGACTTGGGACCGGTGCTCTGTGACATCTTTATCAGTGGCAGCGATGATGGAATCGAGTGCATCCTCAGCAATTTGGTGCTGGCACCCAGCTGAGTGTGGGGTTGGCAGGGTGGGAGGAAGGGATGCCATCAGAGGGACCTCGGGAGGCTGGAAAGGTGGGCTGGGTGAACCTGGTGAGGTTCAACACGGCACAGTGCGAGGTTTGGCACTGGGGCCGGAGGAATGGCAGGCATCCATACGGACTGGGAGGAGCGGGCCTTGAGAGCAGCCCTGCAGAAAAGGACCTGGGGGGTCCTGGGGGGTGAAAAGCTGAACACAGCCAGCAGTGTGTCCTTGCGGCTCGGGAAGCGAATGGGATCCTGGGCTCCAGCAGCACAGGGGTGGCCAGCAGGGACAGGGAGCTGATCGTCCCCCTCTGCTCTGCTCTCGTGAGGCCCCATCTGCAGCACTGCGTCCAGGGCTGGAGCCCCCAGGACAAGAAAGGCAGGGAGCTGCTGGAGAGGGGCCAGAGGAGCCACGAAGATGAGCAGGGCTGCAGCACCTCCCTATGGAGACAGGCTGAGGGAGCTGGGCTTGTGCAGCCTGCAGAAAAGAAGGCTGCGGGGTGAATCATTGCAGCCTTCAGCACCTCAAGGGAGCCTGCAGACAGGAGGGGAGTCAGCTCTTGGGAAGGGGAGAGAAGTGCAGGACGAGGGGAATGGTTGGAATTGAGGGAGGGCGGATTTCAGCTGGGTGTCAGGGGGAAGTTGTTTGCTGTGAGAGCGGTGAGGTGCTGGAACAGCTGCCCAGAGAGGCTGTGGATGCCCCGTCCATCCCTGAGGTGTTGGAGGCCAGGTTGGATGGGGCCCTGGGCAGCCTGGGCTGGCATTAAATGAGGAGGTTGGTGGCCCTGCATGGCACAGGGGTTGGAGCTTCGTGATCCTTGAGCTCCCTCCCAACCCAACCATTCGGTGATGCTGTGATTCTGTTCCTCTCTGGGAGCTGAGCCCAGCAGCTGGCAAACACCACCCAACAATCCCATCCCTTTGCAGCCCAGGCTGCACCCGCAGCTTCTCGCCGTGCTGCTTTTGAGAGCTGTGCTCTATCAGAAACGCCTCCAGCCGCCTTGGAGAGCAGCCTGGAATCCCAATATTTGGGCAATGCCGCCCACCCACCGCTCGCCCCCCTTGCAGACAGGCAGACCCCGCTGCTGCCGGCCGTTATCTGCTGGCTTTTGTTTCGTGTCTGTGTGTGAGGCCACGGCCTGGAGGAGCACCGAGGGCTGCAGTCCCAGCTGCAGGGATGGTGGGATGGATGGTGTGGGAGCGGATGGGGCTGAGCCCGGCTCCGTCCTCCCTGCCGCATTTCAGGGCTTGCAGCCACGAGGGCAGCGTCTTCCCTGCGGGTTTGCTTCCTGTGCAGCTCGAGCCTTGGGAAGGTGTGAGCGATGCCTTTGTGTCGGGATATTTCTGCCCGCCCTGAGGGGCGCTGAGCTGATTCAGGGTCGTTCTGACAGCGCCTCTCCGTTCTTCGCTAAAGGAAACGGGGGGAGCTTCACCACGTAACAACCAGGAAGATCGGGTCGATGGGAGGGGATGGGATGGATGGGATTGGATGGGATGGGATGGGATGGGACTGGATGGGATAGATGGGATGGGATGGGGTGTGATTCATGGAACAGGAATGGGATGGATGGGATTGGATGAGACAGGATGGGATGGGATGGGATGGGATAAGATGGGGTGTGATTCATGGAACAGGGATGGGATGGGATGGGAGGGATGGGATGGATGGGATGGGATGGGAGGGATGGGATGGATGGGATGGGATGGGAGGGATGGGATGAGATGGGATGGGATGGGAGGGATGGGATCGATGGGATGGGATGGGGTGTGATTCATGAAATAGGGATGGGATGGATGAGATGGATGGGATGGGATGGGATGGATGGGATGGGACGGAATGGGACGGGGTGGAACAGGATGGGACGGGATTGGATGGGATGGATGGAATGGGATGGGATGGGATGGATGGGATGGGGTGTGATTCATGGAACAGGGATAGGATGGATGGGATGGGATGGATGGGATGAGGTGTGATTCATGGAACGGGGATGGGTGGGATTGGATGGGATGGAACAAGACGGGATGGGATGGGATGGATGGGATGGGATGGGATGGGATGGGATGGGATGGGGTGTGATTCATGGAACAGGGATGGGATGGAATGGGATGGGATGGATGGGATGGATGGGATGGGATGGAATGGGACGGGATGGAACAGGACGGGATGGGATGGGATGGGGTGTGATTCATGGAATAGGGATGGTGGGATTGGATGGGATGGGATGGATGGGATGGGATGGATGGGATGGGATGGATGGGATGGGATGGATGGGATGGGATGGGATGGAACAGGATGGGATGGGATGGGATGGAATGGGACGGGATGGGATGGGATGGGATGGGGTGTGATTCATGGAACAGGGATGGATGGGATTGGATGGGATGGGATGGAATGGGACGGGATTGGATGGGATGGATGGGACGGGATGTGACGGGATGGTGACACAGGAGATCGGGACCGAGGCAACGCGTTACAAAGCAGAAGTGCTCCGCCGCCTCCGAGCACCCTCAGCCCGCAAACAGAACCGCACGAGGACGGGGCTCCGAGCGGGGCTCCTTCCCAGCCGCGCTCCGCCCTTCTGCTCACACGGCCGCATCGCCATCCCGGAGCTCCCGGCGCTGAGCTTCAGCGGCTCTCAAGCACTGCATCGGGCCGGGCTCGGCGGCTCCCACACGCTGCGGTTCTGCGAGGCGCTGATGGAGGCGCTGACGGCCGTTCCTTCCTTTCACTGCTGCCCCGTTCCTGGAATTCGCAGCTCCGGGATTTGCGTCGAGTTGATGCTGGGATTCTGCATCGCCGTGATTTTGTTCCGACGTTTCTCCTTTTGGAGATTCCTTCGGTTCCTTCGGAATTTCGGGGTGCCTGCAGATTTGTTAGGGGCTGAAACGGCACCTTTTAGCGCGTTAACAAAACCCGAAAAAATAAAAGTTGGGGGGAAAAAAAGCACTTATAAACAAATACATCAATTTGACCCGCGGTTTTGTGATTTTGTGCAATTGAAATAGAAGCAAGGCAGAGGCTGGGAGGACGATCGCAGCCCCGCGTTTCCTGCCGACGTCCCTTTATTTCCTCATCCCTTACCGCAGCCTTCAGCCTCCAAGCCCTTAAAAACATCGCGGCGGATGCCGGCAAGAAGCAAAGCGCGACGGCGCTGATCCGGTTATCACAATTTCTCACCCAATACCCACAAGCGCTTCGCACAGCTTCCCTTGGAAACTTTTCTTTCTGTTTTCTTTCTCCTTTTTCCCGTCTTTTTCCCTCCTCCTCCCAATTTCGGTCCCCCCCCCCGCACGACACAACGGAGCGGCAGCGCAGCCGCTCCGACTTTTTTGCCGCGGTCTCTGCTGCCACCTCGTGGCCAAAGCGCGGAACTGCAGCCGCGATCCTCGGTCCTGCGGGCCGCACGACGCATGCGCGCAGAAACGCGGAAGTGACGCGCGTTCGTTTTGAACCGCTCTGAGCAGCCAGCCGCTCATCTCTATTGTGATCAGTCCTCCACTCGACAGCGCGCATGCGCCCCGAGAGTTATAAAAGGCATCGGTAACTACGGCGCCGAAGGCGCGGTCGAGCAGGCAATTCCTGAACCGTCCGCTTCCAACCCGGGACGATCGCAGCCCATTTTTGGGGATTTATCCCCGCGCCCAGCCCGGAAACGGACCGCTTCTGCTCCGCGAGGTCCCGGCGCCCGTCGCGGCATCCGATTGGCTCAGCGCTGCACGTGACCGCCAGGCGCCCGCCCCAGCATTGCGCACGCGCACTAGCGGAGCGCTGCTCGCTACTGCCGCCTATCGACAACAAGGCGGCACTGCCGGCTGCGCTCAGGTCCGGCAGCAGCGCGACGCATGCGCACAGAAGTGCCGTATCTGAGAGCTGGGCGCTGCGCGCGGCGAATCCGCCGACCTTTAATCGTCAAAAGCCTCCGAGCGGCCGCAGAGGTGCAGAAGGCGGCGATTTCCGTGACTCCGCGAAGTGCGGGCAGGCAGAGCAGCCGCGGATCGTCAGCACTGCGCAGTGCCGCCCCATCACCTCCGAGCCGCCTTTTTTCCGTCTCCGCGTTTTTATGCCCGCAAAACATAAATACCAGAAACGCATAAAGCCTGAATGGCGGAGAGCGGCGGATCGCCTGCGTGAAACACAACGAAGCACACGCGAGGAACTTGCGCATGCGTAGTGCCGTGCCGGGAATAGCACGTGCGTAGCGTTGCGCCGCAAGTGGCGCATGCGTAGTAAGCTGCCTGAATTGGCGCATGCGCAATGTCACGCCGGACCTGACGCAGGTCATGCTCTGAATTACCGCATGCGTAGTGCTGTGCCTCAATACGCGCATGCGTATTGCCGCCTCAATTTCCGCATGCGTATTGCTGTATCTCAATTGGCGCATGCGTATTGCTGTATCTACCTTAGTGCATGCGCATGTAAATCTAGTTTAGCGCATGCGTATTGCCGAACCGGCGCGAACTAGTGCGCCGTTGATCTGGCGCATGCGCAGCGCAACCTTAAATATGACGCATGCGCAGTGCAATAAAAAATCGCACACGTACTGCAATCCGATCTGGCGCATGCGCAATGCAATCTCGGATCTGGCGCATGCGCAGAGCCGCCCCGAAAATGTGCCGTTTTCCCCCAGAAATGCCGGATTTTCCCCCAAAATTTGGCATTTTCTCCCGGAAGTCGCTCTGTGCCCCAAACCTGGCGTTTTCTCCCCCCAAAACGGGGCATTTCCTGCCCTCAGAGCCGCGTTCCTCCCACCCAGCACCGATTTTCCTGTAAGACATTTTCTTCCAAAATCCCAAAATCCCGCTTTTTCCCCCCAAAATGTGACACGTGCTCCCAGAATCCTCTGCGCCTTTTGCACGAGGACCCCCCCCGCCCCCCCCCCATCCTCTTGCACAAGCACTGGGGGGGGGGGGGGCACCTCTCACACGAGGACTTGAAGGCTGCGATCCGTTTGCACGAGGATTTGGGGGGGGGGTGCACGTTTTTGCACACTTAACTCACACCCTTTGCACGAGGATTTGGGGGGGGGTCACCTCTTTTTGCACGCTCCTCCCCCCCCCCCCCGGCTCCTTTTGCACGATGGCTTTAGAAGGGGGGGATGGGGGGGATGATGGGGGGGGGTCCGTCTTTTTGTACCAGGGTGGTGGGGAGGAGGGAGGGGGGGTCCCATCGCCCCCCCCCCCCCCCAAAAATCGTCGTGCAAGGCCCCCTCGTGCCCCCCTCCCGCCACCCCCTCGCCCCCAGGACCCCCCCCAGACCTCCCCACAGCCCCCCCACAGCCCCAAAGCTCTGCCCCCCCCCCGAACCCCCCCAGGACCCCCAGGACCCTCAGGACTCCCCCAGGACCCTCCAGGACACCCCAGGACCCCCCCCCCAGGATCCCCAGGACCCCCCAGGACCCTCAGGACCCCCCCAGGAACCCCAGGACCCCCAGGACCCCCCCAGGACCCCCAGGACTCTCCAGGTGCCCCCAGCCTCCCCCCAGATGCCACCACACGTCCCCAAAGCCCCCCCAAGGACCTCCAATCCCCCCCCAGGGACCCCCAACTCCCTCCCACAAGAGACCCCCCGACCAACCCCCCAAAGTGACCCCAAGGACCCCCCCAAAGACCCCCAGATGCCACCAAGGACCCCCAAACCGCTCCGTGGACCCCCAACCCCCCCAGGTGGCCCCAAAGCCCCCCCCGGACCTCCCCGACCCCCCCCCCCACGGACCCCCCAGGTGCCCCCAAATCCCCCCCATGGACCCCCCCAACCCCCATAGGTGCCCCCAACCCCCACCCCAAGCCCCCCCATGGACCCCCCCCAACACCCCCAGATGACCCCAAATCGCCCCCAAAGCCCCCCATAAACCCCCAACTCCCCCCCCAGGTGACCCCATGGACCCAACAACCCCCCCAGGTGCCCCCAAACCCCCCCAAGCCCCCCCATGGACCCCCAAATCCCCCCCCCCAGGTGACCCCAACCCCCTCCAACCCCCCCATGGTTCCCCCAGATGACCCCAAATCCTCCCATAGACCCCCCCAATCCCCCACCAGATGACCCCATGGACCCCCCAAGACCCCCAGGTGACCCCAAGCCCCCCCAACCCCACCATGGACCCCCCAGATGACCCCAAATTTCCTCCAACCCCCCCCATAGACCCCCCCCCAGGTGACCCCATGGACCCCCCAACCCTCCCAGGTGACCCCAACCCCCCCAAGACCCCCATGGTTCCCCCAGATGACCCCAAATCCCCCCATAGACCCCCCCAATCCCCCCCACGCCCCCCCATGGACCCCCCAGATGGGATATATGGGATATAGGGGATATATGGGATATGGGGGATATATAAGGTATATGGGGGATATATGGGGGATGTATGGGGGATATATGGGGGATATATGGGATATATGGGATGTATGGGAGATATATGGGATATATGGGATATATGGGGGATATATGTGATATATGGGATGTATGGGGGAGATATGGGAGATATGGGATTTATGGGGGATGTATGGGGGATGTATGGGGAATATATGGGATATATGGCGGATATATGGGATATATGGGATATGGGGGATATGGGGGGTATATATAGGGGATGTGGGGGGATGTGGGGGGTGTGGGGTTGGGGGTATATTATATGGGGGATGTGGGGTTTATATGGGGGATGGGGGTTGTGCGGTTTATAGGGTATTTTTATGGGGGTGTGGGGGTAAAAAATGGGGGGCGTGCGGGGGTTGTGGGGCTATGGGGGATATGGGGGTACATATGGGGAACGGGGGATATAGGGGATGTACGGGGCTGGGGGGGACACACGGGGTTGTGGGGCCGTCGGATTCCCATAGGGCCGCACTGCAACGTCCGCCTCTTTATTCCACACTGCATTGCACTGCACAGCGGCCCCATAACAACGGCCCCATAACAACGGCCCCATAACAACGGCCCCATAACAGTGACCCCATAACGGCCCCATAACAGTGACCCCATAACAATGACCCCATAACAGTGACCCCATAACAACGGCCCCATAACAACGGCCCCATAACAGTGACCCCCATAACAGTGACCCCCATAACGGCCCCCAAAATGTGTCCCCCACCCCAATAGCAATAAATCCATCAATGCAGCCTGGCCCCACAGCAGTGCATGAGTGGGTTTTGGGGGGGGGGGGGGCAACATGGTGACCCCCACTGGGGGTTTGGGGGGGTCACAGATCCCCCATTGAGGATGGGGGGGGCACAGCGACCCCCATTGTGGGTTGGGGGGTGGTCGAAGAGCCCCCACTGTGAGTTGGGGGGGGGCACAGTGACCCCTATTGTGGGTTGGGGGGTCGCAGATCCCCCTTTGAGGATTGGGGGGGGCACATCGACCCCTATTGTGGGTTGGGGGGTTGTGGGGGTCACAGATCCCCCATTGAGGTTTGGGGGGGGGGCACAGTGACTCCCATTGTGGGTTGGGGGGTGGCAAAGCCCCCTGTGTGGGTTGGGGGGGGGGTTGTTGACCCCCATAGTGGGTTTGGGGGGGGGTCACAGATCCCCCTTTGAGGGATTGGGGTTGGGGGGCACAGCGACCCCTATTGTGGGTTGGGAGGGGTCACAGATCCCCCATTGAGGTTTGGGGGGGGGGGGGGGAAAAGAGACCCCTATTGGGGGTTTGGGGGGGGGGTCACAGATCCCCCATTGAGGACTGGGGAGGGCACAGTGACCCCTATTGCGGGTTGGGGGGGGGGTCGCAAAGCCCCCTGTGTGGGTCGGGGGGGGGGGTTGTTGAGCCCCCATAGTGGGTCGGGGGGGATCACAGATCTCCCATTGAGGTTTGGGGGGGGGGCACAGTGACCCCTATTGTTGGTTGGGGGGGTCGCAGATCCCCTTTGAGAATTGGGGGGGGGGGGAGGGGACACAGCGACCCCCCACTGTGGGTTGGGGGGGACGTTGCAGATCCCCCACCGTAGGTTGAGGGGGGGGACAGTGACCCCTATTGGGAGTCTGGGGGGGTCACAGATCCCCCATTGAGGATTGAGGGAGGCACAGCAACCCCTATTGTGGGTTGGGGGGTGGTCAAAGAGTCCCCACTGTGGGTTGGGGGGGGGCACAGTGACCCCTATTGGGGAGTTTGGGGGGGGTCACAGATCCCCCCATAGAGGACTGGGGGGGGCACAGTGACCCCTATTGTGGGTTGGGGGGGTCACAGATCCCCCACTGAGGACTGGGGGGGGGCACAGCGACCCCTATTGTGGGTTGGGGAGATCACAGATCCCCCACTGTGGGTTGGGGGGGCACAGAGACCCTCATTGTGGGTTGGGGGGTTGCAAAGCCCCCTGTGTGGGTCGGGGGGGGGTCACAGATCCCCCATTGAGGTTTGGGGGGGGGGCACAGTGACCCCTATTGTGGGTTGGGGGGTCGCAGATCCCCCACTGTGGGTTGGGGGGGGGCACAGTGACTCCCATTGTGGGTTGGGGGGTCGCAAAGCCCCCTGTGTGGGTTGGGGGGGGGGGGGTTGTTGAGCCCCCATAGTGGGTTTGGGGGGGGGGGTCACAGATCCCCCTTTGAGGATTGGGGGGGGGGGGGGTACACAGACACCCCTATTGTGGGTTGGGGGGGGGGGTCACAGATCCTCCATTGAGGACAGGGGGGGGGGGAGGGGGGCACAGCAACCCCTATTGCAGGTTGGGGGGGGGGCACAGTCACCCCTATTGTGGGTTGGGGGGGTCACAAATCCCCCACCGTGGGTTGGGGGGGGGGACAGTGACCCCTATTGGGAGTCTGGGGGGGGTCACAGATCCCCCATTGAGGTTTGGGGGGGGGGGGTACACAGAGACCCCTATTGTGGGTTGGGGGGGGGTCACAGATCCCCCATTGAGGACTGGGGGGGGCACAGTGACCCCTATTGTTGGTTGGGGGGTCGCAGATCCCCTTTGAGAATTGGGGGGGGGGAGGGGACACAGCGACCCCCACTGTGGGTTGGGGGGGACGTTGCAGATCCCCCACCGTGGGTTGAGGGGGGGGACAGTGACAACTATTGGGAGTCTGGGGGGGGGTCACAGATCCCCCATTGAGGTTTGGGGGGGGGGGGTACACAGAGACCCCTATTGTGGGTTGGGGGGGGGGTCACAGATCCCCCATTGAGGATTGAGGGAGGCACAGCGACCCCTATTGTGGGCTGGGGGGGTTGCAAAGCCCCCTGTGTGGGTCGGGGGGGGTCACAGATCCCCCATTGAGGTTTGGGGGGGGGGGGTATACAGAGACCCCTATTGTGGGTTGGGGGGGGGGGTCACAGATCCCCCATTGAGGTTTGGGGGGGGGCACAGTGACCCCTATTGTTGGTTGGGGGGTCGCAGATCCCCTTTGAGAATTGGGGGGGGGGGGGGCACAGCGACCCCCACTGTGGGTTGGGGGGGGCGTTGCAGATCCCCCACCGTGGGTTGGGGGGGTGGGACAGTGACCCCTATTGGGAGTTTGGGAGGGGTCACAGATCCCCCATTGAGGTTTGGGGGGGGGGCACAGTGACCCCTATTGTGGGTTGGGGGGTTGCAAAGCCCCCTGTGTGGGTTGGGGGGGGGGTTGTTGACCCCCATAGTGGGTTTGGGGGGGGTCACAGATCCCCCCTTTGAGGATTGGGGGGGGGGGGGTACACAGAGACCCCTATTGGGGGTTTGGGGGGGGGTCACAGATCCTCCATTGAGGTTTGGGGGGGGGGGGTACACAGAGACCCCTATTGGGGGTTTGGGGGGGGGTCACAAATCCCCCCATTGAGGACTGGGGAGGGCACAGTGACCCCTATTGTGGGTTGGGGGGTCGCAGATCCCCCACTGAGGATTGGGGGGGGGGCACAGAGACCCTCATTGTGGGTTGGGGGGGTCACAGATCCCCCACTGTGGGTTGGGGAGGGGTTGCAGATCCCCTTTGAGAATTGGGGGGGGGGGGGGGGGGGGCACAGCGACCCTCACTGTGGGTTGGGGGGGGGGACAGTGACCCCTATTGCGGGTTTGGGAGGGGGTCACAGATCCCCCACTGAGGACTGGGGGGGGGGGCACAGTGACCCCTATTGCGGGTTGGGGGGGGTCGCAAAGCCCCCATTCCGGGGTCCCGCGGCGCTCAGCGCGGCAGCAGCTGCAGGGCCAGGCGGCCCGACGGCTCCAGCAGGGTGCCGGTAACCGGCAGCACCGGAACCGAACCGGGAGCCGGGCGGACATCGAAGCGCTGCAGGATCTGGGGGGGGACAGGGGGGTGAGGGGACGGCGTGGGGGGGGGGGGGGGGCACTGGGGGGGGACATCGAGTGGGGGGGCATTGGGGTGGGGGGGTTTTGGGGCATTGGGGGGGGGACATTGGGGTGGGGGATATGGGGACTTTGGGTGGGGGGACTTTGGGGTGGGGGGGGACTGGGTGGGGGGATATGGGGACATTGGGGTGGGGGATATGGGGACTTTGGGGGGGATATGGGGACTTTGGGTGGGGGGACATTGGGGTGGGGGACATTGGGGTGGGGGGGCATTGGGGTGCGGGATATGGGGACATTGGGGGGGGGCACATTGGGGTGGGGGATATGGGGACTTTGGGTGGGGGGGACATTGGGGTGGGGAGGGATTGGGTGGGGGGGGCATTGGGGTGGGGGGTTTGGGGAGGACATTAGGATGGGGGGGGATTGGGTGGGGGGGCATTGGGGTGCGGGATATGGGGACATTGGGGGGGATATGGGGACTTTGGTATGGGGGGGCATTGGGGTGGGAGGGGGGATTGGGTGGGGGGATATGAGGACATGGGGGGGGATATGGGGACTTTGGGTGGGGGGACATTGGGGTGGGAGGGGGGATTGGGTGGGGGGGGCATTGGGGTGCGGGATATGGGGACATTGGGGGGGGGCACATTGGGGTGGGGGATATGGGGACTTTGGGGAGGATATGGGGACTTTGGGATGGGGGGGCATTGGGGTGGGAGGGGGGATTGGGTGGGGGGATATGGGGACATTGGGGGGGGGATATGGGGACATTGGGGGGGGGATATGGGGACTTTGGTATGGGGGGGCATTGGGGTGGGAGGGGGGATTGGGTGGGGGGATATGGGGACTTTGGGGGGGCATTGGGTGGGGGATATGGGGACATTGGGGGGGATATGGGGACTTTGGGTGGGGGGGACATTGGGGTGGGAGGGATTGGGGTGGGGGGGGATACATTGGGGTGGGGGATATGGGGATATTGGGGTGGGGGGGGCATTGGGTGGGGGGATATCGAGACATTGGGGGCAGATATGGGGACTGTGGGTGGGGGACATTGGGTGGAGGGGGACTGGGTGGGGGGATATGGGGACATTGGGGGGGGGATATGGGGACTTTGGGTGGGGGGACATTAGGATGGGGGGGGATTGGGTGGGGGGAGCATTGGGGTGGGGGATATGGGGACATTGTCGGGGATATGGGGACTTTGGGTGGGGGGACATTAGGATGGGGGGGGGATTGGGTGGGGGGGCATTGGGGTGGGGGATATGGGGACTTTGGGATGGGGGGACATTGGGGTGGGGGGATATCGAGACATTGGGGGCAGATATGGGGACTGTGGGTGGGGGGACATTGGGGTGGGAGGGAGGATTGGGTGGGGGGATATGGGGACTTTGGGTGGGGGGACATTAGGATGGGGGGGGATTGGGTGGGGGGGCACTGGGGTGTGGGATATGGGGACATTGTCGGGGATATGGGGACTTTGGGTGGGGGGTGTGGGGACATTGAGGTGGGGGGACATTGGGTGGGGGGGGGACACACTGGGGTGTTGGATATGGGGACACTGGGGTGGGGGGGCATTGGGGTGGGGGGGGGATTGGGTAGGGGGGGATACATTGGGGTGGGGGATATGGGGATATTGGGGTGGGGGGACATTGGATGGGGGGATATCGAGACATTGGGGGCAGATATGGGGACTTTGGGGTGGGGGGGACATTGGGGTGGGGGGGACATTGGGTGGGGGAGGACACATTGGGGTGGGGGATTTGGGAACATTGGGGGGGGACATTGGGGGGAGAATATGGGGACTTTGGGATGGGGGTGTAGGGACATTGGGGTGGGGGGGGCATTGGGTGGGAGGGACACATTGGAGTGGGGGATATGGGGACTTTGGGTGGGGGGACATTGGGGTGGGGGGGGGGACTGGGTGGGGGGGGGCATTGGGGTGGGGGATATGGGGATATTGGGGTGGGGGGGCATTGGGTGGGGAGATATTGGGACTCTGGGGGGGGGACATTGGGGGGGATATGGGGACTTTGGGGTGGGGGGACAATGGGTGGGGGGGGTCACATTGGGGTGGGGGATATGGGGACATTGGGGGGGGGACATTGCGGGGAGGATATGGGGACTTTGGGATGGGGGGTGTGAGGACATTGGGGTGGGGGGACATTGGGGGTGGCAGGGGGGGTTGGGTGGGGGGATATGGGGACATATTGGTGGGGGGTGTGGGGACATTGGGATGGGGGGGCACTGGATGGGGGGGCACATTGGGGTGGGGCATATGGGGACTCGGGGGGGACATTGGGGGGGATATGGGGACATTGGAGTGGCAGATATGGGGACAGTGGGGGGGGAGTGGGGGAGTTTGGGTGGGGGGGTGTGGGGGACATTGAGGTGGGGGGGACACACTGGGGTGGGGGATATTGGGGGGGGATATGGGGACTTTGGGATGGGGGGACATTGGGGTGGGGGATATGGGGATATTGGGGGGGACACATTGGGGTGGGGAATATTGGGGGGGGATATGGGGACTTTGGGATGGGGGATTTGGGGGACACTGAGGTGGGGGGGGCATTGGGTCGGGGGGGGATACATTGGTGTGGGGGATATTGGGACACATTGGGGTGGGGGATATGGGGACATTGGGATGGGGGATATGGGGGCTTTGGGATGGGGGACAATGGGGTGGGGGGACATTGGGGTGGGGGGAGGGGGGAATGGGGGGGTCAGAGGGACATGGGGACATTGGGGATGTGGGGGGGGGCACAGAGAGGTGGGGACATGGGGACATTGGGGAGGGAGGGAGGGGGAACATGAGGGGACATTGGTTTTTTGGGGACATTGGGGTGGGGGGTGTGTGACACTGTGACATGGGGACATATGGGGAATATGGGGACATGGGGACATTCGGACATATGGGGACATATGGGGGACATATGGGGGCACAGGAACATATGGGGACACGGGGACATATGGGGATGTTGGAACATATGGGGTCATATGGGGACTTTAGGACACATGGGGACATGGGGTCATATGGGGACACATGGGGTCACGTGGGGGACACGTGGGGACATACGGGGTCACATCGGGTCACATCGGGTCACATGGGGACACACGGGGACACATGGGGTCACACGGGGTCACATGGGATCACATGGGGTCACGTGGGGACACATGGGGACACATGGGGACATAGTGGGTCACATGGGGATATATGGGGTACATGGGGTCACATGGGGACACCTGGGCTCACGTGGGGTCACGTGGGGTCATATGGGATCCACATGGGGACACATGGGGACACACGGGGACACGTGGGGTCACGTGGGGACATGCGGGGTCACATGGGGTCACGTGGCGTCACGTGGGGACACATGGGGTCACATGGGGTCATATGGGGACATATGGGATCACGTGGGGTCACGTGGGGTCACATGGGGATATATGGGGTACATGGGGTCACATGGGGACAGATGGGGACATATGGGATCACATGAGGACACATGGGGGTCACGTGGGGTCACGTGGGGGTCACATGGGGATATATGGGGTACATGGGGTCACATGGGGTCACGTGGGGACATATGGGGGACATATGGGGTCACGTGGGGTCACGTGGGGTCACGTGGGGTCACATGGGGTCACATGGGGATATATGGGGTACATGGGGTCACATGGGGACAGATGAAATCAGATGGGGTCACATGGGGTCACGTGGGGTCACATGAGGACACGTGGGGTCACATGGGGTCACACGGGGTCACGTGGGGTCACGTGGGGTCACCCCGACCTGTGCCAGCGCCAGGTTGATCTGCAGCTCCGCCAGGCGCCGCCCCACGCAGCTGCGCTTCCCCACCCCGAAGGGCAGAGAGGCGAACGGGTGGGGCGGGGGGTCCTGGGGGTCCTGGGGGTCCCTGGGGGTCCTGGGGGTCCCGGGGGTCGCGGGGGTCGCTGGGAGCCTCAGGGCGGCGCCGCAGCCATCGCTCGGGGCGGAACGCATCGGGGGCGGGGAACGAGCGGATGGCAGAGCGTGATCAGGGTCTGGGGGGGGCGGGGGGGTGAGCGGGACCAGCGCGCTGTGACCCCCAACATTCAGTGCCCCCAACATTCATGTGCCCCCCCATTCAGTGCCCCCCCCATTCAGAGCCCCCAACATTCAGTGCCCCCAACATTCAGTGCCCCCCCATTCAGTGCCCCCCCATTCAGTGCCACCCCATTCATTGCCCCCCCATTCAGTGCTCCCAACATTCAGTGCCCCCCCATTCAGTGCCCCCCCTCCATTCACTGCCCCCCCCATTCAGTGCCCCCCCCATTCAGTGCCCCCCCATTCATTGCCCCCAACATTCAGTGCCCCCCCCATTCAGTGCCCCCCCATTCAGAGCCCCCCCTCCATCCATTGCCCCCCATTCATTGCCCCCTCCATCCATTGCCCCCCATTCAGTGCCCCCTCCATTCAGTGCCCCCCCATTCAGTGCCCCCCATTCAGTGCCCCCCCTCCATTCACTGCCCCCCCATTCATTGCCCCCCCCATTCATTGCCCCCCCATTCAGTGCCCCCCCTCCATTCATTGCACCCCCATTCATTGCCCCCAACATTCACTGCCCCCAACATTCACTGCCCCCCCATTCAGTGCCCCCCCCTCCATTCATTGCTCCCCCCATTCACTGCTCCCCCATTCATTGCACCCCCATTCATTGCCCCCCTGCAGTTTCTCTCCCAATGCTGTGTCCCCCCCCACAGTGCCCCCCATTCAGTGCCCCCCCCATTCATTGCACCCCCCCATTCATTGCCCCCCCCCACTCACTGCCCCCCCACCTGCCGCGGCACCACGAATCCCCCCACCACGATGTCGCGGTTCGGCACCACGCGGGCGTTTCCGGGGATGATGGGGTACAGCCTGGGGGGGGCGGGGGGGGCAACACAGCGCCGTCACCGCCATCGCGCCCATCCCAACCCCATCCCAATCCCAACCCCATCCCAACCCCATCCTAATCCCAACCCCATCCCCATCCCAATAGCATCCAATCCCAATCCCATCCCATTATTAATCCCCAGGATAATCCAATCCCGAACCCATTCCCACACCCATCCCACTCCCAATCCCATCCCACCCTCATCCCACCCCAATCCCACCCCAATCCCACTCCCACTCCCATCCCACCCTCATCCCACCCCAATCCCACCCCAATCCCACCCCAATCCCACTCCCACTCCCACCCCACCCTCATCCCATCCCAATTCACCTCAATCCCAATCCATCCCAATCCCATCCCATTTTCATCCCATCCCAATCCCAATTTCAATCCAATCCCAATCCAAACCCAGACCCAATCCCACCCCAATCCCACACCCACCCTACTCCCAATCCCATTCCATCCCAATCCCAATCCTATCTCACCCCAATCCCATCCTATCCCATCCCAACCCAATCCCAATCCCACCTCCACCCCCATCCCATCCCAATCCCAATCCCACCTCCACCCCCATCCCATCCCAATCCCAATCCCACCCCCAATCCCACCCCCACCTCAATCCCACCCCACCCTCATCCCATCCCAATTCACCTCAATCCCAATCCAATCCAATTCCAATCCCATCCCAATCCCTCCCCAATTCCAATCCCAATCCTATCTCACCCCAATCCCATCCCAATCCCACCCCCACCCCATCCCCACCCCAATCTCTGCCCAATCAAAATCCCTCCCACCCCCACACCCACCCTACTCCCAATCCATTCCATCCCAATCCCAATCCTCCCCAATTCCAATCCCAATCCTACCTCACCCCAATCCCATTCCAATCCCAATCCCACCCCATCCCAATCCCAATCCCACCCCATCCCAATCCCACCCCCACCTCCATCCCAATCCCAATCCCATCCCAATCCCAATCCCACCCCAATCTCAATTCCACCCCCCACCCCCATCCCAATCCCACCTCAATCTCAATCCCAATCCAATCCCACCCTCATCCCACCCCACCCCAATCCCAATCCCACCCCCATCCCATCCCAATCTCACCCCAATCCCAATCCCAATTCCACCCCACCCCCAATCCCATCCCATCCCAATCCCATCCCCACCCCCACCCCATCCCAATAGCATCCAATCCCAATCCCACCCCAATCCCATCCCAATCCCACCCCACCCCCATCCCAATCCCACCCCAATCTCAATCCCAATCCCAATCAAATCCCACCCCACCCCTACCCCCGTCCCAATTCCAATCCCACCTCTATCCCATCCCAATCTCACCCCAATCCCATCCCATCCCAATCCCATCCCCACCCCCACCCTTCCCAATAGCATCCAATCCCAATCCCACCCCCATCCCAATCCCAATCCCACCCCAATCTCAATCCCAATCCCAATCCCACCCCACCCCATCCCAATCCCACCACAATCTCAATCCCAATCCCAATCCCAATCCCACCCCCATCCCAATCCCAATCCCACCACAATCTCAATCCCAATCCCACCCCCATCACAATCCCACCCCAATCCCTATCCCACCCCAATCCCAATCCCAATCCCACCCCCATCCCAATCTCAATCCTACCCCAATCTCAATCCCACTCCAATCTCAATCCCTATCCAACCCCATCCTCATCCCAATCCCACCCCACCCCACCCCAATCCCACCAAAGCCCCCCCACCTGAGGGTCTCCTTCAGCACAGCTCTGCTCAGTGCCCCCCCGTGGCGCAGCTCAGCTCCTGACGCAGGGCGTCCTGCACCCCTGGGTGCCGCGCCAGCTCGTACAGACACCACGACAGGGCGCACGACGTCTGCGGGGCGGGGGGACGCTGCACCCCGCTGCCACCCCACCCATCACAGCCCCCACCCCAAAACAAACCCCCACCCCATCATAGCCCCCACCTCACTACAAACCCCACCCATCACAGCTCCCACCCCATCACAAACCCCCACCCATCACAGCCCCCACCCCAAAACAAACCCCACCCATCACAGCCCCCACTCCATAACAAAACCCCACCCCACTACAAACCCCCACCCCATCACAGCCCCCACCCCATCACAGCCCCCACCCATCACAAACCCCCACCCCATCACAGCCCCCACCCCATCACAGCCCCCCACCCCGCTGCCACCACCCCACAGCCACCAGTCCATCACAGCCCCCCACCCCATAACAGCCCCCCACCCCACTGCCACCCATTACTTCCCTCACCCCACTACCCGCTCCCATTACCCGACCCCATTACCTCCCTCACCCCATTACTGCCTTCATTACCTCCCCCACCCCATTACCTCCCCCATCCCATTACCCGACCCCATTACCCGACCCCATTACCCGACCCCATTACCTGACCCCATTACCTCTCTCACCCCATTACCCAGCCCCATTACCGCCCCCATTACCGCCCCCATTACCGCCCCCATTACCCGACCCCATTACCTCCCTCACCCCATTACCCAGCCCCATTACCGCCCCCATTACCGGATCCCATTACCTCCCTCACCCCATTACTGCCCCCATTACCGCCCCCATTACCGCCGCCATTACCCGACCCCATTACCTCCCTCACCCCATTCCTGCCCCCATTACCCGCTCCCATTACCTCCCTCACCCCATTACCCAGCCCCATTACTGCCCCCATTACGGGATCCCATTACCTCCCTCACCCCATTACTGCCCCCATTACCTCCCCCACCCCATTATCTCCCCCATCCCATTACCTCCCCCACCCCATTACCTGCCCCCCATTACCCGCCCCCATTACCTCCCCCACCCCATTACCACCCCCATTACCGGATCCCATTACCTCCCTCACCCCATTCCTGCCCCCATTACCTGACCCCATTACCTCCCCCATCCCATTACCTCCCCCACCCCATTACCTGCCCCCATTACCCGCCCCCATTACCTCCCCCATCCCATTACCTCCCCCACCCCATTACCTGCCCCCATTACCCGCCCCCATTACCTCCCCCACCCCATTACCTCCCCCACCCCATTCCCGCCCCCATTCCCTCCCCCCCCCCCCCCGCACCGTCTCCACGCCGGCCTGCAGCAGCTCGGTGACGCAGCCCTGCAGGTCCCTCGCGCTGAGCCCCCGCAGCCGCAGCTCCTCCGCCACGCAGCCCGGAGCCGCCGGGGCGCCGCGGGGCCGCAGCTCCAGCTGAGCCTGGGCTGGGGACACGGGGGGGCGGGGGGGCGGCTGACCTCAGCGGGACCCCAAAGGTCTCCGTGTCCCATAGGGTCCCCAAGGGGTCTCCGTGTCCCATAGGGTCCCCAAGGGGTCTCTGTGACCCCAAAGGTCTCCGTGTCCCATAGGGTCCCCAAGGGCTCTCTGTGTCCCATAGGGTCCCCAAAGGGTCTCTGTGACCCCAAAGGTCTCTGTGACCCCAAAGGGTCCCCAAAGGGTTTCTGTGACCCCAAAGGTCTCCGTGTCCCATAGGGTCCCCAAAGGGTCTCTGTGACCCCAAAGGTCTCTGTGTCCCATAGGGTCCCCAAGGGGTCTCTGTGACCCCAAAGGTCTCCGTGTCCCATAGGGTCCCCAAAGGATTTCTGTGACCCCAAAGGGTCTCTGTGTCCCATAGGGTCCCCAAAGGATTTCTGTGACCCTAAAGGTCTCTGTGTCCCATAGGGTCCCCAAAGGATTTCTGTGACCCCAAAGGTCTCTGTGTCCCATAGGGTCCCCAAAGGATTTCTGTGACCCTAAAGGTCTCCGTGTCCCATAGGGTCCCCAAGGGGTCTCTGTGACCCCAAAGGTCTCCGTGTCCCATAGGGTCCCCAAAGGGTCTCTGTGACCCCAAAGGTCTCCGTGTCCCTTAGGGTCCCCAAAGGATTTCTGTGACCCCAAAGGTCTCCATGTCCCATAGGGTCCCCAAAGGATTTCTGTGACCCCAAAGGTCTCCGTGTCCCATAGGGTCCCCAAGGGGTCTCTGTGACCCCAAAGATCTCTGTGTCCCATAGGGTCCCCAAAGGGTCTCTGTGACCCCAAAGGTCTCCGTGTCCCATAGGGTCCCCAAAGGGTCTCTGTGACCCCAAAGGTCTCCGTGTCCCATAGGGTCCCCAAAGGGTCTCTGTGACCCCAAAGGTCTCCGTGTCCCATAGGGTCCCCAAAGGGTCTCTGTGACCCCAAAGGTCTCCGTGTCCCATAGGGTCCCCAAAGGGCCTCTGTGACCCTAAGGGTCTCTGTGACCCTAAAGGTCTCCGTGTCCCATAGGGTCCCCAAAGGGTCTCTGTGACCCCAAAGGTCTCTGTGTCCCCAAAGGGTCCCCAAAGGGTCTCTGTGTTCCCAAAGGGTCTCTGTATCCCATAGGATCCCCAAAGAGTCTCTGTGTCCCCAAAGGGTCCCCAAGGGTCTCTGTGACCCCAAAGGGTCCCCAAAGGGTCTCTGTGTCCCATAGGGTCCCAAAGGGGTCTCCGTGTCCACAAAGGGTCCCCAAAGGATTTCTGTGTCCCCAAAGGGTCCCCAAAGGGTCTCTGGGTCCCCAAAGGGTCCCCAAAGAGTCTCTATGGCTCCCCAAAGACTCCTCAAAGAGTCTCTGTGACCCCAAAGGGTCCCTAAAGGGTCTCTATGTCCCTAAAGGGTCCCCATGTGACCCCAAAGGGTCCCCAAAGGGTCTCTATGGCTCCCCAAAGACTCCTCAAAGAGTCTCTGTGACCCCAAAGGGTCCCTAAAGGGTCTCTATGTCCCTAAAGGGTCCCCATGTGACCCCAAAGGGTCCCCAAAGGGTCTCTATGGCTCCCCAAAGGGTCCCCAAAGGGTCTCTGTGACCCCAAAGGGTTTCTGTGACTCCAAAAGGTCCCCAAAGGGTCTCTGTGTCCCTAAAGGGTCCCCCTGTGTCCCCAAAGAGTCCCCAAGGGTCTCTGTGACCCCAAAGGGTCCCCAAAGGGTCTCTGTGTCCCCAAAGGGTCTCTGTGTCCCATAGGATCCCCAAAGAGTCTCCATGTCCCCAGAGGGTCCCTAAAGGGTCCCCAAAGGATTTCTGTGACCCCAAAGGGTCTCTGTGTCCCAAAGGGTCCCCAAAAGATATCTGTGACCCCACAGTCTCCCTGCTGTCCCTATGGTGTCCCTCAGTCCCTACAATGTCCCTCTGTCCCTCTGATGTCCCTCTGTCCCTATGGTGTCCCTCTGTCTGCACAGTGTCCTTCTGTCCCTCTGATGTCCCACTGTCCCTATGGTGTCCCTCCGTCCCTCTGATGTCCCTCTGTCCCTATGGTGTCCCTCTGTCCCCATGGTCTCCTGTCCCTATGGTGTCCCTCTGTCCCTATGGTGTCCCTCTGTCCCTATGGTCTCCTGTCCGCATGGTGTCCCTCTGTCCCCATGGTGTCCCTCTGTCCCCATGGTGTCCTGTCCGCACGGTGTCCCTCTGTCCGCATGATGTCCCTCTGTCCCTACAATGTCCCTCTGTCCCCACGGTCTCCCCACTGTCCCTCTGATGTCCCTCTGTCCCCATGGTGTCCCTCTGTCCCTCTGATGTCCCTCTGTCCCTATGGTCTCCTGTCTGCACGGTGTCCCTCTGTCCCTGTGATGTCCCTCTGTCCCTACAATGTCCCTCTGTCCCCATGATGTCCCTCTGTCCCTATGGTCTCCTGTCCGCACGGTGTCCCTCTGTCCCCATGGTGTCCCTCTGTCCCTCTGATGTCCCTCTGTCCCTATGGTCTCCTGTCCCCATGGTGTCCCTCTGTCCCTGTGATGTCTCTCTGTCCCTCTGATGTCCCTCTGTCCCCACGGTCTCCCCAGTGTCCCTCTGATGTCCCTCTGTCCACATGGTGTCCCTCTGTCCCCATGGTCTCCCCACTGTCCCCCATGGTGTCCCTCTGTCCCTCTGATGTCCCTCTGTCCCCCATGATGTCCCTCTGTCCCCACGGTCTCCTGTCCGCACGGTGTCCCTCTGTCCCTCTGATGTCCCTCTGTCCCCTATGGTGTCCTGTCCGCACGGTGTCCCTCTGTCCCTCTGATGTCCCTCTGTCCCCATGGTGTCCCTCTGTCCCCATGGTGTCCCTCTGTCCCACGGTCTCCTGTCCGCACGCTGTCCCTCTGTCGCACAGTGTCCCTCTGTCCCCACATCCCCGCTGCCCCCCGCGCCCCCTTGCCCCCCTCACCGAAGTCGAACATGTCGTCCCAGGCGCGGCAGAAGCTCCTCCAGGGCCCGGGGCAGAGGCGGCGCAGGGCGGGCGGCATGGCCATGGCCAGCAGGGTGCCGGCCGACACCGCACGGGCACCGCGCAGGAACCGCGCCGCGCCGCGGGGCAGCTCCGAGCGCAGGCAGCCCAGGCGGCAGCCGAACAGCACTGCGGCCATGCCTGCGGGCGCAGGTCAGCGGGTGGGCGGGGGGCACCGGGGGGCGGTGAGGGGAGGGGGATATGGGGACACTGGGGGGATGGGGACATTGGGGGATGTGGGGACACTGGGGGATATGGGGGCATTGGGGGGATGGGGGGGAACTGGGGGGATGGGGACATTGGGGGATATGGGGACACTGGGGGGATGGGGGATATGGGGGATGTGGGGACACTGGGGGATATGGGGACACTGGGGGGATGGGGGGACATTGGGGGGATGGGGGGACATTGGGGGATATGGGGGGAGATGGGGGCACTGGGGGGATATGGGGACATTGGGGGATATGGGGACATTGGGGGGATGGGGGACATTGGGGGATATGGGGACACTGGGGGGATGTGGGGACACTGGGGGGATATGGGGACATCGGGGGGATGGGGGACATTGGGGGGATGGGGGACATTTGGGGGATGGGGGGACACTGGGGGGATATGGGGACACTGGGGGGATGGGGGACATTGGGGGGATGGGGGATATGGGGACATGGGGGGATGGGGGACATTGGGGGGATGTGGGGACATTGGGGGATATGGGGACACTGGGGGGATGTGGGGACATTGGGGGGATGGGGGGACATTGGGGGATATGGGGACATTGGGGGGATGGGGGACATTGGGGGGATGGGGGGACATTGGGGGATATGGGGACACTGGGGGGATGTGGGGACATTGGGGGATGTGGGGACACTGGGGGGATGTGGGATATGGGGACATTGGGGGGATATGGGGGACATGGGGGGATATGGGGGGAGATGGGGGCATTGGGGGATATGGGGGGAGATGGGGGCATTGGGGGGATATGGGGACATTGGGGGATATGGGAACACTGGGGGGATGGGGGGGCACTGGGGGATGTGGGGACATTGGGGGGATGGGGGGAGATGGGGACATTGGGGGGATGGGGGGACATTGGGGGGATGTGGGGACATTGGGGGATATGGGGACACTGGGGGGATGTGGGGATATGGGGACATTGGGGGCATTGGAGAGATGGGGGGACATTGGGGGGATGGGGGACATTGGGGGGATGTGGGGACACTGAGGGGATGGGGGGACATTGGGGGGATGTGGGGATATGGGGACACTGAGGGGATGTGGGGACACTGGGGGATATGGGGACATTGGGGGGATGGGGGATATGGGGGACATTGAGGGGATATAGGGGCATTGGGGATATGGGGACATTGGGGGGATATGGGGGACATTGGGGGGAGGGGGGATATGGGGGACATTGGGGGGATGGGGGCATTGGGGACATTGGGGGGATGAGGGAGATGGGGACATGGGGGGGATATGGGACACTGGGGGGATATGGGGACATTGGGGGAGATGGGGGACATTGGGGGATATAGGGGGAGATGGGGCATTGGGGGGATGGGGGATATGGGGACACTTGGGGGATATGGGGGATGTGGGGACACTGGGGGGAGATGGGGCATTGGGGGGGGAATGGGGGTATGGGGACATGGTGGGAATGGGGGATATGGGGACACTGGGGGGATGGGGGATATGGGGGAGATGGGGGATATGGGGACATTGGGGGGAGATGGGGGATATGGGGATGTTGGGGGACATTGAGGGGATGGGGGCTATGGGGACATTGTGGGGACATGGGGACATTGTGGGGACATGGGGACGTGGTGGGACGTGGGGACAGAGCAGGGATGTGGGGACACAGGGATGTGATGGGAACAGCGGGGATGTGGGGCTGTGATGGGGTAACGGGGATATGGGGACAGGGGGGATATGGGGACATGGGGACAACAGGGCTACGGGTTCAATATGGCTATGGGTTCAGTAGGGCTATGGGTTCAATGGGGCTATAGGGCCAATAGAGCTACAGGTTCTATACGGTCATGGGTTCAATAGGGCTATGGGTTCTATGGGGCCATGGGTTCAGTATGGCTGTGGGTTCCATAAGGCCATGGGTTCAATATGGCTATGGGCTCTATAGGGCCATGGGTTCAATAGTGCTATGGATTCAGTAGCGCTGTGGGTTCTATAGGGCCATGGGTTTCATAGGGCCATGGATTCTATAGGGCCATGGATTCTATAGGGCCGTGGGTTCAGTATGGCTATGGGCTCTATAGGGCCATGGGTTCAATATGGCTATGGGCTCTATAGGGCCACGGGTTCAATAGTGCTATGGATTCTATAGGGCCATGGGTTCAATAGGGCTATGGGCTCTATAGGGCCATGGGTTCCATATGGCCATGGGTTCAATAGGGCCATGGGTTCAGTAGTGCTGTGGGTTCTATAGGGCCATAGGTTCAATATGGCCGTGGGTTCTATAGGGCTATGGGTTCCGTACGGCTATGGGTTCCATAGGGCCATGGGTTCCATATGACTATAGGTTCTATAGGGCCATAGGTTCAATATGGCTATGGGTTCTATAGGGCCATGGGTTCAATAGGGCCATGGGTTCCATAGGGCCATGGGTTCTATAGGGCCATGGCTTCAATATGGCTATAGGTTCTGTAGAGCCATAGGTTCCATAGGGCCATGGGTTCCATAGGGCCATGGGTTCCATATGGCTATAGGTTCAATAGGGCCATGGGTTCCATATGGCTGTAGGTTCAATAGGGCCATTGGCTCTATAGGGCCATGGGTTCCATATGGCTATAGGTTCAATAGGGCCATGGGTTCCATAGGGCCATGGGTTCCATATGGCTATAGGTTCAATAGGGCCATGGGTTCCATATGGCTATAGGTTCAATAGGGCCATGGGTTCCATAGGGCCATGGGTTCCATAGGGCCATGGGTTCCATATGGCTATAGGTTCCATAGGGCCAAGGGTTCCATAGGGCCATGGGTTCAATAGGGCCAAGGGTTCCATAGGGCCATGGGTTCCATAGGGCCATGGGTTCCATAGGGCTATGTGTTCTATAGGGCCATGGGTTCAATAGGGCCAAGGGTTCCATAGGGCCATGGGTTCCATATGGCTATGGGTTCCACAGGGCCATGGGTTCCATAGGGCCATGGGTTCCGTATGGCTATAGGTTCTATAGGGCCATGGGTTCCATAGGGCCATGGGTTCAATAGGGCCATGGGTTCCATATGGCTATAGGTTCAATAGGGCCATGGGTTCCATAGGGCCATGGATTCCATATGGCTATGGGT